>JAJHZJ010000894.1:427756-1027756 GCA_023548195.1 Bettongia penicillata ogilbyi | reverse complement strand
GAAAGCTTTTAACCTTTATGCTGAAAACATTTTCTAAAGGTTGACAGAAAAAATGAACATCTTAAAAGATACTCATAAAGTTGGCAGGCTTATATTAGTCCCTGATTTCATAGTGCTTCCATTTTAGGAGGGTTAATTTATATACCTTGTGCAATGGCCTGGGTGATCCTGAAATGAAAATTATTTATAACTTTATGAGATTGTGGGGTCTTTCACTGAGCATCACAGCTAAGCCATTCCACCATGTGTAGCCACGAGCTATTTATTCTGAAAGCTTGATAACCAAAGACCTTCCTTTTGTAGTTCCTTAATACTAGAGAGGCTTCTTTCTGGCCTTTCACAACATTTTTATTTGGAAGAGAATTACGTAATTTTGACTATTATATTTCTGGAACTTTTTCCTTTTGGTCAATTTTTCATTATGTTGATGGTTTCTTTGTAGCTCTGTTTTGCACTGTCACTCTAATAGATCTGGTGAGGTAGTTTTCACCGATGATTTCTTGAAACGTGGTGTCTGGGCACTTTTCTAAATCATAGTTTAGAGTGAGCCCAGTGATTCTTGAAATATCATTTCTTTAAAAAAAAGAACAGAGATTTTTGATTTTTTGTGTCTTCCTTGTGGTCTTCATTCTTGATTTTTGGAATGTAGATTTTTTTTTAGGCTACGTTATTGAGGCAGTCCACTTAATACAAAGCCTAGGATTGATTAAAAGAGAGTTTTCATCTAGTTAAGATGTTTGAGCATCATATTTTCTTTAAATGAGTGATTTTATTAACCAAATCACCACACTGAAATCTTCTCTTTGGATGACTTCTTCTCTTTATGTATTCCAGATCAGCTATTTTAATATTAAAAGCACTTACTTTTCTTTTTCAGTCTTTTATTTCTTATTGTTTTATGGAATTATTGAGCTCTCTTTGCTCAATTCTGTTTTTCTCTATGGTCATTTTGGGTAAGGTTTTTCAATTTTTAGCTAATCTTACCATTTTTTTCTCTTAAAAGCTCTTACTTTCAACTAAAATTTAATATTATATCTCTTATTTCTTTTCTCATAGCTATTCCTGGATCTTTGTTTCTAATGATTCTTTTTCTGATGCTCTATTCATACTATTTTTGCATGTAATAGCACTGTTTTCTTCATGATTATTTTCAGACGTCTTATACCTATTGTGTTTCTTCACTGTATATGGAGTTTCTGTTTGCTCACATCTCTAGCCTCAGTTTCTGAATTAAGATTTTATGTCAGGACCAGGCTCTGACTCTTTATGCAGTTTTGGATGAGGTTGTCAATTGCTCTTTGTTTCAGTGTTTATAGTCTGGGTAGTCCTGCAGCTCTGGATGGAGTGACTGGGTCTTATCTTAGGCCGGTAAACCCATGCTTCTTCCTTATGACCCAATGCTGGTGCTAACCTTGACTCATTTCTGTCTCTTACTTATACTTTCCCAGTTATGTGTATATTTCATCCTCTACTGTGTCTCTTATAGGCCCAAATTTGGTGTTCAAGTGAAATTTACCTCAAGACTCCTCTAAATCACTGAGATCAGTTTTTGAATTGACCCCGTCTCTAGTTATGATTTACATTGTCTGTAACTCATTCCTTTATCTCTGCATAGTGTCCTATTAGAGGCTAGTTCTCTCCTTTGATATTCTTCAGGGAAACCAAAGATAAGATCTCTCTTGATTCAGACCCAATTTATGGAGCTCATGCTAGTTTTATACCCCCTCATCAGTTCTAGCTCAAAGCCATACAGGTTTCAACTCTAGTTGGCCAACATGCAAAATTTCTTCCACTTCCTCAGTAGATTCTCCTATTTGTGCATTAAAAGTCTTCAGATCAACATTTTCTTGTGTATACTTGTAGTGAATGAGGGATCAATACTTGTGTTTGGGGTTTGACTTTGTTAGAGTTCATCATTGAAACATCTGGTACATATTTGGTTTGTGTTGTGTTATATGTAGCAGAGGTAGCCTTTTCTAAGAATCCTCTCACATTTCTCTCAAAACTTTAAGTCTGTTCCCAAGATTTTTGTGAAACATTTGACAAAGTTTCTCATTATATTCTTTTGGAAAATATGGAGAACAGATAATGAAGGAAAGAGGTCATGAAACCTGCTATCAAATCCAAAGTGTAGGTTTAAAACCAGGGAATATTGGATGGGCATTGGACTAGAATCCAGGAAAAACTGACATCATATCCTGTAGCAAATACTTAGGTCAGGACTCTTGTAGGTCTTCCAGATTAATTTCTGGGGTGGCCCTATTTCTTTCTGTGCTTTCTGTTATCTCAGATCTTTTACTTTCTCCCTGCATAGTGGTCCCTCAGGACTGTGGAACTCTGGAAAAGTACTTTTATCTCTCTGTGACTCATTATAGTCATCTTCAAAATAAGAAGATTTAGATTTGATAGTTTCCTCAGTGTCTTATACCTCTACATCTCTCATAGTAGGATATAGGAACTTGGAAGGAGATTCATGATGAAGTACCGCACAGATGTGTTCTTATTCCTATTCTAGTTAATATTTTTATCAGCAACCTAAATAAAAACTGAAGTGTGATACTTTTTCAAATTTTAGATGATGAAATATATGTTGTAAAGCAAGCAATTTGGATGACAGGTAATTTGAATTAAAAATATTTTGAGAAGGGTGAATATTGGTCTAAATATCATAAGGTCAAATTTAATATGAATAAATACTATGTCTGATATTGGAATTTAAATTTCCATGATCTCCTCGGAAGAGTGAATGCTTTGTATCTATTAAGATCCACTTAAAGAAAGTGATACTGATTCACTAAAAGAAGATAAAATGGGAGTAGGAGGGCAGAGTTAGGGATCAAGATAGCTTCTACAATTTTTAAGGGCTGCCATGGGGAAGAAGAATTTGACCTATTCAGCTTGCCTCCAGAGGACTAATCAGTTTAAGTTCAGGGATGAATACTTAGGCTCACTTTCAGGAGCTACTTCCTAATAATTACATTTGTTCAAGGGTATCATTGGCTTTATCAGGTCTTATTGTATTCCCTCTATTTGGAGTTCTTCAAGCACAAATTAAATAACCTGTTGTCAATTATACAGTACAGTGGATTTTGGCTCAGATATTAGTTGAACTAGAGGGCAACTAAAGTGCTTTCTGGTACTTAGTTCTTTGCATTTGTAAATATCTTAGAAATCCTTCTTTGATGAAGTTCAGATTTGAAATGTTCTTTTAGCATTGATAGGCAGGCAAGATTTTCTTTTTCTGTCTGTAATTTGTCAGGCATATGTTAAGCACTGGGAAGACAAAGAAAGATAAAAAACATTATCTGTCTCTCCAGGAGCTCACATTGCAATGTATGAGACAACAGGTATGTACATACACAATATATACGCAGGGTTAATTGAAGATAATCCCAGAGGGAAGCCAGGGTGACAGCAATCCAGGCAAGAGGGACAGCTATTTAAAGGAACAGAATGGGAAGATAAAATTTCCTGCATAAGGAGAAATGAGAGGGCCAGAGGTGCTAAATCATGAAGTCTGTGGAGTACAGTAAAATATAAACAGAATAGAAAGACAGAGTAGCAAAGGGTTTTAAAATCCCTTAGAATTTGTATATTTGTATTGGAGGGAAAAGGACATTTTAGATGAATAAAAAGAACAAGGACAAGTTATTAAAAAGCAAGGAGTTTGGGACAATGAAGCACCTAAATACCCCACTAACGGGGGAAATGATTTTTGTGGTGGAATGGTATGAAATTAAACTGGCTAAATAGTTTTCACTTCCCTGTGCTGTGTGATATAAAGTAAAAGCTTTATGAGTTTTTTTTTTCCTCTCTTGTTGGAAATGGTAAGACATTTAAAAATTGGGAAGAGATGACTAAATTGCTACTTCTGAGTATGATTTTTGCAGGTTTTATGCTTTATAGACCTTCAGTTTTGTTGGCTTTTGTCTCCATACTTCGAGGTTCACTATTTTCACTTAAAATTGTGCTTAAATCAGGAGAAGTGTATAATTTAGATGTTCTTTACATTCTTGTCTTGAAGTAAAATAGAACTGATTGCAACTCAAACTTGCATAGATCATCATCAGGGCAGTTTTCCTTGATAATTTCATGAAAGATGATATCTAGGCTCTTTTTTTGATCATGGCTTTCAGATAGTCCCATAATTTTTACATTGTCTCTCCTGGATCTATTTTCCAGGTCAGTTATTTTTCTAATGAGTTATTTCACATTATCTTCCATTTTTTCATTCTTTTGGTTTTGTTTTGTGATTTCTTGGTTTCTCACAAAGTCATTAGCCTCTATCTGTTCCATTCTAATTTTTAAAGACCTATTTTCTTCAATGAGCTTTTGAACCTCCTTTTCCATTTGTCTAATTCTGCTTTTTAAAGCATTCTTCTTCTCATTGACTTTTTGAACTCTTTTGCCAATTGAGTTGGTATAATGTTCAAGGTGTTATTTTCTTCAGCATTTTTTGGGTCTCTTTTAGTAAAGTGTTGACCAGCTTTTCATGCTTTTCTTGCATCTCTCTCATTTTTCTTCCCAACTTTTCCTCTACCTCTCTTACTTGATTTTCAAAATTCTTTTTGAGCTCTTCCATTGAATATTTATTTTGCATTTTTGGGATACAGAAACATTGAATCCCTGCATGCTGGTTTAAATCCTACCTGATCAAAGTGTATTATTCTCATGACAAATTCCTTTAACATTTTTGCTAATATCTTATCTACATCAAGTTTGATTTCGATACTTCACTAAAAATGTTATTCCTTCCTTGAACCAAATCCAGTGAGAGTAAAGTTCAAAGAATGCTTACCTCCTTCCCTTCTTTCCCTCTACTAAAATATATTTTTGTGCCTCTTCGTGTGATTTAATTTACACTTTTGTGTCTCTTCCTTTTCTCCTTTCCATTCACACCTCTTAATTAGTTTTTTTTAAATCCTCACATGAATTAATTTATACCCACACCTTCATCTATGTATATCCCTTTTAAATGTTATAATAAACATATGATTCTCAAAATTAATAAGTATCATCTTCCCATATAGGTATGTAAAGAGATTGTCCATATTGAATAACAGGGTTTTTCTTTTCTCTTTTTCCCCTTATTTATCTTTTTATGCCTTTCTTTGTTCCTTTATTTGAAGATCAGATTTTCTATTGAGCTATGGCCTTTTCATCAGAAGTTAAGAAATCTCTTATTTACTTGAATGTTCATGTCCTTTTCTGAAAGATTATGCTCAATTTTTCCTGGGTAGTTGGTCTTTGGTTGTAGTCCAAGCTCCTTTGCCCTACAGAACATCATATCCCAATCCATCTGATATTTTAATATAAATAGTACGGGGTGCTTTGTGAACCAGACTGTAGTTCTTTGATATTTTTTTTTCTTTCTGACTACTTGAAATATTTTTTCCTTGACCTGATAATTCTAGAACTTGACAACAATATCCCTTGGTGTTATCAATTTGGGATCTCTTTCAAGAAGTAATTGGTGGATTCTTTTGATTACATTTTGCCCTCTGAATGTAGGACCTAAGGGCAATTGTCCTTGATTATTTCTTGGAAGATACTGTCTAGACTCTTTTTTGTTTTCATCATGACTTTCTGGCAGACCAATACTTCTTAAATTTTTCTCTCCTGGATCTATTTTCCAGGTGATTTGTTTTTCCAATGCCATATTTTATACTTTCTTCTATTTTTTTTCTATTCTTTAGATTTTATTTGACTGATTCTTGATGCCTCAGAGTTCTTAGCTTCTACTTGCCCAGTTTTAATTTTAATCAATTATTTTCTTTATCTGGCTTTTGTCCATTCCCATTTGTACAAATTTTGCTTTTAAGGAGTTATTTTCTCTAGTTAGGTTGTGTATCTCCTTATCCATTTTCCCAATTTTATTTTTTAAGGACTGCTTGTATTTTAATATTTATTGTTCACTTTTCCTCTACCTCTGTAATTTGGCCTTTAAAATCTTTCCCAGTTCCCAGTTCTGCCAGACTCTAGTCCTATGTTTAGAGGTTTGAGGATCTGCACTGCTACTAGTGATTTATTCTGCCCATAGCTGTTCTTTTCTGCCATGACCAAGTCTGCACTGGTGCCACCTGTGCTCTGTGCTCCCCCTGCCTGGTGTAACAGATCCTTCCTGTCACACTTTTCAGCTTGCCTTGGGTTGGAAATCTGCCATACTCTGTCCCCTAATAAGTTCTGTCACTCTAAAACTGGTTCAGATTCACTTTTTAGAGGTATCTTAAGGAATTTGTGGAAGAGCTCATAAGAGTCCCTACTTTCACTCTACCATCTACCACCCTCTATTTTCCTTGTTCTAAAAAGAAGTTTTGTTTTTATAAAGTGTTTTTGTATCACTGTTTATCATCCTCTGTCAGTAAAAAAAATAAGTTTGTTAAGTTCAAAATTAGTAAATTTATCCTGAGATCAAAATCTGTTGTTCTTAATCATGATCAGAAATAAGAAAGTCTAATAGCTCTTTATTGTTTCTTCAGGTACCTTATCCCACTTAATTTGATAAGGAATTATTTTTAAAAGAAAGTTGAGGATTGGTCTTTCAGGAGCCAGTATGATGGAATGAACAGTAAACAACTGCAACTCACCCATAATCATCACCAAACAACCATAAAATAGAGTCCCCAAATAAATCCTAGAACAGCAGAATCAGTAAAGATATGGGGTGAAACAATTTTTTAGCCCAGGGAACTTGGAGAGTCCGCAAGAAAAGTCCGAATCACTCTAGTGAAAGGGGAGAGAAGCCCAGGGCAGCAAGCATCCTAGCAAGCCAACAGCAAGCCCCACTACAGCAAGCTAGAGAGACCCCAATCCTCACTATGATGGAGCATGCAAACACCAACAAGAGAATTCCCCACATGCCTTAGCATATCTGGGATTCTGGAAGACTCCAGCTACAAGGAAAACTACCCTAATATCCCAGAATCTGATGGCACATTAGGCATTGCAAGAATCCACTGATGAATTCATACAAGAGATCTCAAAATAAAAACCCCAAGAAACATTGTAAACAAATTTAATAATTATCAGATCAAGGAAAAAATGCTGCAATTGGGAAGAAACAACTCAAATATTGAAGAGTCACATGAAGGTCTACATAGAGATGTAAGCTGCAATATTAAAGGACTGAAGATCATGGGAGATGGTTTAGCAGCGGGCAAAGAAGCTAGGGCAATTATCAAGAATCACTTACCTGGCAAAATTAAACTTAATACATCAAATAAAAAAATATTCATTCAATGAAGTAGAAGAATTTCAAACTGGACATCAAAGCTAAACCAAAAATTTGAGCTCCAATCAGATTAGCTAATATCAAAATAAAGGAAAATGATAAATGTTGGAGATCATATAAAAATATTGCATCACTACTGTACCTTTGGTGGAGGTGAGAACTGATCCAAACTTTCTGGAGAGCAATTTAGAACTATGTTCAAAGGACAACTAATAGCATTACTGGATCTGTATCCCAAAGAGAAAATAAAAAAGGGAGAAGGATGTACATGTACAAAAATATTTTAGAAGCCCTTTCTAAAAATATTGGCAAAATATTGGAAATTGAGGGAATCGCCATCAATGGTGATTGGCTGAACAAACTGTGGTACATGAATGTAATGGAATATTTTTGGGCAATAAGCAAAGATGAGCATGCAGATTTCAGAAAAACCTAGAAAAAAACTAATATAAAGGTACAAAGTGAAATGAACAGAAAAGGGAAAATACTGTAAACGGTATCAAGAACATTTTGTGATGACCAACTATGAATGCCTCAGTTCTTCTGAACAGCACAATCCAAGAAACATCCAAAGGACTCAAAGGAAAATGCTATCCATATCCAGATAAAGAACTGGACTGAGAAAGCAGATCAAAACAATTTTTTACTTTATACTTTCTCATGATTATATTTTCTTTTATTTTTTTTAAATTTTCCTACAACTGTGTTGGACATGGAAATAATGTTTGACATCGTATTACATGGATAAACTATATCAAACTGCCTACCATTTTCAAAAGATGGAGGGAGAAAAATTTGAAAGTCAAAATCTTTTAAAAATGAATGCTAAAAATTTCTTAATATGTAATTGGGGAAATTATTTTTAAATGAAAAAGAAAAAATGTTGAGTTCTCCTCAGAAATGACTCTAGAACTCTAGGTGAATTCTTAACACTTTGAGTTTGATAGCCCTTCTGTATGAGTTACACTTTTATTGGCTTACAAGTAGTCTCAGCAAATTACATACTTATTTTGATTTATTTTACAGGACTCTGTCAAAACACACAGGACAAGAGTAAGCAAACATCTGAACTTCACCATTTTACTTTCCCATACTCTTAACAATAGACTAAGCAATAATTGCAAATATTTTTGTTTATTCATATTGCTTAAAAATAGTGAAATAAGGTGTTTACTATATTATAGCCATGTCTGACTTTTTGTGACTCCATTTGGAGTTTTCTAGGCAGAAATATTGGGAACAGCTTGCCTTTCCTTCTCCAGCTTATTTTAGAATTATGGAAACTGAAGAAAAGAGTGTTAAGTGACTTTCCTAGGGTCACATAACTAGTAAGTGTCTGAGGCCAGATTTGAACCTAGAAAAAGTCTTCCTGATTCCAGCCCCACTATTCACCTTTTAAATTTTCTAATTCCTGTGTAATTTCTTTTCAAGGTTTAAATATTAAATTCTATTGGCTAATAGATGTTTGATTTAAAAGGGCAATTTTAATGCTTAATCAAAGAATTTTTTTCATATTTTGGTGGGATATAATTTAGGAATTGTAGAAATAAATAATTTTTATTAATTGACCTGATACATTCATTTCAATTAGTTAATCAGCTTTCAAATTTCTGTATGCAAAATCCCTATATACTCTTAAAAATCAAGAACATCAAAGAATTCTGGATTATACAATGACAAAAATCAATAAAACCCCTGTCATTTGGTATGCTCAAATGAATCTGTGATTTCAATTCAGAATTTCCTCTAATGTTTCAGATCACAACACCCCTCTATGCATCGCCTTACTTCAACTTCCTGTTGAAAGGAACCTCTTGACCCTTAGGAGTTCTATCAATATATAGAAAATCTTCCTTGTTTTTTCCTGCTATTGCAAGTGTGCCAATGGAGCATTATGTACCTCTCCTTGGTTTTTGACATATGAGCAGACCATTGTCTTTTTTGTCATATAATTCTTCAATTTAACCACGTATTCTTATTTTTCTTCAGAGTTGTTCATTGATTATGTCTTATACTGTTTGCATCCATCATGGTCCTTTCCATTTTCTTCTGTGTGACCCCCATCTTTAGTTGTCCAAAGAGTGGTTTTACCATTGTTACTCTCTTGCAACAAGGCTGAATATTTTTTTTTAAAGAAGAACCTTCAACATTATTGGTAACTTGCAGTGAATAAAAGTCCATTGTGATTTCCCCAAAGCAATCTAGTATGCTCTCTTGATCTCTTCTTCTTCTTTTTTTTTTACTGAGTCCAGCTCATTTTCCATTTGTATTGCCTGTCTCAAAATAAGCATACAGTTGGAGATAAAGTCTACAGGGTATCTACTGAGATGCATAAGAAAATTTAGGCAACATATATTCTTTATCAGTTTTGTCTTTCTTATGTGCATGCTTCTTGACTGACTGGATGAATGGAACAGCCAAAGTCCTTTGGATGATTGGAATTTAATTTTTTCAAATAATTGTTTTGATGTCATATTTTAAAAACTCATTCATAGCGAAATCTTTACTATATGTATCCTGAGTATAATCAGTATCCACTGAAACAAATTACTCCTGTCCTCCTACAAGCTACAGTGATTTCTTATGTACATATATAGATATATACATATATGTGTATATATTTATAACATATATATAGATATATGTAATATATGTATCTATATATGCATATGTTATATATATATATATATATACATATATATATATGTACATATGCCTGTGGCCATGGGATGCCCATACTCAGTTGGAAAGGTGAAAGAAGCTTGTGATTCATTTTTGCCTGAGGATCAAATCTGTTTTTTTTATTTTTTATTTCTAGTGCAATCTATACACCAAGGCTTTGCTCCTCTTAACGATAAGCACTGAGAATTCACTTGCCACTTTTGCTTTTACTTTCCTAGAACTGTGTCCTGTTTCTACCTGCAACTACCATAAATTTCTTCCCCCCCTCCTCATTCTGAGATTCTCAGTTCTAGACAGCAATCATTTATTAGAATTCTAAAGTCTTTGCCAAAATCTTCTGGACTCTAGGTTGTTGCCTAGCACTTGACTCCAGAAATTATGAGAGCCTTATTTTACAGTTTGGTTTATAGATAGTTTTACTCAAGCCAGTGTTAATGACTTTTCTCTCCCAGTTTCTGTTTCTGTTTGTTTGTTTTGAGGGGGTCTACATCTGCCATTTGTTGTGTATAGAACTCCTACTGCTTAGTCAGGTAGCATCCTCCACCATTGCAATTCCACCATTGTTCTTTGACCTAGACTCTTACAGCTACCTATATCAGTAGGTAAGCATACCTAGTTCATATCTGAGACAAGACCTGACCCCAGGAATTCCTGACTCTGATGCTAGATCATTTTCCAGTATACCACACATGTGTGTTTGTTTGTGTGTGTGTGTGTAAGTGTGTAAGTGTGTGTTTGGAAGCACCAAAATGGGTCGCAAACATAAACATGCATTAAAACATATACATTCATGTGCTACAATTACCTCCTCTGCATGTATATATGCAGGTCATATGTGCACGGATGTTTAGTTCATCATAATTATTTGTTTCAAGTGGGTTGCTTACAAACAATACATTATTAAATTCTTCTTCCTTACATATGTATACATGTATAGGCATAGGCAGTGGTGCAAAGGATAGGATGGTAATGGGAATGACAATAGTATTTACCTTACAGGATTACTGTGAGGATAAAATGAAATAACACTTGTAAAGTTCTTGGTTAACATAAAAGCACTATACATACATACATATACACATACATACACATTTTTTTATTATTTTTAACAAATACTATAGATATTATACATATTATTTACATATGTATGCATTACTTACATATTCATACAGATATGCGTAAATATATATAATGTCAATGGCCTCAGAGAAGAAAAAAGAAAAAAAAACATTCTGACACATATCAAAGAAATTTCTATCATAGTTATAATCTCTTAGCAATGAAAAAACAATTTCAAAATCCAGTGGTCTCTACCAGCTCTTGATTAGATTCTGACACTGTTTTTTATTAATGTGTGATTGGTGTAGATTTCAGGGCCTAATACTCTCACAAGATATTGCATTTCTTTTATACTTTAGTTTCTCAGCGTAGAATTATCTGACCTGACAGTTATGAAAAGTGCAGCTATATGTTTAAGATTATGGTATAAATGGGCCTAGATACATCTTCTCTCTTGGGATAAATCAAGTAAACAGTGTTAAAAAATTAATATCTCCATCGTGCCAGAAAATAATCTTTATATTTCATAAAGCTTCTATTGCAAGTATCAGTTTATTTATTTTAACTGTGGCCTCTTGCTAGAAGTTGCCAAAAATTCTCAACCAATTAATTGTATTAACCTGTTTTAAAACTTGCTTCAAGTTATTCCTGACATTTCAGAGTGATTGCAAACTTCTTAACATTTTTAAATGAAATAAAGCAGATAAGCTAGTCATGCAATTGTTTTGTTTTGTTTTTTTTTAGTAGAGATGTGGATGTATCATTGGTTTAAATCCCGCTATCTTGATGACAAAAATGGCAACAATCCTTTTTGATATATACATAGCTCTTTGTGATTTGAGAAGCACTTTTGTATATTATATTTTATTTAATGCCTCATAGTAGCCCCATTGGGTTGGTACTGTAAGTAATATTATCCCTTTGTTAAATGCGAAACAGCCAATCCTACAGACATGAAGTGATTTCTCTATGATCACATAGCTAGTAACCACATTTTGCAACATTCTAACATAATGTTAACATAAAGCAAATAATGTATGGCAGTCAACTGCAATTTCAGTATAATTGTAATCAATAATGCTTTCAATATTCTTGGTTAATCTTAGGTAAATAATAGGGCATTTTGACAAATTTGTATGTGCGCTATCTACAAGAGGGATTGGTGAAAATTAACTGATAAAAACGCTAAGTTGCTATGAGATTGTGTCTTGCTATTGCAATCACAATGCAATCTATGAAATACTGTTAGGACAGCACTGCAAAGGCCATTATCCTAAAACTCATGGCTTGTTGTTACATTGCACTGGAATCAGATCAAAATGTCATCAGATAATACTTTTAAAAAAATTGCAACCAATTCAATATAGATAATGAAAATTTGAGGGTTTCTAAAGCAGTATGTAAGAAAGGATTTATTTCTGTTTGAGATGGACACCATTGGTCTACACTAACTATAAATGGAAGACTTGAATTCATAGGAAGAAAAATAATAACTCCTTGATTTCCCTAAAGTGTTTGGTTTTATTCCCCCTTGAAAATGGTAATATGTAACTACAACAATTAGTTTTAATTTGTTAAGAATTCATATGAATTGGACTAGGCTGAAATTTACATTTTCCATGAATTACTTTTTTCCACAGTTACATGTAAAAACAGTATTAAAATTTATTTTTAAAACTTTGAGTTTCAGATTGTCTCCCTTTCTTCTTTCCCTCAGTCTCTAATTGAGAAGGCAAGCAATTCAATATAGATTATATATGTGTAGTTATGCAAAACATATCCACAGTTGTCATGTTCTGAAAGATAACATCAACAAAAAAAACCTCAAGAAAAATAAGGTGTTTTTTTAAAAGTACAATTCATTCTGATTCAGATATCATGAGTTCTTTCTCTGGAGATGGATAGCACTTTTTATCATAAGTCTTTCAGGGTTGTCTTGGATGGTTGTATTGCTAATAATAGCTGCCATATCATCTTAAAAAATTGCTGTTAAATTATGTACAATATATTTCACTTTGCATCATCCCATGCAAATCTTTCCAGACTTTTCTGAGAGCATCTTGCTCATTATTTCTTATAATAAATTAGAATACCATCATAATCTCATACCACACCCTGTTCAGCCATTCCTCAGTTTATGAGCATCCCTTCAAATTCTAAATCTTTGCTCCTGGAAATGAGCAGCTATAAATATTTTTTGTACATACAGGTTCTTCTTTTGTCTGTTATCTCTTTTGGGATAGAGACCTAGTGGTGGTATTTCGAGGTCAAAGGGTATGACTGGTTTTATGACCCTTTGGTATAGTTTCAAATTGCTCTACAGAACAGTTGACTCAGTTCACAACTCCAACAACAATGCATTAATGTCTCATTTTCTCCTCCAACATTTGTTATTTACCTATTCTGCCCTATTAGGCAGTCTAATAGATATAAGGCAGTACCTCAGAACTGTTTTAATTACCATTCTTTCAATCAATAGTGAGTTTTTACTTTTTATATGTTTATAGGTAACTGATTACTTCATCTGAAAACTGATCATTACTTTTGATGATGTATCAATTGGAAAATGGCTCTTGTTTGTATAAATTTGACTCCATTTTCTGTTTGAGAAATGATGACTTTATCAGAGAAAATCTTCAAAATTATTTTCATATTTACTATTGCTAACCTTATTGCCCTCCATCCTATTCCCCCCATTTATTCTCTTCTATCTCCTTTTACCATGTGCCTCCTCAAATGCATTTTGCTTCTAACTGTCCATTCCCCCAATCTGCCCTTCCTTCTATCATCCCCCTTGTCTTATAGCCTTCCCCTCCTACTTTCCTGTAAGGTAAGAGAGATTTCTATACCCAATTGAGTATGTATGGTATTCCCTCTCTAAGTCAGTTCTGATGACAGTGAAATTACTAAATTCCTCTCACCAACCACCTTTTCCACTTCACTTTAAAAAAATTTTATTGCCTCTTTTATATGTAAACCTTTACCCCATTCTACCTCTCCCCTTCTCTTTCTCCTAGTACATAGCTCTCACATTCCTTAATGTTATTTTAGATATCATACTTTTATATTCTCTCATAACTATACCCTCTGTCGATAAACTCTAACTATCCTAATAATGAGAAAGATCTCATGAGTTAAAAGTATTATCTTCTCATATAGGAATGTAAACAGTTTAACCTTATTAAATGCCTTATGACTTTGTTTTCCTGTTTACATTTTTTATGCTTCTCTTAATTTGTGTATTTGAAAGTCATTTTTTTAAAATATTTATCTCAGGTGTTTTCATCAAGAATGCTTGAAAGTCTTCTAGCTCATTGAATTTCCATTTTTCCCCCATGGATAAAACTCAGTTTTGCTTGGCAGGTGATTCTTATTGCAATTTTAGCTCCTTTGACCTCCAGTATGTCATATTTCAACCTCTACTATCCTTTAATGTAGATTCTGCTAAATCTTGTGTTATGTTGACTATGGCTCCATGTTACTTGATTTTTTTTTCTGGCTACTTATAATATTTTCTCTTTGATTTGGGAACTCTGGCTATAATATTCTTGGGAGTTTTCATTTTGACATCTCTTTCAGGAAGTGATTGATGAATTCTTGCAACGTCTATTTCACCCTCTGGTTCTAGAAAAACAGGGCAGTTTTATTAGGTATTGTCTGGAAAGATGATCTAGGCTGTTTCTTTCAATCATGGCTTTTAGTTAGTCCAATAATATTAAAACTATCTCTCCTGAAGCTATTTCCAATGTTAATTGCATTTCCAATGAGATAGTTGACATTGTTTCCTTTTTTCTATTATTTTGATTTTGTTTTATTATTTCTTCATTTTTTATAGAGGCATTAGCTTCCATTTACTCCATTCTAACTTGGCAGGAATTATTTTCTTTAGTGAACTTTTGGAGCTCCTTTTCAATTTGGTTGTTTTTACTTTATAAGATATTCTTCTCCTTGTGCAGTTTTTTGGATCTTTTTTACCATTTGGACTAGTCCGTCTTTTGAGGTGTTATTTTCTACAGTATTTGTGTGTTTGTGTGTGTGTGAGTATCTGTCTCCTTCACCAAGCTGTTAACTTGTTTTTTCACAACTTTCTTGGATTACTTTCATTTCTCTTCCCAATTTTTACAATTCTTCTCATACTTGATTTTCTTTCTTTTTTTTATTATTTTATTTGTGTTCAGTGTGCTACAATCACTTCCATATAACTTGGATTTATTTACCTCTTCCTCCCCCTGCTTCCTCTCTACCCACTCTCTGCCTGAGATGGCATACAATTTTATATAGGTTCGACATACCTGATCAGAATGTATTATTCTCATGATAAATTGTTGTATTCCTTTTGCTAAAATCTTTTTTAAAATTTTTGCATATATATTTATTAGAGAAATTGGTCTATAATTTTCTTTCTCTGTTTTGGCTCTTCCTGGTTTAGGTATCAAAACCGTATTTGCATCATAGAAAGAATTTGGGAGGACTCCTGTCCCAATTTTCCCCAAGTAGTCTATATAATATTAGAATTAACTGTTCTTTAAATGTTTGATAGAATTCACTTGTGAATCTATCTGTCCCTGGAGATTTTTTCTTAGGGAGTTCATTGATGGCTTTTTCAATTTCGTTTTCTGAGATGAGATTGTTTAAGTATTCATCTTCCTCTCCTGTTAATCTGAGCAATTTATATCTTAAAATAATCATCCATCTCATTTAGATTGTCAAATTTATGGGCATACAGTTGGGCAAAATGGTTTCCTATTATTGTTTTAATTTATTCCTCATTGGAGGTGAGTTTACCCTTTTCATTTTTGATATTGGTAATTTGGTTTTCTTCCTTCTTTTTTATAAATCAAATTTACCAAAGGTTTATCAATTTTATTTTTTTCATAACTCCAACTACTAGTTTTATTTATTAGCTCAATAGTTTTCTTAATTTCAATTTCATTGATCTCTCCTTTGGTTTTCAGTACTTCTAATTTGGTATTGACTTTGGAATTTTCAATTTGTTCTTTTTCTAGATTTTTCAGTCACATGCCCAAGTCATTGATTTCCTCTTTCTCTATTTTATTCATGTAGGCACTGAAAGATATAAAACTTCCCCTAAGAACTGCTTTTGCAGTATCCCATAAAATCTGGTAGATTGTCTCATTATTGTCATTCTCTTGAATGAAGTTGTCGATTGTTTTTATAATTTGTTGTTTAACACACTCCTTCTTTAGGGTTAGATTGTTTAGTTTCCAATTAGTTTTTGGTTTATATTTCCATGGCTTTTGATTACATGTAAGTTTCATTGCATTATGATCTGAGAAGGATGGATTGACTGTCTCTGCCTTTCTGCACTGGATTGTTAGGTTTTTATGCCCTAATACATGGTCAATTTTTGTATATGTGCCACGTACTGCTGAGAAAAAGCTGTATGCCTTTATATCTCCATTTAGTTTTTTCCAGAGATCTATCATATCTACATTATCCAGAGTTTTATTCACCTCCTTAACTTCTTTTTTATTTATTTTGAGGTTAGATTTATCAAGTTAAGAGAGAGGGAAGTTGAGGTCCCCCCTAGTATAGTTTTGCTGTCTGTGTCTTTCTGTAATTCCCTAAACTTCTCATTTAAGGATCTGGATGCTATACCACTTGGAGTATAAATACTTGGTAATGAAATCTTTGTTATCTATAGTATCTTTGAGTGGAATATAGTTTCCTTCCTTATCTCTTTTGATTATATCTATTTCTGCCTTTGCTTTGTCTAAGATTAGGGTTGCTATCCCTCTTTTTTACATCAGATGAAGCACAAAATATTCTGCTCCACTCTTTTACATTTACTCTGTGTGTATGCCACCATTTCACATGTGTTTCTTGTAAACAACATATTGTTGGCTTATGGGTTTTATCCATTCTGCTATACATCTGTTTTGTGAGAGAGTTCATCACATTCACCTTTACAATTACAATTAACTATCTGTGTCTTTCCTTCCATCCCCTTTTTCCTTGTTTGTGCTTTTAGTTCTCCTTCTCCCTTCCCCTCCACAAAAGAGTTTTAAGTTTTGACCACCACCTCCCTCAATCTTCCCTCCCTTCTTGCAGTCCCCCTCCCTTTTAATCCTCTTTTCCCTTACTTCCTTTTCCCTCCCTTTTTGTCTCTTCTCCCTTTTCTTTCCCCCTACACCTACTACTGCCTATAGAGCTAATTGTATTTCTATACTTAACTGAGTTTTTTGTACCCTCCTTGAATCCAATCAGATGAGAGCACCTCTCAAACAATGCTCCTCCCTCCCCTCTTTCCCTCTACTGTAATGTAATTGTGTGCCTCTTCCTGTGATGGAATTTATTTTTTCTGCCTCCTTTTCAAATCATCCATTACAATCTCTTTGCTCCCTTAAATCACATTTGTTATAGTCATATCATTTAATTTATACCTACTCCCTCTATCTAGGCATATCACTTTTATATTTCATAATAAATATACAGTTCCCAAGATTAACAAGTATCTTCTTCCCTTATAGGTATGTGAACAGTTTGCCCATATTGTCTAGCAAGTTTTTTTTTCTCCCTATTTAACTTTTTATGCCTCTCTTGAGACCTGACTTTGAAGATCAAATTTTTCTATTGAATTCTGGCCTTTTCATCAGGAAGGACTGGAAACCCCTTATTTCATTGAAATTTCATTTCCTTGCCTGAAATATCATGCTCAACTTTGTTGGGTAATTAATCCTTGGTTGGAGTCCCAGCTCCTTTGTCTTATGGAATATCATAATCCAATTCCTTCAGTCTTTTAATGTAGAAGCTGCAAGATCCTATGTGATCCTCACTGTGGCTCCTCAATATTTGAATTATTTCTTTCTCCTGTTTGCAGGATTTTCTCCTTCAATTGATGGTTCTGAAATTTTGCAGTGATGTTTCTCGATGGTTTTAGGTTGGAATCCCCTTCAGGAGATGAATGGTGGATTCTTTCGATGCCTATTTTGCTATCTGGGTCTAGGACATCTGGGTACTTTTCCTTGATGATTTCTTGGAAGATATTTTTCAGGTTCTTTTTTCCACATGGCTTTCTGGTAGAGCAATGATCCTTAGATTTTTCTCTCCTGGATCTATTTTCCACGTCAGTTTTTTTTTTTGTTGTTTTCAATTAGGTATTTTGCATTTTCTTCTATCTTCTCATTCTTTAGATTCCACCTCACTGATTCTTGATGTCTTATAGATTCACTAGCTTCTACTTTTCCCATTATATTTTTTATCAAATTGTTTTCCTCAGTTAATTTTTGCATCTCCTTTCATATCTGTCCAATTGTTCCTTTTAAGGAGTTATTTTCACCAGTCTGGTTTTGTACTTCCTTTTCCATTTCTCCAATTATCCTTTTTAAGGAGCTGTTCTCTTCAATTCTTTTTTCATATTTTAAAAAAATCATTGGCCAGTTTTTCTTCTATTTATCTACTTTGTGTTTTAAAATCCTTCCTGAGCTCTTCTGAAAAGGCTCTTTGTGTTTCAGAACAGTTCATATTTCCTTCTGAAGTTTCAGATGGGAATACAATCTCAATGCTAACCTTTTTGCTATTTGTGTTTTGGTCCTTGTCCCCATAGAAGGATTCTATGATCTTTTCTTTTCTGCTTTGTTTTTTACTCATGATAATAACCCTTTTCCTGGCTTTTAAGGTAGATATCTGCATCTGTGGCACAAGGAGCTCTGTCCCACAGTTATTGTGCCCAAAACTTGAGGTTTTGTGTGTTATGACCTCAGGTTCTTTCAGCTAGAAACTAAAATGCTGCAGGTTCCCTGGTGCTGAGCTGGCTAGTGTTCAAAAGCAGAGGTTAGTTAGATCTTTTTGGATTTCCCTGAAGTTACCCTGGAGCTGGCTCATTAAGTGTTGGGGAGGAGTGGTCTAGGCACAGGAGGTCTCCTCTACTGAGCTAGAGTATAGGAAAGTCTTCCTGATTCCACTGGGGTGCTGAGGGATGCCTGGGGTTCTGGTGTTGGCAGTTGATGGCTTCTCCCCAGTGGGGTTCAGGATCTTCTCCTGGTTTGTTGAGGTGGGGAGGTCTGTGACAGCTCTGATCCTGTACTTGTCACCTTTGGTACAGCAAGAAGAACCCTCCTTAGTGATCTTTCTAGACTCTCTAGCTGACAGTCTGTTTACTCCTTCTGCTGCTCTCACTGTTCCAGGGTTTTTTCCAGGGAGATATTCTCTGGGTTCATCAAGGTCAACAAGGGGAGGGAGATAGCAATTACCAATTGCTCCTCCATCTTGCCTCCCAGAACCAGAATCCCTTATTTGATTTTCAAAATGTTATTTGAGCTCTTCCATTCCCTGTGATTAATTTATTTTTTTCTTGGAAGCTTTGAATGTAGGAGCTTCGCCTTTGTTGTGTTCTGCTGAATGTGTATTTTGATCTTCTTTTTCAACATAGTAACTTTCTATAGTCAGAGTTTTGCCTTTTTTCCCCATTGTTTGCTCATTTTTCCAGACTATTAGTTAATTTTTAATGCTTTGTTAAAGTAGGGGTTTTCTTTCAGGGCAGAGTGCCCAGTGTCCCAGGCTTCAAGGGGTTTTGTGCAGCTGTTTTCAGAGATACTTCTAGAGAACTGTAAGTTTTCAGTTCTTCTAAGGTGTATGCTCTAATAGTAGGTGCTTTGTACTCTACTGGCGTGTGTTCTTGTCTGTGAATGACCATAAGCACTCTTTTATGTCCTGAAACTGTGAGGAGGTCCTGCCACCCCATCACTGTGACAACAAGCTCTGCAATTCTCATGCGTCTACTTTCCTTAATACTGCTTCCCAGTATAAAGCTCTGTCTACATCTTTTATGTGACATAATTTACCCAATTCTACCTCCCCCTTTCCCTTTATCCAAATGCATTCCCCTTTCTTACCCAGGACAGTGACTCAGATCTGAGTGTCAGAATAGCAACAGAATTCTGACTCAGTTCTAGCAAAAAGACTCCTATAATTTCCTTCTGATCAGTTGTGTGATCCCCTTACCTACTGAAGGGTGTGAGTTACAGAAACAGCTACTGCTGCTGCTGTTGATTCTGTCACTCCCAAGCCATGCTCTTGTCTCCTCAGGGTTTAGACTGTCTTAGTGTGGGCTGTGCTGGACTGCACTTCTCTCTCTCTCTCTCTGATGCAATAGACCCTTCCTACTGACCTTCCAAGTTGTCCTGTGCTGGAAATTTGTTTCACTCCATCTTTTTGTGGATTCTGTTGTGCTAGAATTTGTTAGGGTCATTTTCAAATGTATTTGGAAGGTTTGAGGGAGAGCCAGGATGAGTATCAGTCTTTACGACACCATCTAGGCTCTGCCTCCCAGAGTAACTAAGTACTTTACAGTTTATCATAATTACAACCTTGCTGTTACTATGCACAATGATCTCCCAGCTCTTCTCACTTCACTTTGTATCACTTTTTTTTCATATAGGTCTTGCCATATTTTCTTTATTATTATTCCCTCCTGCTCCATCATTTCTTACAACACAATAGCTCCCTGTCATAATCATATACCACAACTGGTTTAATCATTCCACAGCTGAAGACTATCCCATGAATTTCCCATTCTTCACCTTCACAAAAAGAGCCAATACAAATTATATACACACATGTATACATCTATGTATGTGTATGTATATAGGTATGCATGTATGTGTGCATATGTGTATACACACATACATAGATCCTTTTCCAATGATTCAGAAAAAAGCACGGACCACTGACGTCTTTGTCACTGTCAAATAATTCAATGGTGGAAACAGATATGGTTTTATCAAGGGACATGATGCGAAAGAAAGTTGATTATCCTCTGCCTTGCAGATGACCTCTAAAGACAAGTAGGTGTCTGCCCTGCATCCAGACATTGCTATATGAATTATTTCTCCTTATAAAAATGTGAGCTCCTTGCAAGAAAATATTGTCTTATTCTCCTGCCCCATCCTCAGAATTTAGTACAATACTTGCAAAGGTTTAATGAATGGCTTTTTCTTTCATTAATCTATCCTCTTATCTTTCTGCTTCTGAGACCAATGAGTAGCTAAAGTACTAAAGGTCCAAGTCACACAAGGACACATTTGTCAGAGGCTATAGACAGGCATCTTGTGAAAAAGAAATGAGTAACATGAAATAAAAAATCTTTTACAATGTACAACCAACTTTTCAAAAAGAGACTAATAGGGGAAGACATTGTAAAATGAACATTAGACCATTAGGTCTACAGGTTAAACCCATTTGTTTCTTCAAAGAACAAAGAAAGCATTTACTCTAATTCTTAAATATGACCTAGTGAGACAATTTACAAATTGAGAATATAGTTCATTTTCTTTAATCTATTTTATCCTCTCCTATCTGTGAAATTGACAAAACCAATGGGAGTTAGTGCCAGGTCTTAGAGTTGTACCAGCTATGTTTATAACTGTCCATTAGTGATTGAATGAAGGCCAATTTTCATTCTGTTTGGATTGCCATTCAGCTCTCAGCTACCAAGTCAATTTTTTTCCACATTTTTATACTAGATTATTTGAGATTGCATTATGCTAATGCCAAAGCATGTATAATTTTGTGATATGCTAATTATTGCCAATTGTGTTCTTTTCATAAACATTTAACATCATTTTGTAAAAGAAGAAAAGAAAGTAATTATTAAAAAAGACCACTGTTTTACAATGATTACAATCATTATTATAAAGTTTTCCAATTATTATTTTTACTTCAAGGACATGAGAGTAGGAAGTAGGCTGCCTTCAAGTAACTTGAAAGAAAACATTTCTCATATTAAATAATCCTTTATCTCATGTGGGAGAAAGCCTCCCACTGTGCTTTACATTTTTAATGAAATTACCAACTAAAGCACCTATGAATATTTTAACTTTTTTCTTTGCCATAGTAATCATTATTTGAGAAATTAAACATAAAATAGTGTTTGAATAATTTTGCTTAGGAATAGGATTAACTATGTGTAGTAGCTCCTTTTTACCACATTTTCCACTGAAAATTATTTTACTGTAGTGGAGTAAGGAACTATATTGTGTATTTTATTTATTTATTTGCTGAACTACCAAACTGTTAAATTCCCTATGGTCCTAACCTGATCATTTGGTATCATATTTGAGAGGTATAAATTGCTATATTTAGTGAAGGGATTTTTCTAAGTAAGAATTAAGGTGTCAATATTGTCAGCAGGAGAGTCTCCAAGTTCCTAAATCTCTCCTGAAAGGTTACGCCAGTACATTCTAGTTTTGCTTTGACATTTTGCATTTTTCCAAACTTCTGTTTCCCCTTATAAAGCAGATGAAGCATAAATATTCACTTGAGAAAGCACATAAAAGAAAGATTTAAAAAAAAGGAATAAAATACAATCAAACAGGTATAATGTTTTTTCTATTAAATGTTACTAGTATTTATTGATGTCATATAGGTAGCTCTAAAATGAATTATAAAACCTCTTTATATAATTAATACAATATCATCTGTAAACAAATTTGTTAACAGTAACTCAACCTCTACAAAGAATTCATTTGTGTTCTGTGCTTGAAATCTCTATCTTTCTAGCAAGGTCTCTGGTATTCTCCATGTTTTATGTCTTATTTTGATATTAATAAGCAGATAGTTATCAATCAATGTAATCTATTCTTATATCTCTCAAAGAATCATGAGTGATTTTAATATGAGACACAGCTTTTGGAGGAGAGTCTTTATGATGGTATTTTGCGCTACCAATTTATAAGCTTATAGACTGAGAGTAGGAAGTTATTCAGTCATCAATTGTTTTATCAAGTGCTACCTACATGTCAGGAATTGTTTACTTCTTTTTACTGTGGTCTGGGGATATAAAGAATTGCAATAACTCTCCTAACAGTCATCAGGTTCTACCTCTTTATTTTATACATGAGGAAACTGAACCTTAGAAAGGTGAGTATCCTACCCATGGTCGTTTCCAACATCAAGCTCTCTGTAATCATCAAAAGGAACAAATTGTTTAAAACAGTGTCCCTTATCATTTCTGGTGAAACCCACATCTCTTCCTAAATTACCTATTATTGACAATCCTATAATAATCCTTAAAATTTTCCTGTTTCAATGAAGAGGTTCTTCATTCCAGTTGCTAAATCTTTTTCTTCAGCATTAATCATATATGTCCCTTTTTTCAACATACATAGCCACTAAATTAGCTCAGACCCTCATACCCTTTTGCCTAGACTATTCAATTACCTCCAGTTTTATATCCCCTGCCTTACATCAGTCTCTATGCCAATCTATCCTCTAAGTTGTTACTGAGGTGATATTTCTGCAGTGTGTATCATGCCATATTAATCTCTCCTCCTCAAAAAATTTGTAGTTTCCTCATTTACTAGAGCACCGCATATAAAGTATTCAGTATATCATTTGAACTCCTTTAAGTTCTGAACTTTTTCTACCTTTAAAATATTCTTACATTTTATTCCCTGTCATACACTTTACTGTCAACCAACATTCGCCAATTTTCTGTTCTTCACATGCAATAATTCATATTTTTTCTCTATACCTTTCCAGTGACTTTAACCCAAGCATTGTATTTTCTCTTCACATTCACTTTTGGGATAACTGATTTTATTTCAAAATTTAGTATCATATTATTCATGAATATTTTCCTGATTATCCCTGATTTCACTGCCAAAACTAAATCCTGAGCAATTTCTCTGTGTGTATGTGTGTGTGTGTTTGCAGTATATATTTATCTATGTAAACATGTTGTCCAATCCATTAGAATGCAAGCTCTCTGAGCACAGATACCATCAAATCCAACTGTGAAGATAACTAGCCAATAAATTTAACAATAGCTATATATTAACACCTTCTTTAATTCCTACTGGGACCTTTAAGTGCCTTTTGGAAATGCCAGTGGAGCACAAGCTCTGACATGCCTCTCCAATAATCATACGACAAAAATAACTTGCATTTTTTTCCTTAAGAAGTGTCTATATCGTTAAACTATTCATCAATTGGGAACAGCTATTATTTTTTAAAAATTTGAATGTGTTCATTTTACATATTAGAAATGATACCTTTATATGAAAATTTTTGGAAAGATTTTCCCCAGTCAACTCTTCCCTTCTAATCTGAGCTTTATTAGATTAATTTATGCAAATGATTAATTTTTTGTAATCAAAATTATCCATTTTCTCTTCTGTAATGCTTGCTGTTCCTTATATGACCATGACCTTTTCTTTTCTTCAGATATTTAATTGGTATTTATTCATCTTTCTCTAATTTCTGATTTTAATTTTTATATCTTTTGACATAATGGTAGAAATGCTAACTTTAGCAATAACAAGATAAAAAGAAATTGAGTGAATAATCATATGTAAAGAAGAAATGAATTAATAATTTTTGTGAAGATGACATGATGTACTCAAAGAATCCTAAAGCGTAAATTAAAATTTAAGTGAAACATTTATTAACTTAAGCAAAATGGCAGCTTATAAAAACAATTCACATAAACCACCATAATTTCTATTTAACATCAATAAAACACAGCAAGTAGAAATGGTTAATTTGTATTTTTCATTTATAGGGGCATTCGCTGCTCTTGCAAACCAATCTCATTCCATCCTTACATTAAAATTATATGTGATGTGCATATGTCCTGCTAAATAGCTGCTGTAGGAATGTCATCCAGTCTGCTTGCAGCCTTTGTCTGAATTTCTTGACACTGCTGGAGGATGTGGGCTGTCCATAACCATCCCTTCTTTACACAGTTGCTACATTCACTTTCTGTCAGTATTCTCATCTTTTAATGATCTTTTATCTCCTAGTAGACAGCACAGTATTCTGAGGTTGGTTTAATTTTTGTTTTTAGTATGGTTCAGCCAATATTGAGAAGTGAGAGTTCAAACATGTTACTTCTTCTGTCATTGATAGTACAAACAAGGTCCTGTAGTAATACAACTCTATTTCACTTCATATCTTTGTCATAACTTCTTCTCTCTCGTATACATGGCCAATCCAGCCTCCTTGGTTCTTACATGCATTTTGGTTTTTCCTGTACTTTGATTGTTAAGTGCTTTGTGAAACAGTCCAGTTAACATTTTTCTGTGTTTCTTACAATTTCTCTTCAGAGAAGTTATGTGAGTTTGCACACAAAAAATACTTCTGAACAAAACAAATGAAAATCCATTTATATGCACACATACAAGTACATAGATGTGTGTGTATTTTGGATGTGTGTATATGTGTGTATCCTATTACCTGAGGGAGACTAGAGATTGTGATGCCAAAAACCACAATAAAGAAGGAAAGTCATTGAGCATTTTTGTTAAAATGGCAAGAACAACAAAGGTATAGGCAATCACAACAGATCCAAAATGTATACAGTAATATCTTAGATGTAAAAAGAAAGCTATAAGCAGTAGGTATTTTTAGTTTGTTTGTTTTTCTTCTTTCCTTTATGTTTTATGATTTATTTAATATTTATGAAATTTATTCAATTTTTTTTAAAGTTTGAAATAGTTAAAAAAAAGATAATAATATTCAACGTAAAATGAACATAAAATGTATGGAATACTTTGGAGTCTACCTTCTAAGACACACATAAGAAGCATAAATATTATTACAAGTAGTAGTTTACAAAAATTAAGGACATTTATGTATTTGGGACAGTATTCATTGTTCATTGTAGGATAGGCCAATAAACTACAAATGACAAAACTATCTAAATTAATTAATTCATTCAGTTGTATACCAATAAAACTAAGTACCAAAGGATTACATTATAGATCTAGAAAATAGTAATAAATGACATATTAATCAAAAACAGTAAATCCTCTAATGAGAAATAATGAAAAGAAATGGGAATGAGAACAGCCTAATAGTGGCAGACCTCAAACTATACTACAAAGAAGGAATTATTTTTCAAAATGTACTGGTTCAAAATAGAGACATAGATCAATGGAGAAGATTAGGTATAGAACATACTGAAACAAGGGGATTAAATATCCTAGTATTCCATAAACTCAAAGATCCCTAGTACTGGAAGTGGGACTCACTATTTGACAAAACCTTTTGGGAAAATTTGATAGCATTATGAAAGAAATTAGATTCAAATCTTACAAAGAGATAAGCTATAAATGAGTGCACAACCTGACAAGGCTTTAAACATGCTTGGTGAAATTTTTCAGTCCTTGTTATAACTTCACTAGAAGTTTGTCATATAGATCAGGGGTGACAAACATATCCTGTGCTGCATGGATCTCACAACACTACACACTACATCCCAAATCAGATTAAAATGTATTTGGGAACTATTTAATAAGCTAAACTAATAAAAAAATTATAAAATATATGGTTCTCTAAGTCAATATGGAAACTGCAGTTATGCATATATAGAGCTTAGTGACCTCCATTGTTATTAAAGCTTGATATCTGATCTATGATCACTAATTAATTCTTTTGACCTGTTTTTCATACTTTTGTTGCATCTCTGACATTTCTCTTCCCAGTTTTTCCTCCACCTGTCTAACTTGCTTTTCAAAATCCTTTTTGAGCTCTTCCAGGGCCTGAGCCCACCCACCACCCCCCTGGGGTGTCTGGGGTACTAAGGCCCCGCCCTCCACATCTTTCCCTGATGGCAAGAATACGTCCTCATCTTTGTCAGATCCGAAGGTCAGGATCATTTGCATTTGTCGGAAAAAACTCTCTAAAGTCTTATTTTTCTTCCCTTTTCTAGGCATTTTCCCAGCCAGTTACTTGACTTCTGAGATTCCTTTCCACCCCCGCCTGGATCCGCCCAGCTAGTGCTTGGCCTCTGAGATTTAAATGGGCTTTCCTCCTGCCGGCTGTCAATCAGTGAGCTTTAGTTCAGGTGCTGGGGTGGGGCCAGGGCTGCCTCCGAGACTGATCCCTCGGGGGCTTTATGCAGAGACTTTCAGGAATGGAACGGGTGGGGGCGGGGTGGGGGGCCTGCCTCCCAAATCCCGCTCCTTTGGGGGCTTTAAGCAGGAGCCTTCAGTAACAGAGCGGGGTGGGGGGCAGGGCCGTCTCCCAGGCTCAGCTCCGTCAGGTTTTATGCGGGAATCTTCCGTAATGAAGATCCTGCCTGCTGTTGGGGGATTCCTGAGTCTTGGGCCGCTGCCGCCTCAGCCGCCACCCACACCTCTGCCTCCACCGCTTCCTCCCGAGCGGGCCCGAGTCACAGAGACGCCCCGCTTCCCCTCTCCTTCAGCCCGGCTTTCTTTCTCACTGACCTGTAGCTTCTGTGGGCGGAGGGACTTTCCCGGCTGCTGGAGCTTCCGTCTCTGAAGCCTGCTCGGATCAACTTCTCTGCGGCCTCGGCCAGGGCAGTGCTGGGGGTCGGGTTTACTTTCCGGGGCTTGCTGGACCCTGGGGACGGGTCTTCAGGGCTCCCTGGAACGCAAATCTCTTCCACTATGCTTCTGCACTCCTTGTTTTCACCCAGAAGCTATGGGGGACTCTTTTTACATTAATTCTATGGACTTTGGTTTCAGAGCTCGTAAACGTGTGTCCTTCTACTCCACCATCTTGGCTCCGCCCCCCCTAATTAATTCTTTTGTACAAAACCACTCATGAAAATATCATAATGACAAAATCGTTGTTCCTTTGAAGAATCAACAGGTAGCATGGGGTAAGGCAGCATGCTCTGGATTTGCAACTGAGTGCAAATTGAATCTGATACTACTAGCAGAACTCTTTTTATTCCTCCATTAAATGTACCCTGAACACATATAGACTTGGCTTTTCAGTAGCTCAAGTTCATATGCTGGGAATTTTCCAGTATTCTTCCATTTCCCTCACTTTCCATATCCAAGTACTTGGGAAATCATGAGAAGTCTATCTTTTTAATTTCTTCTAGCTGGTCCTTCTTTCCACAAACCTATTTCAAGCATTAATTACCTCTTTCTGTATTACTGTAATTATGCCCTAAATGTTCTCTTCCTTTTATCTAAATGAAGCCTTCATATGGCAGCAAAACATACTTCATAGACTCTGTGTGTGTGTGTTTGTGTGTGTATAGACAGATATAGACATCTAAATCCACATCTATCTATATCTATATTCATCTCTATATTTGTAGCCATCTCTATAGCTATCTCTATCTATCTATCTATCTATCTATCTATCTATCTATCTATCTATCTATCTATCTATCTATCTGTAGCACCTGGCTCAAAAATTTTTCATTGATCTCCATTGTATCTATTTTTTAAAAAGGTCTTCAGTTGATTTGGAATCTTCTGCAATATGAATTCTACCAAGTTTATTTCAAATTATTCCCTTTTATCTAATTTACACTGCAAGCTGATTGCCATACTTTCTCCCAAACTGCCCCAGATGTTTCATTTCCTTTCTCTCTTCCTTTTCAGAATGCGTTCCTTAAATATGGATTCCTCCTTATCACAGCTGCCTACCCAAACCTTTCACTTCCTTCGAATTTCACTTCTGGTGGCACTTTCTACAAGGAGTCTTTCTTAATGCTTCCAGTAGTGGTGTCTCTTCTTCTTGAAAGTATATACATTTTCATACATGTTGCATTCCCTTTGATCTTATTCCCAATCAAATATAAGAAGCTTGAGAATGAGCAGTTTTGTGCCTAGAATTGTAGAAGATTTAATAAAAATTATTGAATTAAATTCAGCTGACCTTAGTCTCAGACATCTCATTCTGAAATGAAGGGGAAATTAGAGAGAGACAAATTTACAGGGCTCATATTTTATATCAATCTTATAGTTATAGCAATTTTAGAAATGAAATCTCCTGCCTTGGATGGTAAAAGGGCTTTCCCTTCATCTCATTTAAAAGCTGAATCATTGCTTCTCTTAGAGTTCCTGTTCAGAAATGATTTGAACATGTTAAACACAGATGTCCCTCCTAATATTAAACCTATGATCCTATAATAGATATCTAAATTCACACAACAGTCTTATTCTTATTAGTGGTCAAACACAGCAAAGCAGTCAAACTAAAATGAAATCCGTTTCCTTCATTGAGATAAACATAATAAATATTCTTTTCACACAATCTTTTACTATGCATAATTAACAGACTCATGGCACTTATATTTTTATAACATATAAGTTCAAGACAGTTCCAGATGTTTATTTTCTTGATTTATTAAATATAGGTTTACTGTTATACAGAAAAGCAAAAGTACTGTTAAATATAGTCAGGTAGTCATTTTCTGAAAGCTCCACTTGACTGTGAAGCTGGTCAGCACATTGGCCTAAGTTAATAAATGACACTTTCCAAGAACTAAACAGGCTATAATATTTGGCTTGGTCCTTGGTGATGCCCATGGAGAAAGAACATTCATATTTTTTGGAACAAAATGTAAACTCTGTAATATACTTTCTACAAGTAACAGCAAGATTTTTAAAAAACCTTCTTGAAGTTAATAAAACAGTGTGAGCTCAGGTTCACAGTGTTATCATTAGAGTACTCAGTGGTACCATGGATAATGGTGTTTTTATAAAAGGAAAGAAAGCAAATTCATTATGATAGTGAACACAGCGCTAAGACATCTTAAAGAGGCTAGCCTGTGGAATCAATATCAGTGAGGGGATTGTGCCTTGAGTTTCAGCAACCTTTTTTTTAAAATTTATTTATTTAACTTTTTACATTCATTTTCACAAAATTTAGGGTTCCAAATTTTATCCCCATTTGTCCCCTCCCCCCACCCCAATACATCGAGCATTCTAATTTCCCCTATCACCAATCTGCCCTCGCTTCTATCATTCCTCCCTTCCCTTGTCCCCATCTTCTCTTTAGTCAGGTAGGGCCAGATAACTTTCTATTCCCCATTGCCTGTATTTCTTATTTCCTAGTAACAAGAACAATACTCAGACTTTGAGTTCCAACTTCTCCCTATCCCTCTCTCCCCACTCATTCCCTTTGAGAAGGCAGGCAATTCAATATAGGCCATATCTGTGTAGTTTTTCAAATGACTTCCATAATAGTCATGTTGTGTAAGACTAACTATATTTCCCTCCATCCTATCCTGCCCCTATTTCTTCTGTTATCTCTTTTGATCCTGTCCCTCCCCAAGAGTGTTGATTTCAAATTGCTTCCTCCTCCCATTGCCCTCCCTTACATCATCCCCCACCCCCACCCTGCTTATCCCCTTCTTCCCCACTTTCTTGTATTGTAACATAGGTTTTCAGGACAAAATGAGTGTGTATTTTATTCCTTCCTTTAGTCGAATGTGATGAGAGTAAACTTCATGTTTTTCTCTCAACTCCCCTCTTTTTCCCTATACTAAAAAGTCTCCTCCTTGCCTCTTCTATGAGAGATAATTTGCCCCACTCCATTTCTCCCTCTCTCCTCCCAATATATTTCTCTCTCACTCCTTAACTTCATTTTTTAAAGATATGATCCCATCCTATTCAATTCATTCTGTGCTCTGTCTCTGTGTGTGCATGCACATATGTATGTGTGTGTGATTGTGCATGCGTGTGTGTGTGTGTAACCTCACCAACTACACAGATACTGAAAAGTTTCAAGAGTTACAAATATTGTCTTTCCATGTAGGAATGTAAACAGTTCAACTTTAGTAAGTCCCTTATGACTTCTCTTTGTTTTTTACCTTTTCATGTTTCTATTCGTTCTTGTGTTTGAAAGTCAAATTTTCTTTTCAGCTCTGGTCTTTTCATCAAGAATGCTTGAAAGTCCTCTATTTCATTGAAAAACCACTTTTTCCCCTGAAGTATTATACTCAGTTTTGCTGGGTAGGTGATTCTTGGTTTGAGTCCTAGTTCCTTTGACTTCTGGAATATCCTATTCCACGCCCTTCGGTCCCTTAATGTAGAAGATGCTAGATCTTGTGTTAATCCTGATTGTATTTCCACAATACTGGAATTGTTTCTTTCTAGCTGCTTGCAATATTTTCTGCTTGACCTGGGAATTCTGGAATTTGGCTACAATGTTCCTAGGAGTTTCTCTTTTTGGATCTCTTCCATGAGGTGATCGGTGGGTTCCTTGAATAATTATTTTTTCCTTCAGGTTCTAGAATATCAGGGCAATTTTCCTTGATAATTTCATGAAAGATGATGTCTAGACCCTTTTTTTTTGATCATGGCTTTAAGGTAGTCCCATAACTTTTTAAATTGTCTCTCCTGGATCTATTTTCCATGTCAGTTGTTTTTCCAATGAGATATTTCACATTATGTTCCATTTTTTCGTTCTTTTGGTTTTGTTTTGTGATTTCTTGGTTTCTCGTAAATTCATTAGCCTCTATCTGTCCCATTCTAATTTTTAAAGAATTATTTTCTTCAGTGAGCTTTTGAGCCTCCTTTTCCATTTGCATAATTTTGCTTTTGAAAGCATTCTTCTCCTCATTGGCTTTTTGAACCTCTTTTGCCAATTGAGTTAGCCTATTTTTCAAGGTGTTATTCTCTTCAGCATTTTTTTGGGTCTCCTTTAGCAAGGTGTTGACCTGCTTTTCATGCTTTTCTTGCATCTCTCTCATTTCTCTTCCCAGTTTTTCCTCCACCTATCTAACTTGATTTTCAAAATCCATTTTGAGCTCTTCCTTGGCCTGAGCCCATTGAATATTTATTTTGTATGTTTGGGATACTGAAGCCTTGACTTCTATGTCTTTCCCGGATGGTAAGCATTGTTCTTCCTCATCCGAAAGGATGGGAGGAGATATCTGTTCACCAAGAAAGTAACTTTCTATGGTCTTATTCTTTTTTTTCCCTTTTTTGGGCATTTTCCCAGCCACTTACTTGACTTCTGAGATTCCTCTCCACATCCACCTTGCCTCCAGATCTGCCCATCTAGTGCTTGGGGTCTGAGATTCAAATGCTCCTTCCCAACCTCAGGGCTTTCAGTGGGGGCGGGACTGCTATTCAGTGTGAGACTAAGTTCAGCTGCTCAGGTTGGGGCAGGGCTGCCACATGGGGCTCAGTTCCCTCAGGGGGTTTATGCAGAGACCTTCAATAATGTATCTGAGCTCCTGCATCCTTTGGGAGCCCCTGCCCACTGCTGCCTCTGCTGTTGCCTCCTGAGGGGGCCTGAGTTATGGAGACACCCTGCTCCCCTTTTAGCAAGCCAAAAAGTTTCTCTCACTGACCTTTGGGGCCTGTGGGTGGAGGACCTGTGTGGCCACTGGAGATTCTGTCCCTGAATCCTGCGTGGATCTGCTTCTCTTGGTGCTGTGTAGCCAAGGCAGGGCTGGGCTCTGCTCCAGGTCCTGTGTGTGATGGACCTTTGGTGTAAGTTTTTTAGGACTCTCTGGAACAGAAATCTCTACTCTGTTGCTGTATGGCTTCTGCTGCTCCAGAATTTGTTGGGAGTTCTTCTTTAGAGGTATTTTATGGGCTGTGGGTTAGGAGCTAGCATATGTGTGTCTTTCCACTCTGCCATCTTGGCTCTTCCCCAGCAACCTTTTTAAGTCATGTATTCCAGCAAAGGACACCAAAGAAGTGCATATAGACTATATATGGAAACAGTACTTGCTTTCACTGATATTTTTTCTTCTTAATAGAAGTAGAAACCTGCATAAATAGGTTCATGTGTATGTTTATAGTGTGCATATGCATATATATATATATATATATATATATATATATATATATATATATATAGAGAGAGAGAGAGAGAGAGAGAGAGAGAGAGAGAGAGAGAGAGAGAGAGAGAGAGAGCTAAGTAGCTCAGTGGGTAGAATGCCAGACTTGGAGACAGGAATACCCATCTTCCAAAGTTCAAATCTAGCTTCAGACACTTAGTAGCAGGGTGACCCTGGACAAGTCACTTAACCTTGTTTGCATCAGATTCCTCCTCTGTAAAATGATCTAGAGAAGGAAACGGGAAACTACTCTAGTATCTTTGCCAAGAAAGCCACCAAACCTGTAGTAAGGTAGATTCAATTTCAAATACAGAATCAGACAATTATTAATTATATAATTCTGCACAAGTTACTTAATTTCTGTTTCAGTTTCTTCATTTGCAAAATGGAAGTAAGTAGCTTTTACCTTCCAGAGTATTTTTTGAGATAAAATGTGGCAATACTAGTATGGTCTTTTGCAAAACATCATCACATTATCATAGTTAGGATATGTTTATATTGATATATGCATATACACATATACATGCATTCATCAATACATGCTTAAATACATGAGCAGATTTTATATTTTTCTTTCTTTTTTCAATAAATGAAATTGTATAACAATATAAAATAAATCACTTCAAATGAATTTCATACAAAGATTAGTGAAAATAAATAAAAATAAGGTGCATTGTTCAGGGTGAAGTTAATTCATTGGAAATTCTTTGGAATTTGAACTTCGTCATTCCATCTATACTTTGTTAAATCTTTTAGACCATTTAAATTATCTAACAGAATTTTAATATAGGCATGAAAAATACCTTATTAGGGGTTCTCCAAGGCAGTATTTTGTTTTACTGAGTCATTTTAAAAAATCAACAAATAAAAAATGTAGTCGGACTTATTCCTCATACTTTTTAGGAAATTGTGTGACCATGAATATGTGGTCTTCTGCAGAATATTATTGAAAAAACCATTTTTGCTCTCTTCTTAAACATTCATCAAAAATGTCCTCTGCATATAGTCATCCTGGAGGCAAGGAAGGGAATATGTATTCTAGTATTGACATTTTGGTCCCTTCCATCTAAAAGAGGATCAATAGCATTTGAGGTAACTCAGAAACTCTGCATTGAATATATATTGCAGGAAATGATAATGTGTCAGTAACAGGGGGAACGAATAACAAAAGGAAGAAGACAACGGAATTATGATGACATCCTCCAAGTATTTTGAAGGACTGTTATTAGAAAAAGAAGAATTTCTTAAAGGAAGAAAATTTTGAATAATATTGCACAGAGTAGGAGATAATAATTTGATATAAAGAACATCTTCCACAATAGTTAGAGATAAATAAATGAAGTGGACTGCTCATATGTTTTATTATTTTATTTATTTTCAGTGTTCTACCATCACTACCATATAACTTAGATTTTTTTTTTCCTTCCACCTCCTCATTCCCCCTACATCACTCCTCCCTCCCTGAGATGGCATATGATTTTATATAGATTCTACAATACATTCCCTTTAAATACATTTTCACCATAGTCATATGGCATAGAAGAATTAAAATGAATGGGAGAAGTCATAAAACAAACCAAAACATAATATAAAATAAAATGATCTGTTACATTCTGTGATTAAATTCCATAGTTTTGTCTCTGTATGTGGAAGGCATTTTGCCTTAAAAGACCATTGGGAATTTTTAAGTCCTTTCATTGCAATGAAGTTCTAAAGTCTACCAGAAAAAATCCTTGAATTGTGGTCATTGATGTGTACAAAGTTCTCCTGGTTCTGCTCCTTTCACTCAGCATCAGATCATATAAGTCTTTCCAGGCCTCTCTGAAGTCTTCCTGTTCATCATTTCTTATAGCACAATAGTATTCTATTACATTCATATCCACAATTTATTCATCCTTTCCCTAATTGATGGGCATCCCCTTGATTTCCAGTTTTTGGCCACCACGAAGAGTGCTACTGCAAATGTTTTTGTACATGTGAGACCCTTTACCATTTTTATGATCTCTTAGGGATATGGACTGCCCACATTTAATAGTGTTTATCTCGTTAGAGACAATCTGGGAAGCGAACATTGATGCACAATTGTGAATATATTGTAAGGAGAATACTGATTCAAGTATAGTTTCAATTGAATAACCTCTGAATAACCTCCCATCTCTTCTTCAGGTAATCTGCCATTATAGTCCATTTATTAAAATCCCATTTGTATTTTCTCATTTGGAGTGGCACTAGTTTAAGAGCTGGTCTAAAAGTCAAAAAGAGCTAGTTGTAAGTCAGGTCTATGACATATATTGACTTTGTGTATTACTCTATTTCACTTAAGGTCTCAGTGCCTGCTCTAGAGGGCTCTCTAAAACAATTTCCAGAAAGGTTCCATCTGTATTTGTAGATGAAATTCCTTTACCTCTACATTTGCTATACTGATGAAATATCAAATCCATAGATCCCTATACTTTCTAATCACTTTAAAAAGTATATTTTTTTTTATTATCTAAATCCCCTAATTACAAAAACTTGAGAAAAAAATTGAGCAGTTGTATTCCTGCTAGGAGACACAAAGTGCATGAAACATTGTGGAAAGACAACATTATACGTCTTAGTCATTGGAATGTAACTTGGGCTATAGAAAGCAGGAACTTTGTGGTATTTTCAATACAAATAATAAATAAGTTGATAATGGAAATGTAACAAGGACTAAGGAAAATTACATACACACATTATATAGTATATGCAATATTATAGATATTATGTATACTAAATATGTTTTACATTATAAATACACATACATATTTGCATACACAATATATACACAAATGTGTGTATGTATCCACATATATATATATGTAAATTTATGTACCTATGTATCTGTGTGTGCATTCCCTCCCCCCTAGATTCTCTATCATTATATATTCCAAAGTGCTTTTGGCTGTATATTTATTCTAATGTCACATACATCTAGTTTTGAGGAAAATTCTTATAATGTCAACTTTTGATCTTTTCCACTAAACCTTGCTTTTTGCTGTTAGCTTGACTTTAAGGTATGAGGGACTTGTTATGTATTATGAGATATTTAAAGTAAAATTGCTCTCTTTATCAGATGAAAACAATGAATTGGAGAAAATGTTTAAACAAACACACAACCAACCACAAAGAAAACTAAGTCAACATATTACTCTGGATAGAGACCTGGCTTTGCAGTTACTCAAACTGAATTTAAGTACCTTGTGTAATCCATAATGGTTTATGATCCTGATCAAGTAATTTAAATTCTCAAAGGCCTTGGAAGTTCTTTAAGACTCTAAGTTTCAAAATAGCTGAGGGTCTTCAATGGTATAATTCCTTTCCTTGCAGAGTATTCTTGATACCAATTTAAACATGACGTGAACCAACTCCCAGCTAAAATTCATGGTACTTCCAGTTTCCATAAATTATACAGACAACATGGAATGATGAGTGCTACCAGAAGCATGAATGTCTATATTCAAAACTTCTGACACTTTCTAGGGTTGACAGCTATCCATATTATTTAACCTGTATGTCCCACAGGCAACTTCCTAGAATTTATTAAAGTCATAGATTGGTTAGGATGTGCATTATTTGTTTAGCTCTTCATCTGATGAAATTAAAGATTTTTCACATATATTCTTCTGTCTCTGTATATATAATTCTTTAATTCATATTTTGGTATTGTTTAGAGGTTATCCATTGAAATAAATATATCGCAAAGAAGTAACAATTTAGTCCACTCATACAACTTAGTTGTTCGAAAAGATTTAATTATATAATTTACTTATTTTCCTCTCTCCATCTAGTTGCTAAGAGAAATCATTAAATGAGCTAGAAATCACAAATTAAACTTTATGACAAAAACATAAGTTGTGATTGGAATAAAAGAAGTATAATATACATATTTTTCATGAATTATCCCCTTATATTGTTAAAGGAAAAACTGAAGGCCAAATTAATTGCTTTTTCCTCTTTTTACTGAAAGACAAACATAGCCATGTGCATATATAAACCAACATAGACACACACACACACACACACACACAAACTTTCAAGTCTGTTGAGTATAGATATCTATATAAAGTCAGAAATATATAGCTTCAGAAATAACAACTTGAGTCATTTCAGTCTATTCTTAATGGCAGGATACTGTACTACATGAAAGTGAACAGAGAGAATAAAAATATTTTCCACAATACTCATACTTGTTAAAAGTCCTGTTTTCCTTAACTTTTGCTGTATTCTCTATTCTACCCTCTCTTATTTGTTCCGGTGCATAGTGTGCAGAATAATTTTCTGGTAATTTGGAATTCCATTCCAGAAAATATGTTATAGAGTTGATCAGAATAGCAAAGTATATAGCCAGGAATCATAGAGCTGTCTGATAATAGCTTGAACAGATTTTTTTTCAGAGTAAATGCTCATTTATATTCCATAGGCACAAGTCTATTCTCTAGATTTGCCTTAGGCAATTGGTGTTTCATGAGTTTTAAACATCTCTCCCTTTTGATAATTTTTATTGTAGTGACACCTGACACATTTAATCAGCATTTTCCCACTCTTTACCCATATTTTTGACCCATGCATCAGCTTTCTTGTTTCTATTTATATATCCTGTTCTTCTATCCAGTAGTGAGTCAGATAATGACTACCTTGCACTTAGTTTTTGGAATACAAGCTAGAGAAGGTGAATAGAGATTTTGGTTGCTAGAATATGATGTGGTAAGTGTTATATTTCTCTCCTTTATGGAAAGGCCCACCATTAAATATGGAAGGAACTGAACTGAATAACCTGGAAACAGCTTTTCACAGTTCAAGCAATTCCATGTGACAGTGTGCTCCAGTAGAAAGACCATAGATTTTCAAGTAAGTGATTTCTGTTCCTTACTACCTATGGGATTTGGGATATGTCAATTAAACTTTCCAGGTCTCCTCCTCTATAAAATGACATGATTGGAATAAATAAGTATTTAAGATCCCTTACAGCTCTAAATTTTAATAACTTGGGGCAGGTGGTGACATAGTATAGTAGACAAAGAAACAGGGTAAAAGAGAAAACTGTGTTCAGGTATGACACGTTCTTTGTGACCTTGGGCAAGTATCAATTTCTCAGATCCCCTGGGCTATTCAGTATAATTGCAAAGTTGTTCCTCTACTCTAGGGTCTTTTACTATAAGATGTCTCCAATAATAATGGACTTAAAAGTCAAATCCAAATTTACATTTGTATTACGAATGATTGTCAAAATCATTCATTTATAAAAGCATAATTATCTCTTATAATTTCTGATACAGGTTGAATTCCCACTCATACTTTGCTGGGCCTTTTAGTGTCCTTCACAAACCAACTTTAAGTATTCCTTTCCAACCTATGTTGGAAACTAAATTTTAAACTAAATTTTATGTTATTCCTAACAAATGATATTACATGTACTGTATTTGTACTTTGAACATATTCACTCTATGTCTGGAATTTTCTCCTCTTTCATTTCTGGACTTAGAATCCCTATTTTTCTACCAATTTCTGCTCTAATACCACCTTATCTTTAAGTTCTTTCTAGCTTTTCCTATTTATGATGGCCTTCCTTTCCTCCAAAATTTTTCTTGTATTCACATTTTATTTTGCATAGGTTTATATGTAATATAATTTAACATTATACATAGACATATACACACATATATGCACATATGCACACACATATTCTATGTATTTATACATATACATGTACATATATACATATACATGCACACATAAATGTGCATATTGTACATATGTATGCAAAATATGCACACATGTATGCATATATGTGTGTGTATTTGTGTCCCTTAAGAGAATTTGAGTTTTTTCAGGAATATATTTTTTTTTCTTTTTGTCATTTTGTCTCTAGTACCTAGCTATGCTTAGAATGTTTTGGGTACATATTTAGCAAGCAACTTGATTGAGTAATAATGAGAATATTGCATTTCAATTCTTCTACCTTCCCAAATAATTCAACCAACATTTATTTAAATGATGAAAAATCAACAAATATAGATTAAATAACTAGGGATACAAAACCAAAAATGAAATATTCTGTACTATAAATTAAATTTCATTCTCTCAAGGAAAATAACATGTACACTTACAAATATATGCAAAAATACAAACCAACGCCTTTTCTCTATGCACAGAGCCAGGGCAAAGACAAAATGACACAATGTCTGCACAGTTTAAAATTGCTTCTTCCCTCACCAATTAGTTTGAATTCTCATCCACTGAAGTTATGCTACTTTAAATATAAGAAAATAATCTTCTTTTTCTTTTAATATAGTAACAATCTTTTTTCTTCTAGGTCTACTAACATTCTCTTTCTACCCTACCTCCATAATGAAACATCCTACCCTCATCATCTGAAATATGAAATGAAAATATTTTAAGGAATAAAATATAAAATAATAATAATAGGGTGAAATAATAAAAAATTGTTAAGGAATATATAGTTTGATGTATATAATAGGAGGAAAATGCAAAACAGATACTCTTTCTAAATGAAAAAAATAAAATTTCCAGAAAGTAAATGCAGGTTAGAGCAACTGCGGGAAATGGACTGCATGCTAAGTCAATTAATAGCTTATGAGTAACTTCCAGAAATTGCTTTAAAAAGAGGAGAGGAGAGGCAGGAGAGAGCTTGGCCAGAACTCTATCTCTGACTTTCACTTCTAATTATTTCACTGGATGGTAATTTAAGATGACTTTTTTTCCTGTGGTGAAATATGAAATCATTAATGAGAAGTTTGCCATGATTAATTAAAAAACCTGTTGAACATTATCTTCTGAAGAAATCCAAATAAGGCTTTTGATTTTTCCCTCTGAAGATGTGCTCATGCACTAATTGACTGTTTTCTTCTTGGTGACAAATGTAGTAGATGCTGTTGGGGCTTCACTTATATAATACATTCATTCATATGCATACATGCATACATTCACATGCATACACATACTAGTATATATGTTTATAAAACTTCTTTGAATTGCATAATGCACATGAAAGGATACTTATTCCTTATGTTTCTTGCTCCAATCTCCCTTCCCTCAGTGACAAACCTATTTAATTAAAAGTTTTGTGAACTCAGAGTACAATTTAAAAGCAAAGTGACCAGGGTCCATAGGGAAGGTTTGGAATCTTTTATTAGAAATATTTCCTTTAAGAGATTAAATGTGATCAAATGAAAGCATCAATGTGACTAATACAAAAAAGTAAAAGTATTTGTGATTATATAAAAAAAGAAAGTTTCCTAATCTTGGGTTCATCTTACATATAATCAAAGACTTTAAAAATACATTTACATTTATATTTTACTTGGATGTTTTGGATACAGGTTTGGATAAATTAAAGAGATTAAACTATCAATAAACACAATAATTTTTATAACTATATTTAGAAGGTATATTGTCCAGATTATGACATATAGTTAGATTACCCTTCTATAGAGTTAGTCCATCAGAAAATTATCGTTGTCACAATCATTCACATTAATAGAAACATTTTTATTTTTTGATGTACATTAGATATATTCATGAAAAGAGCACTGCGTTTGTAGTCAGAAGACAGGAATCCAGACATTTAATACCTGTATATCTTTGAATAAGCTCCTTAGCCACTTGGGACCTCAGTTTTCTCACCAATAAGCTGGCAAAATATGATTAGATCATCACAGAGTCTCATTCATTTGTAAATGAGCTATATAAAAACTCTGTGAAGTAGGTAATTGAGAAATTATTATTCTCATTTTAAAGATGAAGAAACAGAATCCAGAGAACTGATTTGATCTGATTAATACTATTAGTAAATATCAGAGACATTCTTTGAACTTGGGTCTTTCTGATCCAAATCAAGAACTAACCAGTAAATCTCAGTCTCTAGTATAAATATGTGGGAGAGTCATCAAACAGGAGGAATTAGGATTGGGTTAAAATTGGAATAATTTCCAACATTTTCCCACAGTCTAAACTTGACTATCTTCTTAAGGGTAATACTTTCATGAAGTGTTGAAAAGGATGTAGAAAATAGGGACACATATACTGCTGGTGAAGTTGTGAATTTATCCAACCATTCTGGAAAATTTTGGAACTACACTCACAGAGATATAAAACTGAATATACCCTTTGTCCTAGCAATAAGACTTTTAGGTCTATATCCCAAAGAGTTTGAAGAAAAGTAAAAATGTGAAAAATAAAACTGACCTATATGTATGTATGCATATATATATGTATATATATATATATATATATATATATATATACATATATACGGATATGTGTGTGTGTATATATACATATATATGTATACACATATATACGGATATGTGTGTGTATATATACATATATATATGTATACACATATATACGGATATGTGTGTGTATATATACATATATATGTATATATACACACACACAGGCTCTTTTTTTTTGTTTCTGTTTTTGTTTTTCGGTTTTTTTTTAATTTTATTTTTTCCAATTACATGTAAAAACAATTTCAATGTTGATTTTCTTTTTATTTTGAACCACAAATTCTCTTTCTACCTCCCTACACTCTCCCCTCCTTGGAAAAGCAAAATTTTTTTATAGATTTTGCATGTGAAAACATGCAAAAAATATTTCCATAATTATTTTGTCACAAAAGAAAATATAGAAAAAATAACTGAAAAAAGAAAATAAGAATAATAAGAAAGCATCATTTAACCTGCATTTAGACTCTAGCTCATTTTCTGTAGGTGGATAACATTTTTCATCATAAGTACTTCAAAATTTTTTTGGAAAATTGTATATATTAGTATAGCTAAGTCATTCACAATGATAATTGTGCAATATTGCTATTACAAGGGTCTTCTGGTTCTGCACATTTCATTTTGCCTCAATTCATGTAAGTCTGTCTAGGTTTTTTTGAATCAATCCCATTCACCATTTCATTTTTTAAATTGTATTTTATTTTTCCCAATTACATGTAAAAACAATTTCAACATTCATTTAGAAAAATCAAGTTCCACATCTCTCCATTCTTCATTTCCCCCTTCCCAATATAGTAAACAATTTCATGTAGAATACACATGGGCAATCATGGAAATCATAATTCCATATTAGTCATGTGAAAATAATATAGATTTTTTAAATTAAGAAAATAGAAAGTTAAAAATAGCATACTTTGTTCCAAATTCAGACTCTATCAGTTCTTTATTCTGTATATAGATAATATTTTTAATAATGAGTCTTTTGGGGTTATCCTGGTTCATTCTATTGCTTAGAATTGCTGTCATTCTCAGTTGATCATTTTAAAATATGAATGTTACTATGAACAATGCATTCCTGGTTCTGCTCACTTTACTTTGCATCAGTGCATGCAAGTCTTTAGAGGCTTTTTAAAGTCTGACTGTTCAACATTTCTTATAGCAAAATAGTATTCTAGAAAAATCATATACCATAACTTATTCAAGCATTCTTCAAAAAATGGAAATTCCTTCAATTTCCACTTTTCTGCACCAAAAATGAGATACTATGAATATTATTTTACAAATAGATCCTTTCCCCTTTTTAATTATCTCTTTTGAATATAGACCTAGCAGTGGTATAGCTAGATCTAAAGGTAATCCAGTTCTATAGACTTTTGGGGTAAAGTTCCAAATTGTCTCTGCAATGGGTGATCAGTTCATAACTCCACCAAAAGTGAATTAATTTTCCAATTTTTTAATATCTGTTAAAAAAACTGTCATTTTTCTTTTTTGTCATATTAACTAATGTAATAGATGTAAAGTGGTACCTTGGAGTTATTTTAACTTGCATTTTACTAATCATTAGCATTTTAGATAATTTTTGAACAACTACAGACCAATTTTATTTCTTTTGAAAACTCCCTGTTCATATTCTTTAACCATTTATCAATTTGCGAGTGACATACATTCTTACAAATTTGACTCAGTTCTCTATGTATATAAGAGAAATGAAGCAAAAAAAAAAATTGCTGTAAATTTCTGCCACTTTTCTTCTTTCTTTCTAATCTTGGTTGCATTGGTTTTCTTTCTCCAAAAGCTGTTTAATTTAATATAATCCAGATTACATACTTTATATTTCTTAATGCTCTATTTCTATTGTTTGGTCTAAAATTCTTCCTTTATCCATAGATCTGAGATGGAGAATGTTCTTTGTTTTTCTAATTTGTTTTTCTAAATTGCCACTATTTATGTCAAAATCATGTATTTTTCCTCCTGTGTGTTCTCCCTGTTCTTTTACCCTTTCCTTCCTCAAGAGTATTTTGCTTTTGTCTACCACCTCCCCCACACTGCCCTCTCTTCTGTCAGTGCCATTCCACCTTATTTACTCTTTACCATCCTAATTTCCTGTTAAGTAAAATAGATTTCTATATTCAATTGATTGTGTATATTATTCCCTCTTTCAGTCAGTTCTGTTGAGAGTAAAGTTCAAGAAATGCCCACCACCCATCCTCTCATTTTTCCTCTACTGTAATAGGTTTTCACACCTCTTCATATGAAATAATTTACCTCAATCTCCCTTCCTTCTGCACTCATTGTACTTTTTTTCTCATTTTTAAATTATTTTTCATGTCATTATCTCAAATTCATCTTATACCCATTGTCTCTATTTATATCCATACTATTAGGCATAATTTTTTAAAGAAATTATCTTAATAATCATCTTCCCATATGGAAATGTATACAGTTTGACTCCATTGAGTCACTAAGGTGTTCTTTTGCCTTTTTCCCTTTTTAGGCTTCTCTTGGCTCTTGATATTGGAGATCAAATTTTTTCTTTGATTTTGGCCTTCTTATGAAAGCTTGAAATCCTTCTATTTTATTGAATGGGGCTGTAATTTTACCAGAGAGGTGATTCTTGATTGTAATCCTAGCTCCTTTGCCTTTAAGAATATCATGTTACATGACCTCCTTTATTCTTGCAGCTGGGAAGTCGTGTAATGCTGATGGTATTTTTCTAATATTTGAATTGTTTCTTTTTGGCCACTTGCAATATTTTTTCCCTTGACCTGATATTTCTGCAGTTTTGGCATTTTGACAGATCTTCCTTTTGATTATGACTCTGGTATTCCAATGATTCTGATATTATCTCTCCTGGAACTAATTTCCAGATCAGCTGTTTTCCAATAAGGTATTTTTTATTTTATTTTATTTTTTCATTCTTTCAAATTTGTTTGAATGATTCTTAATATCTCAAAGAGTCATTACCCAATTGCCCAATTCTCACTTTTGAAGAGTTGTTTTCCTCAGCTATTTTTTTTGCTTCCTTTTCCATTTGGCCTGCATTGGGATGAGCCATGTGCTTCAGTGTAGCCCTAGTTCTGTGAGCCTCCTTAGCCCCCATTTAAGCCAGCACAGGTAGATAATCACATAGATGCCATTATTGAACCCACATTTGGTCAGATGCCAACACCATGACACTGCATGAGCCATGGTACATAGCTAGACAGCAACACTGGGACAGGCTTACTCCATGACCCCATATATTTCAACTCAGCACCAGCTCCACTACCACTGTGGCCTCCAGCAGTGCCAGGTACCTTCTCACAAAAAGTCCTCAATTCAGCACTAGATGCAAGGTTCCTCTGTGTTCTTCAGAGGAACACCAATGCAGCACTGAGAATATAAGCCATGGCCTTTGACCCATAACACAAAAAGCTTGGGATAGTGTGCATTACAGTCTCAGAACAGAGCTCAAATTGAAAAGTAAGGAAAAGAATAATTAAGAAAGGAAAAGAGCAACAACATATAAAATTATTTTGGTCACAGAGGAGATAAAGACACACACTTAGAAGAGGACAACAATGTCTAAATACCTAAGGGTAAAAATACAAACAAAAGTAAGAATTCATCTTAAGTCCAGAAAGAACTAATGGAAAATGTTATGTCACTTGGCACATACATGTTTAGTAATAATATTGCTTCATTATCTATGGTGCCTTTCAGCAGGATTCAGTTTCCTTCCTCAAATCTTTTGCTTTCTCTCATATTAGGATTGCTACCTGTGCTTTTCTTACATCATCTGAGGCACAATATATTTTGCTCTAACCATTTACTTTTATCCTGTGTGTATCCCCCCATTTCAAATGTGTTTCTTGTAAAAAATGTATTATTGGATTATGGCTTTTAATCCGTTCTGCTATCTGTTTCCGTTTTATGGAAAAGTTCATTCCATTCACATTCTCAGTTACTATTACAATCTGTGCATTTCCCTCCATCCTCTTTTCCACCGTTTGTGCTTTTAGTTCTCCCATCTCCCTTCCCCTCCTCCACAGAGTTTTCACTTTGCACCACCACCTCCTGCGGTCTTTCCTTTCTTCTTTCAGTCTCCCCTTCCTTTTACTCCTCTTGATCCTTACTCTTTCTCCACCCCCTTTTAGCTTCCCCTCCCCTTTCTTCCTCCTTCTCCTCCTACTTCCTATAGAGCTTCTTAGATTTATATACTTAATTTTGTTTATTTTTCCCTCTCCTTGAACGAAATCAGATGAGAGTAACTCTCAAACATTTCTCATCTCCCTTCTTTTCCTTTATCATAATATAATTTTGTACTTTTTCCTGTGATGTCCTTTATCATTTTCTGCTTTCTCCATTTTACACCTCTTGCTACAACCCCTTCACATTTTTAAATCACATTTTTATCTTCACCTCATTTTTTTATGCCCATTCCTTCAACCTTTGTATATCCCTTTTATACTTCACAATAGATGTACAATTTGTGTCACCTTTTCCATCTGTGCAATATTTCCCTTTAAGGAATTATTTTCTCCAGTTAATTTTTTTACTTCCTTTTCCATTTGTCCAATTTTCCCAGTTAGTTTGACAAAGGACCCAAAACTCAAATAACTGGTTGGGAAAATGCCCAAAAGAGGGAAAAATAAGACTATGGAAGGTTACCTTTACGATGAATGGTATTCTTTTCCATTCTTTCAGATAAGGAAGAACAAAGTTTCCCAACAGGGGAAGACATAAATGTCAAGGCTTCTGCATCCCAAACCTTCAAAATAAATATAAAATGAAAATAAATATAAAATGGCCCCAGGCCATGAAAGAGCTCAAAAAGTATTTTGAAAATCAAGTAAGAGAGGTAGGGGAAAATTGGGAAGAGAAATGAAAGCAATGCAAGAAAATCTTGAAAAACAAGTAAAAAGCTTGCTAATGGAGACCCAATAAAATACTGAAGAAAATAACACCTTTTAAAAATAGGTTAAATCAATTGGCAAAAGAGGTTCAAAAATCCAATGAGGAAAAGAATGCTTTAAAAATCAGAATTAACCAAATGGAAGAGGAGGTTCAAAAGCTCACTGAAGAAAACAGTTCTTTAAAAATTAAAATAGAACAGATGGAAGCTAATAACTTTATGGGAAACCAAAAAATTATAAAAAAAAAAAAATAAAACAACGCAAAAGAATGAAAAAAATCGAAGAAAATGTGAAATACCTCTTCGGAAAAACAACTGACCTGGAAAATAGATCCAGGAGATACAATGTAAAAATTATGGGACTACCTGAGCCCCACGACAGAAAAAAGAGGGTAGACATCATCTTTCCTGAATTTATCAAGGAAAATTGCCCTGATGTTCTAGAACCTGAGGGCAAAATAAATATTGCGAAAGTCCACTGAGCACCTCCTGAAAGAGATCCGAAAAGAAAACTCATAGGAATATTGTAGCCATAGTTCCCAGAGTTCCCAGTTCAGGGAGAAAATATTGCAAGCAGCTAGAAAAAAACAATTCGAGTATTGTGGAAATGCAATCAGGATAACACAAGATCTGGTAGCTTCTACATTAAGGGATTGATGGGCTTGGAATATGATATTATAGAAGTCAAAGGAACCGGAATTGAAACCAATAATCAATCACTCAGCAAAACTGAGTATAATACTTCAGGGGAAAAATGATCATTCAATGAAATAGAAGACTTTCAAGCATTTTTGATAAAAAGACCAGAACTGAAAAGAAAATTCATTTGCAAACACAAGAATCAAGAGAAGCATGAAAAGATAAGCAGAAAAGAGCAATCACAAGGGATTTACTAAAGCTGAAATGTTTACAATCCTACATGGAAAGATTATATTTGTAACTCTTGAAACTTTTCTCAGTATCTGGGTAGTTGGAGGTATTATACACACAAAAACACACACACACACTGTGCATATATATCTCTCTATCTCTATCTATCTATCTATCTATCTATATATATGTGTATATATATATATATATATATATATATATATATATATATATATATATATATATATATATATACAGAGAGAGAGACAGACAGACAGAGACAGAAAGCGACAGAGGCAGAGAGAGAGCACTGGGTGAATTGACAAGGAAGAGATTATATCTAAAAAATAAATTAAGGAATGAGAGAGGAATATATTGGGAGGAAAAATAGAGAAATGGAATAGGGTAAATTATTTCTCATAGAAGAGGCAAGAAAAAGCTTTTCCAATGGAGGAGAAAGGGGAGGAGATGAAAGGGGAAAAGTTAAGCTTACTCTCATTACATTTGACTCAAGGAAGGAATAACATGCATATTTTATTTGGTATGAAAATCTATCTTACACTAGAGAAGAGTAGGGAAGAAGGGGATAAGCAGGGTGGGGGGCATGATGGAAGGGAGGGGAAATGGGAGGAGGGAGCAATTGGAAGTAAACACTTTTGGGGAGGAACAAGGTCAAAAGAGAGAATGGAAGAATTGAGGGGGGCAGGATAGGATGGAGGAAAATATAATTAGTCTTATACAACATGATTATTATGAAAATCATTTGCAAAACCACACATATATAGCCTATATTGAATTGCTTACCTTCTCAGTGGGGATGGGTGGGGAGGGAGGAAGGAACTCAAAGTTTCTGGAACAAATATTGTAAATTGTTTTTGCATATGACTGGGAAATCAGAAATTCAGGTAATGGAGTATAGAAATTTATCTTGCCCCACAGGACAAGAGAAAAGATGGGGATAAGGGAAGGGAGGGGTGTTAAAAAGGAGGGCACATTAGTGGAAGAGGCAATTGGAATACAAGGCACTTTGGGGTGGGGGAAGGGGAGAGATGGGGAGAAAATTTGTAATGTAAATTTTTGTGGAAATGAATGTTGAAAACTTTATATATATATATATATATATATATATGTATATATATATATATATATATGTATATATATATGATGAAATGATGATCAAGTCGATTTCATAAAAACCTGGAAAAACTTTCATAAACAGATACTCAGTGAAGTGAGGATAAGTAGAAAACCATTGTACATAATAACAGGAACATTATGTGAAGATCAAATATCTTCTCATCAATACAATGACCCAAGATAAGTCTAAAATGTGCTTGATGGAAAATGTTATCCACATCCAGAGAAAGAACTATGGAGTCTGAATGCAGATCAAAGCAAATGATTTTCACTTTATGGGGGGTTTTGTTTTTTTTTTTTCTTTCTTGTTGCTTTTCCCTTTTGTTCTGATTCTTCTTTCACAAGACGACTAATGTGGAGATATGTTTGACATGATTGTGCATATACAACCTATGTCAGATTGCTTACTGCCTTGGGGAGGGAAGAGGTAGGGAGGGAGAAAAATTTGGAACTCAAACGTACAAAAATGAGTTTTGAAAACTATCTTTATATCTAATTGAGAAAAATAAAATGCTATTAAGTCAGGGAAAAAAAGTGAGTTCTTATCCCAGAATCTGGGTTCCTTGGGTTTATCAAACAGTAGATTTCTATATCCATTGACAACTGTGTCTTGAGTATGTAAACTATTCCTTTGTTCTACCCCTCTGTTTCTTAGCCAGTACCAAGTGGTTTTGATGAATGCTGCTTTATAACACAATTTGAGGTCTTGTAGGTTTAGGCCACCTTCCCTAGCATTTCTTTTCATTAGCTCCATTGATATTCTAGACCTTTTGTTCTTCCAGATGAATTTAGTTATTATTTTTTCTAGCTCTAGAAAATAATTTCCTGGTAGTTTGATTAGTATGTCACAGAAGAAGCAAATTAATTTAGGTAGAATTGTCATTTTTATTACATTAGCTCAGCCTACCCACAAGCAACTGATGTTTTTCTAATTACTTAGATCTGATTTTAGTTGTGTGAAAAATGTTTTGTGATTGTGTTCATATATTCCCTGGCTTCGTTTTGGCACATAGATTCCCAGGTATTTTACTGTGTCTACTGTAGCTTTGAATGGGAATTCTCTTTCTATCTCTAGCTGTTGGGTCTTGTTAGTAATATGTAGCAATGCAGATGGTTTATGTGGGTTTATTTTGCAACTTTCAACTTTGCCAAAGTTGTTTATTATTTCAATAGCTTTTATTGGATACTCTAGGATTGTGTAAAGTATATCATTATATCATCTGCAAGGAGTGATAACGTAGTTTATTCTCTGTCTATTCTATTTCCTTCAATTTCTTTTTCTTCTCTTATTGCTACAGTTAGCATTTCTAGTACCATATTGAATAACAGTGGTGATAATGGACATCTTTGTTTCACCCCGATCTTATTGGAAATGCATCTATCTTGTCCCCATTGCATATAATTTTTGATGATGGTTTTAGTTAGATATTGCTTATTGTTTTATGGAATGTTCTATTTATTCTTCTTTTCCTGTATTTTCAGTAGGAATGGATGTTGTATTTTGTCAAAAGCTTTTTCTGTATCCATTGAGATAATCATATGATTTGTGTTTGTTTTGTTGTTGATATGGTCAATAATGCTAATAGTTTTTCTAATATTGAACTAGCCCTGCATTCCTGGTATAAATTCTACCTGATCATAATGTATTATTCTCACCATAAGTTGCTGCACTTTTTGCTAGTATTTTATTTCAGTTCTCACTGATATTAGGCACTTAGAGAGGTAAGTGGAGAAACATCAGTTTCTCACAGTTAGGACAAGCTAATATCATAAAAATGACAATTCTACCCAAATTAATTTACTTATTCAGTGTCATATCAATTAAACTACCAGATAATTATTTTCTAGAGCTAGAACAAGTAATATCAAAATTCATCTGGAAGAACAAAAGGTTCTTAATTTATCTTCTAAGAATTTGGATGCTATACCATTTAGTACTTATATGTTTAGTGATGATATTGCTTTATTGCCTGTCATGCCTTCCAGCAGGATATCTTTTGCTTCCTTATCTTTTTTGACTAAATCTATTTCTGCTTTTCTTTTGTCTGAGATAAACATTGTTACCTCTGCTTTATTTATATCAATTGAAACATAATATATTCTGCTCCAACCTTTAACCTGTGTATATACTCCTGTTTCAAATGTTTTTCTTGTTAATATATCATCAGATTATGGTTTTTAATCCATTCTGCTATCTGCCTTGGATTTTGGGGAAAGTTCATCCCACTCATATTCACAGTTATGATTGCAATCTGTGTCTTTCTCTCCATCCTATTTCTCTCCCTTTTTTCTTTTATTTCTCCCTTCCCCTCTACAATAGTTTTCTTTTTGGCCACTCCCTGTCTTCCCTCCCTTCTATCAGCTCCATTCTTTTTTATTTCTCCTATTCCCTACTACTGCTTCCCTTCCTTTTTACCTCCCCTTTTCTTTCTCCTTTTCCCTCCTACTGTCTATGGGGAAAGTTAGATTTGTTTACTTAACTGAGTATATTGCTCCCTCTTTGACCCAAATTAGATGAGAGTTAATCTCAAACACTGATCATCTCTCTCTCCTCTTTTCATCTACTATAATATGTCTTTGTTCCTCTTATTGTGATGTAATTTGCCTTTTTCTGCCTGCTCATTTTCTCCTCCTGTTACAATCCCTTCACACTCAAATCACATTTTTTTTTATAATCACATCAGTTAATTTACACCTGCTCCCTCTAAACAAAAGATTAACAAACATTGGCCTACCTTGTAGGAATGTTAACAGTTTACCCATATTGAATAACAAGTTGTTTTTTCCTCTGTTTACCTTTTTATTCCTCTCTTGAGTCTTGTATTTGAAGACAAAATTTTTATTGTTCTCTAACCTTTTAATCAGAAAGATCTGCAAATCCCTTATTTCATTGAGTGTCTATCTGCTTGACTGAATTATTATGCTCAATTATGCTCAAACTCCTTTGCCTTATAGAATATCATATTCCAGTCCTTTCAATCTTTTAATGTCGAAGCAGCATGGTCCTGTTTGATTTTGACTGTAGTTCCTGGATATTTGAATTGTTTCTTACTGTCTGCTTGCCATATTTTCTCCTTAACTTGATAGTTATGAAATTTGGCAACAATATTCCTTGTTATTTTCATTTTGGGATCTCTTTAAGGAGTTGATCAGTGAATTCTTTCAATGACTGTTTTGTTGCCTGGATCTAGGAACTCAGCACAGTTTTCCTTGATGATTTCTTGGAAGATATTGTCCAGGCACTTTTGTTCATCATGGCTTTCTGGTTGATCCAGTGAGATAATTTCTTCTACTTTTTCTTTCTTTTGATTCTCTTTGGCTGATTCTTGATGCCTCATAGAGTCATTAGCTTCTACTTGCCCAATTCTAATTTTTAATAGATTGTTTTCTTCAGTTAACTTTTGCATCTCCTTTTTGATTTGTCCAATTGTTCCACTTAAGTTTTGTATCTCCTTATCCATTTGCCCACTTTTTATTTTTAATTTTTCAGTAAATTCTTTTTTTTCGTATTTTTAAAAGCATTGGCTGATGTTTTTTCCTACCTCTCTAATTTGGCTGTTAAAATCCTTCTTGAGCTCTGCCAAGAATGCTGTTTGGGCTTGAGCCCATTCATATTCCATTCTGAGGTTTCAGATGTGAGTACTGTCTCAATTCAGACCACTCCTGTATTTGTGTTTTGGTATTTGTCCTCATAATAAGATTCTGTCGCTTTGCTTTTCTGGTTTGCTTCTTGCTCATGATGATTGCCTCTTTCCTGGCTTTTAAAGTGCTTCTGGGGCACAAGAGGGTTTTTCCCATGTTTTTCATGCTGAGAACTTGAGCATTTGTGTTTTGTGGCCTTTGGCTTTTTCAGCTAGAAGCTAAAGTGCTGTAGCTTACCTGGGGTTGTGTTAGTGTGTGCCAGGGCTGAGTCCAGGGGAAGACTTTTTGAGTTCACACAAGGTTACCCTGAAATGCACTGCATGAGATGTAGGGAAGGGAGAGTCTGACCACAGGAGTTTTTCTCCTACCCTGAGCTAGAGCACAGGCAGGTTCAGTGGCCAGTGAACCCCCTTCTGCAGTGGTGTCTACCAGATTCCCCAGGCTATGCTAAGGCATGCTTGGGATCCTGGTGTTGATGCTTATGAGCTCCACTCCCCTGGGACTCAGTAACTCCTCCTGATTTGCTGATGTGGGGCTGTCTGCAACAGCACTAGTCCTACACTGGTCTCCTTCAGCCACAGCAAGAAAGACTCTCCTTGATGATCTCCCTAGCCTCCCAAGATGAGAAAATGTTTACCCTTTGACTGATCCCCCTATTCCAGGATTTTTCCTGGAGCAATATTCTCTGGGTTTTTCAAAGACAAAGGGAGAGAGAGCACTTAATGTTTACTTCATTATCTTGGCTCCAAGATGTTCAAACCACCCAAAAGTAGTTCAAAAAACTAGATTCTTCAAAAATTAACCTCCTTCATACATTATTAGCCAAACTAGCTTCTCTTTCTGACAGGTGATCTAGCTAAAAGAGGAATCTTAGTGCACCAGTCTTCTCACTGGATGGGATCATCAAACAAATGTATAATGGTTTCAGTATGTCTCTAGTGTCTTCAATTATGCCATGTACAGTTCTATCTCTGGGAACCTGCTCAGACAGTCATTATCCAATTAAGGCATAATGTTTTCAAAACTCAGATAGGACCAGAAGTCAGGTGTTGACATGAGTTTCATAAAATTCTCCAACAGAAAGCAGTACAACTTCTCCCTGACTCCCTCTATGTTTACCACAAAATCGTATGAGTCTGCAAAATTTTCTAAGCAGATTTTGTTTGAGAAAAGAGAAAAAGAGCTTCACTGCTTCTATAAATTGAACATAATGGCAAGCTGCAGGATTTCAAGAACAGTATTCATAGTCAATTCTATAGTTGCATAATACCTGAATTGCAGAACATGGTTGAAGCCTGTGGCATTCAGACTTTCAAATGAATTTTGTCCTGATCTCACTCCTTCATGTCTGTGAGTATTATCCTGCAATAATCACCCTGAGTGGCAAGGAGCACTTTATGGGCCTGGAATTGATGATCTTCAATGACAAATGTGATATCAAGAAGCAACCCCTCCTCTTGAAGTGCTATGAACACAGCAGAGACACTAATGTCATGGATGGTGCAACTACACACATCCACGTCCTCTGCCATGAATCATCTTGGTGGTCTTGGACAAGTTATAAATGGATTATCATCTGCAATGGGAAAAGCACCCCTGCCATTGGTTTTAATTAGCATCCATGTATTTGGCTGAAGAGGGAAGGACCAGGGTTGCCCAGGCCATGAAGAACCCTCCTCTTCCTCCTACTCTGCCTCCTCCTTCTCTCAAATCTTGAGGGGATCCTCCCTCCAGGACTGGACCAGACACCTCCAGGAGGCCAGCATAGGGAGAGCCAAACCACTGACTCCTGTGGTTGCTGCAGTCCCCCACCTTTCCTGCCCTTCCCCCGGTCTAGCACCAGTGGATTCATCTTTCTTTCTCAATAAATTATTTCATTAAAGAGAGTGACAACCATAAGACAACATACCAAAGTTTATGGGATGTAGAAAAAGCACTACTCAAGGGAAATTTTGCTTATTTAAATTCTTCCAACAACAATATATAGAAATAACAGATCAATAAATTGTGTGTGCAATTAAAAAAAAAAAAAAAAACTACCAGGAGAACAAACTAAAAATCCCCAACCGAGCACCAAATTGGACCAAAGGTGAGTTTTGTAAAATTGAGGGGGGGAAAACTAATAAGCTAATTTTAAGAAATCCAGGATCTGGTTTTCTGGGGAAAAAAAATAGATAAATCATTGGTTTACTTGAATGAAAAAAGAAAATCAAATATCCAGTATCAAAAATGAAAAGGATAGAATCATCACCAAGGAAGAAGAAATTAAAACAATCATGAAGAAACATTTTCCCTAATTATATGTGGATAAATCTGACAATCTGACCAGAATGAATGAATACTTACAAAAATATAAATTACCCAGATTGACAGATGAGGAAACAGAATGCTTAAATAAGTCTATCATGGAAAAAGAAATTCAATAAACAATTAATGAAGTTCCTAAGAGAAATCTTTAGGGTCAGATAGGCTCATAAATTAAGTATATCAAACATTTAAAGAAAAATTGTCCCAAAACTATTATATCTATTTGGAAAAATAGGAGAAGTAGTCCTAGCAAAGTCCTTTAATAGTAGAAATATGCTGCTCATACCTAAACCATGAAGAGCTAAAACAAACAACAAAAATGAAAACTATAAACCTAATTTCCCTGACAAATATTGAGCACAAAAATTTTAAATAAAATGCTAGCAAGGAAATTATATCAATATATGACAAGGATCATATTTCCTGACCAGGTGAGATTTATTCCAGGAATACAGTGTTGATTCAGTGTTAGAAAACTATCAACCTAAGTGACTATGTCAGTAATAAAATCAACATAAATGTTTATGATTATCTCAATTGATGCTGAGATAAAAATACAGCACCCATTCTCATTAAAAACACTGGAGAATATAGGAATAAAGTGGGCATTCCTAATAATGATAAGATGTATCTATCTAAAAGCATTTGAATACGTTATCATAAAGGGGATATTCTCAAAAATTCCCTATAAGATCAGGGGTGAAGCAAATATTCCCCTTATCACTTTTGATTAGATAAATGAAAATTAAAACAACTCTGAGGTACAATTTCATGCCTATAAGACCAGCTAATATAACAAAAAAAGAAAATGATAAATTTTGGAGATGTGGGAAAATTGGAACACTAATGCACTCTTGATGGAAATATGAACTGATCCAACCATTCTAGAGAGAAATTTGGAACTCTGTCCAAAGAGTAACCAAACTCTACATAACTCTACATACCCTTTAATCCAGCAATACCACTACTACATCTGTATACTAAAACAATAAGAAAAAGAAAGGGAAAGACATACATGTACAAAAATATTTCTAGTAGTTCCTTTTGTGATGGCAAAAAATAAAATTGGAAATTGAAGGGAGGCTCATGACTTGGTGAATGGCTGAAAAAGTTGTGGTACATGAATGTAATAAAATATTATTGTGCAATAAGAAATTATAAGAAGGCAGATTTCAGGGGAAAAAGAACTGATGTAATGTAAAATGAGTAGAACCAGGAAAACATTGTACAGGGTCAATGGCAATATTGTATCATGATCAACCATGAATGACTAAGTTCTCAGCAATATAATGATGCAAAACAACTAGAAAGGATTCATGATGGGAAATATTACCTGTACCCAGATAAAGTCACTTAAAACTCTGTTTGATTCCATTTCAACTATAAAATAGGTATAGGAGCATCTACCTCCCAAGACTGTTGGGATGATAAAATAAGAAAATATTTGGGGGGGCGGAGCCAAGATGGCGGAGTAGAAGGACGCACATTTATGAGCTCCGAGCCCACAACCCATGGAATTGAGGTAAAAGGAGATCCCCATAAATTCTGAATCTCTGCAGGGGGTGCATAAACATAGGGGAAGAGATTTCCGTTCCACTGAACCCTGGAAAGCCGTCCCCGGGGTCCATCGCACTCCGGAAAGCGGACCCCACCCCCACCCCTGGCCGCGACCCAGAGAAGCTGACCCGAGCAGACTTCAGAGAGGAAAGCTCCGGGGGAAGCTCCATCAGCCGGAAAGCCCCTCCGCTCACAGAAGCTACAGGTCAGTGAAAAAGAAAGCCGGCTGAAGGAGAGGGGAAGCGGGGCGTCTCCGTGACTTGGGCCCCCTCGGGAGGAAGCGGCGGCAGCAGAGACGGGGGCAGGAAGCAGCAGAGGCAGAGGCATGGGCGGGTGGCTGAGGCGGCAACGGCCCGGGACTCAGGAATCCCCCAGCAGCAGGTAGGATCTTCAATACTGAAGGTCTTTCCAACCTGAGGGAGCCGAGCAGGGGAGACGGCCCTGCCTCCACCCTGCTCTACTGCTGAACGCCTCTGAATAAAACCCCCAAGGGAGCTGAGCACAGCAGGCGGGGGCCCCCACCCCGCCCCTACCCGCTCCGTTCCTGAAAGTTTCTGCGGAAAGCCCCTGAGGGCCCAAGCTTAGGAGACGGCCCTGCCCCCACCCCTGAGCCAGAACTAAAGCTTGCCGCAGGAAAGCGCATTTGAATCTCAGAGGCCAAGCACTAGCTGGGCGGATCCAGGCGGGGGTGGAAAGGAATCTCAGAAGTCAAGTAACTGGCTGGGAAAATGCCTAGAAAGGGGAAGAAAAATAAGACTTTAGAGAGTTTTTTCCAACAAATGCAAATGATCCCGACCTTCGGATCTGATGGGGAGGACGAGAACGTATTTTTCCCATCAGGGAAAGATGTGGAGGGCAGGGCAAAGGAGACCCAAAAAAAATGCTGAGGAAATTAACACCTTGAAAAATAGGCTCACTCAATTGGCAAAAGAGGTTCAAAAAGCCAATGAGGAGAAGAATGCATTCAAAAGCAGAATGAGCCAAATGGAAAAAGAGGCTCAAAAGCTCACGGAATTTAATAGTTCTCTCAAAATTAGAATGGAACAGATGGAGTCTAATGACTTTATGAGAAACCAAGAAATCACCAAACAAAACCAAAAGAACGATAAAATGGAAGAGAATGTGAAATATCTCATGGGAAAAACAACTGACCTGGAAAATAGATCAAGGAGAGACAACTTAAAAATTATGGGACTACCTGAAAGCCATGATCAAAAAAAGAGCCTAGACATCGTCTTGCATGAAATTATCAAGGAAAACTGCCCTGACATTCTAGGACCAGAGGGCAAAATAAGTATTGAAAGAATCCATCGATCACCACCTGAAAGAGATCCAAAAAGAGAAACTCCTAGGAATATTGTGGCCAAATTCCAGAACTCCCAGCTCAAGGAAAAAATCTTGCAAGCAGCTAGAAAGAAACAATTCCAGTACTGTGAAAATACAATCAGGATAACCCAAGATCTAGCAGCTTCTACATTAAGGGATCGAAGGGCGTGGAATAGGATATTCCAGAAGGCAAAGGAACTAGGACTCAAACCAAGAATCACCTACCCAGCTAAACTGAGTATAATACTTCAAGGGAAAATATGGTCTTTCAATGAAACAGAGGACTTTCAATCATTCTTAATGAAAAGACCAGAGCTGAAAAGAAAATTTGACTTTCAAACACAAGAATGAGAGGAAGCATGCAAAAGTAAACAGCAAGGAGAAGTATTAAGGGACTTACCAGAAATGAACTGTTTGCATTCATACAGGGAAGGACAATATTTCTAACTCTTAAAACTTTTCAGTATCTGGGTGGTTGGTGGGACCACACATACACATGTACACGCATGCACACACATACACACATGCATTCACATGCAGAGACAGAGAGCACAGATTGAACTGAATAGGATGGGACCATACCTTAAAAGAAATTAAGGTAAATGGTGAGAGAGAAATGTAGTGAGAGGAAAGAGGGGGAAATGGAAGGGGGTAACTATATGTCATTTAAGAGGCAAGTAGGAGATGTTTTTAGTGGAGGGAAAAAGAGGAGAGCTGAGGAAAAAAAACAAACAAACAAACAAACAAAAGTTTACCCTCATCACATTTGACTAAACGAAGGAGTGTAATGCACACTCATTTTGGTATGAAAACCTATCTTACAGTATAAGAAAGCGGGGGGAGAAGGAGATATTGGGGGGGGGGATGATGGAAGGGAGGGCAAAGGGAGGAGGGAGTAATTGAAAGTCAACACTTGGGGAGGGACAGGATCAAAGGACAGAAGAGAAACAATGAGGGGCAGGTTAAGAGGGATGGCAATTCAGTTAGTCTTACACAACACGACTATCAGGAAGGTCATTTGCAAAGCTACACAGATATGGCCTATAATGAATTGCCTGCCGTACCAAAGGTGGGGAGGGAGGGATGGGGAGAATTTGGAACTCAAAGTTTTAGGAACAATTGTTTAGTATTGTTGATGCAACTAGGAAAGAAGACATACAGTTAATGAGGAATAGAAAATCATCTGGCCCTACAGGAGAAAAGAGAAGATAGAGACAAGGGAAGGGAGGGATGACAGAAGAGAGGACAGATTGGAGATAGGGAAAATTAGATTGCTTGGGGTATTGGGGTGGGGGGAGGGGAGAAAAGGGGAGAAAATTTGGAACCCAAAAATTTGTGAAAATGAATGTAAAAAGCTAAATAAATAAATAAATAAATAAGAAAAAAAAAGAAAATATTTGTTGAAGGTTCTTAGCACAATGACAAAGATATGTTCTTTTTTGTTCAGTCATTCAGTTGTGTCTGATATTTCATGACTCCATGAACAAATTGTCCATGGAGATTTCTTGGGAAAGATGTAGGAGTTATTTGCCATTATCTTCTCCAATTTTACAAAGGTATGGATTAAATGATTTGCCCAGGGTTACACAGCTATTAAATATTTGAGATTAAATTTGCATTCTGGTTTTTCTGATTACAAGCTCAATGCTCTATGCACTGTCCTTATTCCCTTTCCTCTTCATATGGTTGGGTTTAGAAAACTCAGCTAAAATCCTGTCGAGGCCTTTCTGATCATCTCTCTTCTCCCTCCCTCATTTAGGTACTTCTGAGATTATATTCCATTTAAATTGTATGTTTTTATGTATATTTATGTATTTATAGGTGGTTTTGTGAGTGTAGGTGTATGTGTACACATATATGTACATATTTATACGTACACGTATATAAATGCCTATTTGTGTATATATATATATATATGTGTGTGTGTGTGAGTGTATGTGTGTGTGTGTGTGTATATATATATATATATATATATATATATATGCACATGTATATCGCTTCCCCTTCCTTTGTTGTAAAGTCATTTTACTCATGTTTGACTCTCCATGACACCATTTGGAGTTTCCTTGGCAAAGATACTGGAGTGATTTGCCATTTATTTCTTCAGCTCCTTTTACAGATGAAGAAACTGTGTCAGTCAAGGTTAAGTGACTTGCCCAAGATCATACCTTTAGTAAACCTCTGAATCTAGATTTAAAATGAGATCTTCCTGTGCCCAGTATGCTACCCCACTCCATCACTTAGATGCCACTACAGAGGAAGCTAGGTGATGCCGTTCATAGAGCACTGGACTTAAAATCAGGACAACTCATTCATAAGCTGAAATTCATATATGTATATACAAACACACATATATGTATGTATACATAACACATTTATGTGCATGTACATGTGTATATGTGCATATGTATACATATATATACAAAAACACATATAAATGTAATGAGAGAGGGAGAGGGAGACAGAGACAGAGACAGAGAGAGAGACATAGAGAGAGAGAACTTTATATATGTTTCTCTCATTAGAATCTGAGAACCTTGACGACAAGGATCTTGACAGCTGTTTATTTGTTCTTTCTCTTTCTATGAATCCCACACTTACTACATCAAATGGAACATATTGAATGTTCAGTGGTATTAAATTGTATATTCAATATTAAACTGTACCTGAGTACTCTGTCTTCATGAGGATTGAGATAAGAAAATTGAATTTTATCCATCTCGATGCAGAGAACCATGTACGTAGGATATTTCATGTATTGTCAATTGGTTTTCTGGTTGGTTTTATGTCTCTAAATTTTTCAAAGTTATGACTTCTTGTTTTGAGCAGTGGAAAGGGGAATTTTGACATGAATGTGCTATCCAAACAAAAGTAAACAAAGGTTTTAAACAAAATTATATATTAGGCAGCAAAAAAAACAGTTTTGGGGAAAATAGTTGGAAAATCTTTCTTCAGGCATATTGACATTTTTTTGAAGCATGGTACAGTGGATGTTTTTTTACTTTGAAATCATAAACCTAGAGTTCATTTTCTGATTCTTATAATTTCTATTTGTGTGATGTTGGGCTGTCCATATGAGAATATAGCATTGTCCTGTTCTGTGTATCTGTTCTTCTAGACATAAGCTGTTTAAACATTATTTCTAGCTTTTTCACAATAGACTCATTTCTAGTACTAGTGTCAGATGTGAAAAAAAGTTAAAACAAAAGAAACTTATTTTCGTATCCAAATAACCCATTTCCTTTTGTAGAAATAGAAGAGGCATAATCACTTGAGCAAATCAATAAAAATTACCCCATCTTACTTTAATTAAATAAAAAAATAACATAATATAACGATGAAAATTCATCTTGACCTAATGAAATCCATCAAAAGACAATTCAACTAAATTTCAAAATATCTTGATAAATGTAGATTTGTTTGATGAATCTCTGGATGAATTGGAATGACATTAGAGTTTTCAGATCAACAGAGGAAATAGAAGAGTGACTTTCAAAATAAAATTAACTCACTTCAGGCATGAAAGATTTGGGATCCAGGGAGCATCTGACTAGGAGAAAGAGTTAAAACCATATTCCCGAAAAGAAAGTGCACTTTAGCCTTAGTCTTGTTTCAACCCCAACCACACCCTACCATCACCTCAACTCCGTTTGACTGGACAATAATCTCTTAAACTTTTAATATCTGGAGAATTCTTAGTTTCTCACTTACCCATTGGTGTTCTAGTATCATATGTCAGGATAGCAAGATCTGGAGACAATAGCTCCATCTTAAGCTATTTGTATTACAGATTCACAACTCAACAAAGAGCCTATAATAGAAACAATAGCATGTCTAAAAGGGAACTTCTTGTGACCCCACAAAGGCAAGATAATATTTTCCAGTAAATCAGATCTCTGAGTTAGCATTTGCTACATGCATTAAGTTTGAGCCCACTTTTGCAGAGATTCTGCATATCTTTGTGGGACATTGTATCCTAGACTTTTTTTAGAAATTCTTTGGACCAATTTCTGTTACTGTACCACATTAGCTAATATTACTTTGTAAAAAATAATACAATCTTGCTAACTAAATAATAATCAGTGAAAAATCATTGTAGGAAGAAAAAGAGTGAAGACTAAGTAGATATATAGCATTAGAAAAGACCCCTGTCAAATACTCAAAGCTACCAGTAAGTTTTAAGATGATATAGTATTTTCATGCTTGTGTCAATACATCAGAAAGAATAGGAGTTACATAGCCTCAGACATATGGTAATCTTTTTTTTTACTCTCAGTTTAATAAATTCCAAATAAAATCATAATTTTCATGTAGAAATTACAATAGAAAAGAGTATTTTACATAAAATGACAAGTCTGCTTTACACATATATTGCTTACTGATATTTCTAACACTGCTTCATAATGGGATCGAATTTGTGTCATAGTCAATGTTAACCTGAGTTCTGTATGTATAAAATGAGGATAATAATGCTTCCATTATCTATATCATAAAATATTGTGAAACTGAAAGGAAATAATTGCATCTTAGATTTAGACAATTTAGATAAAGTTCTTAGTGACATTTCAATTAATATCAACAAGTCATTACTAGTAATAAAATAACAATGAAAATATGGTCTAGTCAATAGGTTCCTCATGGAATGAATTGAGTGTCACAGCCTTATTCAGACTTCCTGAGTAAAGGAACCTGGGAAGTGAAATTCATAGGTTTTTTTTTTTCCACTGTGACTGTTTTATTCCCAATCAAAAGGCTATTGTTATCACTGAAAGCATTTGAGAGTCATTCTGGATTTATTCTAGGCTGATTTATATGTCTTTCCACTAACAGATCAAAAAAAGCAATCAAAATAATGTGCAATACTTTCTAAGGTCAGTACAGCAATAACCAAGAAGCAGGAAGCTACACAAGGATGTTGATGAGCCAGTATCAGAAGAAAAAGCTCAATGTGATAATACCTACTAATCAAGAATAGAAGATCAGTTTTGTTCCTGAATTCTGTTGCAAAAGCAGGCACTGACCAATGTAGATTATTGATTGGTAGACAGAAAAAAATCAAAAAGAAGAAAATTTAATTCTTTGAGGGTTGAAGGAAAAATTGTGAAACCGTTATGTTCCAACTCTGGACCAACTGGAAACTGAACAGAGATACAACATTTAAACCTTTCTCAAAATGAAAGTTCAATCTATATGACCTGAATTTTTAATGACATGTTAAAATACAGACAACATTCAGGAGCATCTGCTGCTGCTGCTGCTGCTGCTGCTGCTGCTGATGATGATAATGATGGAGAATGAGATAGATAGATAGATAAATAGATAGATAGATACATAGATAGATAGATAGGTAGATAGACAGATAAAAATCAGATTCATTCCTTGTTGAAAATAAGAGTCCATTACATACATGTCTTAATGCAGAGTAGTCACACAAGTGTAATTTCTGGCAGATTGATTGCTTAGCTAGAATATTGCTAAGCTGTCAAGGAAAGAGGATGTTTCTGTACTATTTGGAAAGGTCCTCAGAGTTGTAGATTCCACCATTTCCCATTAAAGCTTGTTTTAGTGTGTAATCGCCCTTACAGTTAAAGAAGTTCTTTAAATGTGAATGAACTCTTTCTTATAGCATTTTAAGCTCATTTCCTCTTGCTCAGTCTTCTGTAGAGATAAAAGGCCATTTCACATAATGGCTGAAGCCTTGTGAAGCACAGAGAATACCATCCAATAGAGAAGTGCTGGAATCCAGCCAGTCTGCCAAGACAGCATAGTTTGACTAGGCTGGATATCTGTACAGACAGCATAGACAAAAATGGGAACCTAATCTTACTGTCTCATTCAGTGTGATAGTTTACATGTGCAACAGGCTTTTGAGAACATATTTGCTTCTGGGAACGTGTAGCTCAGAGGGAAAGGCTTTGAACTCAGAGAGTGATTTGAGAATATTATAATCTGTGAAACAAAAAGTGATATTGAATTATATCCTATCATACTTAAAAGGACACATACACACATTTTGGGAGACACAGACTGAGAAGAAAGAATGTGAATATTAAAAGATAAGTAGCAGCATCAGTGAAGGACAACCTTCTTAGTCCTACCCAGAACTTAATGAAGTGTGAAATATCTGTCATAAGTATAGCAAGTGAAAAGTAAAAGTGAAAGGAGGTAGGTATATAGAACTCTCCTAAAGGAATCTAATAGTAGCAGATCACTTGGGGTTAAATAACACACTGTATTTATCTCTTAAAGGATCAAGGGGCATTTTTGTTTGTCTTTTTTTAAGGTCTGGTCTTTTCCCAATCATCCTCTCCCTCTGCCTGGCCCATAACAAGCATTTTAATATACACTAATTGCTACTTCTACCAGAGCATTTAATATATAGTTATTTTTATATCATGAATGAGCTAATGTGATGAAGTAGAGATAAATATAAATTTATATTAGGAAAGAAAGCAAAAAACCTGCTAGAATATTAAGAATTTTTCTAGAGTACTCTGAAGTAAAATAACTAACTTTTCATTTGAAATAAACACATAAAGCAATAAAAGAAAGGTCATATCAACTTAAGGGGTCATTTTATTGATCCTGGGTTAAAATTTTACTGTTTTCAAATAAAGTCAGATCTAAATAATTGGGAAAATATCAGTTGCTCACGGGTAGACTGAGTCAATAATAACAAAAAGACAATTCTACCTAGATTAATTTACTATTCTGTACCATATAAATCAAATGACCAAAAATATTTTATAGAGCTAGAAAAAATAATAAAATTCATTTGGAAGATCAAAAGGTTCAGAATATAAAGGAAATTAATGAAAATGAATGCCAAGAAAGATGGCATATCTGTTCCAGATTTAAAGAATAATGTCCTTTGTTGTCATAGAGGACCATGATATCAGAGAGCTGACAACAGGACTTGCAGTTGACTTCGATTTGAGTGAGGGAGGGCTGTGCATGGTCATTAGTCTCTTTTTCTCTTCCAGAGCCTTCTGTGTCCTGTGGTCTGATATTCATCAAGATGACTGGAGATGGCCCAAGATGTAATGGGAGACATTGGCCCTTTTAGGCTAAGATCTTTTTAGATTCTCACTTTGAGTGAGGTAATGCCCATTCAGAGAATAGTCCTCTTTAAGAAGTGAATCAAGGGATGGTCTCTTTATTTAAAAAAAAAAAATCGAACTGGAAAGAGAAGACCCTCAGGGTTCCTGGCCAAGAGAAACAGTTACAATTTGCTATTTACTTTCACTCTGAGGAGGGCAGGTACCTATTATTGCCTAACCTATGAAGAAGAGGGACAGGGAGAGAAACAGGGAGGAGAAAAAGGAGGGAATCGGAAATTGAAGGGATTCCCATCAATTGGGAAATGGCTGAATAAGTTCTGGTATATGAATGTGATGGAACACTACTGCTCCATAAGAAACAATAATCAGGGAGGCAGCTAGGTGGTGTAGTAAATAGAGCACACACACTTCCCAAAGTCAGAAGGACCTGAGTTCAAACCCAGCTTCAGACACTTGACACTTACTAGTTGTGTGACCTTGGACAAGTCACTTAGCCCTAATTGCCTTGCCTTTTGCTCTCCCCTCCCCCCTCAAAAAAAATGAGTGGGCAGATTTCAGAATAATGTGGTACAACTTCCATGAAGTGATGCTGAGTGAAGTGAACATAACCAAGAGAAAATTGTAAACAGAAACAGCAACATTGTGACATTGTGCAATGATGAACTTCTATAGACTTAGCTCTTTTCAGCAATGCAATGGTCTAAGACAATTCCAAAAGACTCATGATGAAAACTGCTATCTACAATCAGAGAAAGAACTATGGAGTCTGAATGCAGATCAAAGCATACTAGTTTCTATTTTTTGGTTGGTTTTTTTTTTTTTGCTTTTGTCTTTTTTCTTTTGTCCTCATTCTTCTTTCACAGCATGACCAAAGTGGAAATATGTTTGATATGATTGTACATGGATAGCCTATATTACGTTCCAAGTTGTCTTGGGGAGTGAGGATTTAGAACTCAAAATCTTATAAAATTCCATGTTGAAAAGTAAAATAACTTGATGAGTTAAAAAATTAAGTATTTTGCTGTTTTGTAACATTTTATTTCCAGAAAGTAAAGGTCTAAAGAGAAGAAATCACTGATGAGTAATGAGACAGTCCACTCTCCCACCCAAAGCAATGCACAAACAAAAATGTTACATATGTGTCATATTTACATACAATTTAACTAAGCTTAAGCTAGTACTATTAATAGCTAAATAACCATTAAGGTATGATAATACACAGATGCAGCACAGATTGCTTTTGGCAAAAGATAATTTTAGGGAAGGAATAGGGAAGGATGTTGGTTAAATAATTCGGTCTTCTTAGTTTGCAAATCTTGTGAAAAACATCAAAAAATATTGGAAAAGATTGAGCTGAGTCTCCTGCACTATATATTTTTGCTATGGAAAATAAAGACGTTGTTCTTCCACCATTTTTGAAGATAATCAATGACATCACCAGGGGATGTCCTAACCTGTCATGTGTGAATTGGATTTATGTAAGGCAAAGTTGTACAAATTTATCAATCTCACTGCCTGTTCCAGAATTGTTAAAGTCCAGATGCAGGACAAAAGTCAAGATGACTGATGATGGCTTGGTATGGAGTGAATAATCTTTGCATCTTTGATGTCTGATCAGGCTCTAAAAGCCCACAGTGACTGTTTCAGCTACCTTCATGACCACTTACTGGAGCAAATAATCCTCATACATTCGTTTCACCAGGGGAAGTTTTCACATACTTGAGATAGATAAGACAACGCAGGAAGAACAATTTGGGAATGTAAATTCTGGATTGGTTTCATTGTTATCATTTAAGAAAGTATTTCCTCAGAATTTTTTTTCCCCACACACATTCATAAGACCATAGGTTTAGAGCTAGAAGGGAAATTGGAGATGATCAGGGTTAATCCCCTCACTTTAGCAAAAAAGAAACTGAGAAAAAGTAAAACTTTTCCACAACATTACCAAACTAAGAAGACAGAATAAGTTAATGAACATTCTTCCCTATTCCTTCCCTAAAATTGTCTTTTGCTAAAAGCAAAGTACAGAGCTAGTCAGGATACGATGCAAGATTTGAAACTACTCTACATTTTTAAAATTATTTTTAACCTCATTAAATATTTCCTAATTAAATTTAAAAATATTTTTTATGAATTGAATTTATTTTATGAATTGAATATTCAGTATATATTGAATTCAGTATATATTGAATATATTCAGTAAAATTGAATTTCAATATATTGAATTTATTTTATGAATTGCATAACAATCATTTACAAAAAAGAATTCCAAATTCTCTCTCTCCTTCTACCTCTAAATCTTCCTTGAGAAAGTAGGCAATTTGATTTTAATTATACATGTGAAGCCATACAAAACATATTTGTATATTGGCCATGTGGTCAAAGAAAACAAACAAAACTGGAAATAAATTTTAAAAATATATGCTCCAATCTGAATTCAGAGTTGATCAATTCTCTTTCCGCAGGTGGAAAGCATTTTTCATTATGAGTCCCTTGTAATTACTTTGGATCATGATATTTATCAGAATAGCTAAGTTTTTCACAGTTATGATACTGTTGTTACTATGTACAACATTTTCCTGGTTCTGCTAATCTCACTTTATATGAGTTCATATTAGTCTTCCCAGGATTTTCTGGAATGATTCTGCTTGTCATTTCTTATAGCACAATATTTTATCATCCCATAGTATACTGTAACATGCTTAGTCATTCCCCAATTGATGAGCATCCCCTCAATTTCAAATTCTTTGCCAACAAAAAGAGCTGATGTGTGTGTTTGTGTGTGTGTGTGTGTGTGTGTGTGTGTGTGTGTGTTCTTTAGGGTACAGGCTTAATAGTAGTATTTCTGGGTCAAAGGACATGCATAGTTTTGTAGTCCTTTAGGCATAGTTTCACATTGTTCTCCAAAATGGTTGGACTAGTTCACAACTCTGCCAAAAGTGCATTATTGTCCCAATTTTTTCTACATACCCTCTAGTATTTGTCATTTTCACTCTCTGTCTTGTTAGCAAGTCTGGTAAGTACAAAGTGGTATTGCAGAACTGTTTTTATCTGCATTTCTTTAATCAAGGTTTTAGAGCATTTCTATGTCAGTATTGATGGATTTGATTTCTTCAGAAAAATACATGTTAATATCCTTTGATCATTTGAGTAATAGTTCCTATGTTTCTAAATTTGATTCAATTTTCTATATATTTGAGAAATGAAGTTTTTATCAGAGCAATTTGCTAGGGAATTTTTTTTTTTTTACTAATTTCTTCCCTTCTCTCTATATCTGATAGGTAAACTTTTCCTTACTCTCCTAATTTGCTTGTGATATTACCTTTTTGTTTAAATCATGTAGTCATTTTGACTGTCTTGATGTAGGGTGTAAAATGTTGGCTTATACCTAATTTCAGCAACTCTATTTTCTAGTTTTCCAAACAGTTTTAAGTAGTGAGTTCTTAAACCAAATCCTTGGGTCTTTGAGTTTATCAAACAGGAGATTTCTATGATTACTTACTACTGTGTCTTGTACACCTAATCTATTCCACTGATTCAACATTGTATTTTTTCTTTTTTTGCTCAGTATCTATAGTTGAAATCTAAAATTTCTAGTCCACTTTCCTTCACATTTCTTTCCCTAATTCCCTTGATGTTTTTTTTTACCCTTTATTTTCCTATATGAATTTTGTTAATTTTTTCTAGCTCTATAAAATAATTCTTTTATACTTTGATTAATAAGACCCTAAATATATACATTTATTTAGGAAATAATTATAATTTTATTATATTGTATAGTCTACTCATGAACAATTAATATTTCAATAATCATTTATATTTATCTTTATTTGTATGAAATATGTTTTGTAATTGTGATCACATAATCACTGGATTTGCCATGATAGGTAGATTCACTATTATTTTTTATTTTCTCGTAGTACCAATGGGATATTCACAGCAATGATGGTGACTATGAATATGCAGGCATAGATCTGAATCACAAAGTATAACAGACTCTCCATATAAAAGGCAGAAAATAACAGTTATTCAGACACCAGGAAATCAAATCTCAACAACAGAAAGTCAAATTCATCGTAGGAACAGAGAAATCCATCATAGCAACTAAGAAGTCTGTACACATTATCAGAACTTCCAACAAACAAGGCTCCTCTATGCAAAATGACCTTCTCTCACTCACAGCCAGCTGCCTGCTTTCTCTGTCCTTCCTAGCTCTGACTAGTCTGATCAACTTCCTCTCAGCTCCACTATAATTCCATCCCTTCCTGCTCAACACACACAGCCAGCTCCTTGAACCACAGACTCATATGATTCAGGCTTCCATGTGACTCAAGTGGGCCACATGGGCCTATTAATGAATGGGAAAGATCTTCCCATTCCATTAAAAATACATTAATCCCATTAAAAATTCATTAACAATATATGTCGGCAGCTGATTTGAAAGGAATTTCTCTTTTTATCTCTTGCTGCTGGGTTTTTTTGGTATTATATAGAATTACTGATGATATATGTGGTTTTATTTTATATACTGCAACAGTTGTCATCTGTTAGTTGACCAATCCCACTATGGGTGGCTTTCATTTACCATATTATTTTTCACTTATTTCAAACCTAGGTTTTTCCTTTTTGCAACTTCTGCTCATTGATCCTTTTTTCTGCCACACCCATGAACTAAGAAAAATCATTCTACCCGTTGCTATAATGACTTTACAGATATCTGAAAACATCTCGTTACCCTATCTAAACCTCCTCTTCTTCAGATGATATATATCCTAATTTCCTTCAACTGATTCTTGTATAGCATGAAGAGTCTCCAACCTTCATCATATTGATTGATTTCATATTAGATATACAGCAGTTTGTCAATAATTCTCTAAAACTGTAGGACTTGGCACTGGATGCAATATCCCAATATTCCAGATGTACTTTAGTCACACATATTTGTTACACTGTGAAATATGTATATATGTATGTGTGTATGCATTTGTATATGCATATGTGTATATACACATATATACATTTACATACACATACATACGTATATATGTGTATATATGTATGTTTGTATGTATGTATGTATGTATGTACACGCATATAGGTATAGTTTCCAGTCCACTAAAAACCTTTATTTTGACAGGATTCCCTCAGGTTGTGTAATCTTTGAACCAAAGTATGTGACTTTAGATTTATCTCTATTAAATTTAGTTTTAACAAAATCCAGCCCACCATTTTGTGAATATATTTATGTATCCACAGTCCTTAATCTAAAGGCATTACTATGTTTCTTCTCATAAGGAACCTAGGTATATGGTAGATAGAATTCTGGTCCAGAGTCAAGAAGACCTTAGTTCATATCCAGTCTTATACACTTACTAGTTATATAATCCTGGCAAACCCCTTAAACATATATATATGTGTGTGTGTGTGTGCCTCATTTTCCTCATCTGTTAAATAGAATAACAGTACCTAATTTGTAGGGCCATTGTGAAATGAAATAAGATTTCTGAAAGCACTTAGAAGAGTGACTGGCACATAGAAGACATTAAAGGCTTAGTCCCTTTCTCTTCTTATCATTATCCTATTTATACATTTGATAAGCATGCTATCCATACTTTCATCCAAGGCATTAATAAAATCATTAAACAACATATGTCCAAAGGCAGATCCCTAAAGTCCTCTAGCTGAAAATGTTTCCAAATTGAAATTGGTATGTTTATACTGCTAGATAGAGGCAGCTGGGAGACCCAGAGGATAGAACACTGGACAAGGCATTAGGAAGAACTGAATTCAAATCCCTTCTCAGACACTTGCTACCTATGTGGCCCTAAGCAAATCACTTAACCTTTCTCTGCCTCAGTTTCCTCATTAAGCCTCATCAAAGACATGAACAAATCCCCCATGGTTTTCATGTAAAATAAATTGGAAAGTATGGGTTATATCACAGTACATATTTGTACTATTTTTTTCCTCCAATGATAGTATGAGAAGTTTTGCTGATGAATTTGATGTGACCTAATTATACTATGTTCAAAGGATTCCCCTGGTAGTCAGTTAGCCCTGTCAATAAAAGTTTCAGAGCCATGCCTCAGATCCCCATCAGTTGAAATTAATGCATGTCATATCATCTCAATAATAATAACTCAATTTTATATAGCACTCTGCACTTTCCAACGTTCTTAAGGGAGATTTTTAGAGTGTTTCTATTTTTGTTCTACCATTGATGAACCTAAGTCTTGGAAATGTGACTTGCTGAAGATCACACATCTAAATCTGGATTTTGGGTCTTTTGTATCATATCTTTTCTTTTAATGAAAGTGCAATTTCCAGTCACAAATTGATTTCAAATAAAGAGGCAGAAGGAATGGAAGAACAATGGTTAAAAAAAGATTATTTTAGAAATAAAATTTTGTTCTAGATTATATTGATAAGTAAATCAAAATTTCAAAATTGTATTTATTAGGTAAGATCACAATTGTTTTTGCTATTGAACCTGTATTTTCATTGGCATAGAGTGCTCTCATTGAATAATACACTCTACCAGTGCAGATGTTCTTTTCTTTAAATTTTTAACACATATATAGAATTTGTTTAAAATGTTAATTATCTTTATAACAGAATGTAATATGTAAATAATTTTGCAAAAATGCAATTCATTGTAGTAGGTAAATATACTTGATAAATGACATGAAACTAAAGAGGGGTAAAATTGAATATAAATTTATGATTCTTTGTAACTATCTGAAGATTTTAAAAAATTCCCACTCCAATAAAAATGTGAAGGAAAAATAGCAAATATAGTGTCCCTTCCTCTTTCCCCCTTTTCCCTTGTAGTGATTAATTTCATAGTATCCACACAAAAATTAGTAAATAAAATCAAACTACATTGTGAACTCAAGTCTGGCACACTGTAACATTTTTACTGAAAGAGAAGTAGTTGAAGAAACATGATCTCTTCTAAGAAAGTACTAACATACCTTTGTTTTCATTTCATCTCATCATGTGGGCTGATGCCCACTGTGTCCCTTTGCTTTCATTTGGAAAACACTTGAAATAAATCATCTATTTTGTATTTGAGATGCTGGTTGTCAAGGCAAGAATCTGCATTGAACACAGGCTTTAAATACTGAAACTTTATTTTAATGAAATAGTTTTATTTCCATAAGCATGAACTATTTCCCTCAGGAATGCATTTATTAATGGTATGGTATGATTAATTAATTGGTTCTGGGAACTATTATAAAATATTAGTCACTTATTAGTAATCCTAGGATTACTAAGACAGTGATTGCAGTATTTCAAGTCTAGTCATTACCTGTCAATGCTTTTTGGTTGATGAATTGCGTTTTTTTTTTTCATATTCATATGCCTTCCTAATAAAAGTTTAGTAGAAACTTTGTTAGATGTATAGCTTGGCAAGTTCTCATGTCCTGGCAGGAAACTTCCCTTCTCATTATTTTTTTTTGTGATGTTACAGATGACAGTTTCCTTTAGGGGCATGAAAATAGATCCCAGCAGGGTTATTTACAGTGATATGGTGGCATTGTTCCAATGAGGGTTTGCCAAAGAGGAGGCTTCTTCAGTGTCAATTTGAACCCAGCAGTAGTCACAGCAGTTGTGAATAATTCTATCTATTTCCTCTAGAGCACAATTCCTAGGTATTTTCTGTCAAATCAGAAAGGTGTTGGCAGCCTCAAGCAAAGTTACATTAATATATTTTTTCTATATTGATTGATATATCTCATAGCACAAAATGTCCACCAATTAAAGATAGAAATGACCATATCATTTGACTAGAGAATCTTTTGAAATAGCAAAACTGTTATTAAGGTGAAATTTCAAATGACACAAGAATGTTGTTTTCACATGAGGGCTCCTGAAAGACAGAAACAATTTTTATCTTTCTATCCCTTTTTTATAGCCATATGCTTGGGACTTTGTAGGCACTTATATTAACTGGTAAATTAAATGGAATCAAAATCACTAAGGAAACAATATCATTTTTGTGATGGGCAGCAAACCTGTGTTTTCATTGATTGTGGGAAACATCTGATAGGCATTAAACTTGGCTTTCATTTATAATTTTAGAGAATCATCTGCATTTTGAAAGATTAAATGATTTGTTAGTGGGCACAAAGCTTATATGTGACAGAGAAAGTATTTGAATCCTAGTTTTCTTGAATACAAGGATTATATACTGTCATCAATGTTATGCTTATTTTTTATTAAAATCTGTACCTGATTTTGCAAAACAAATTGATTGTGAATTATTCTTTCTTGGTTCTCCTTTTCTCCTGCCTTCTTGCTACCTCTATCCTAAGAGATGATACCTTCAAGAAGGAAAATAACAGAAGCATTTCTGAAGCATCTGGCATATCAGACATTGTACCAGGTATAGTTCTGTAGAAGAAGGCAGCATGTGCATACACAAACAGGTACAAAATAATAACAAAATAAAAATAAGATAAATTCATGATGATGTTTCAGGCAATTCTTCGGATCAGAAAAGTCTTCTAAGTATAAGATTTTGTTTCGACATCACTTTGAGGAAACCAGGAATACGAAGTGGTGGAACAAAACTGTTGTGGGAAGATAGTTGAGGTAAAGATGCAAGAATGCAAAGATTGGAGATGGAGTGCCACTAGTCGCGAATAGTAAGCATGGTATGGTTGGATCTAATAATATAAGGGAAAGGAATAATGCATAAGAAGACTGCATTCATAGAAACATAAATCTAGAGGCTCAAGATATCCCATAATCCTTCTAGTCCATTGACCTCATTCCACTGATGAAGAAACTAAAACCCAGTGAAGTGTGGTGATTTGCCAAAGTTCACAGAGAGTGTCATGTCAGAAATTAGGTTTTCATTCAGGTCCTCTGACTCTACTTCAAGTTGGAGCCAAGTCATGAAAGACTTTCATTTCTCCTTACCAAGAAGAGCTTGTATTTAACCATTGAAATCACTGGAGATAGTGGTAGAGAGTAGTGACATGGCTATTCTTGTTGCTGTCAAGGTGGTGTGATATATGGAAAGATATGGTCATTCTTTTACTTGTCTGAGCTCTGGTCCTTACCCTGGAAGGGGCCCTGATCCCTTGGGATTACAATTGATATGGTTCCTCTGGCTCCCTGATGCTTGTTATATAGGTGATACTTCTCTTCTGGAGCCCTTTTCCATTAGGAACAGAAGTGATACAGTTCCTCATGACCTCTATAACCTTGTGATTAAAAATGATAATATTCCTCAGTGTGACCACTACCTCTTGAATAAAAGTGGTTCTCTCTTCCCTTGAACTCACCAAGATGTGAGTATAGGCAATGGATTTTCCATGGTTTGGATTGCATCTGGTGATAGCACAGGTATCCTCTATAATCTCTTTCTGACCAGTTGTCAGGGGTCATTATGATCTCTGGCTTCAGAGCTCTAAAGCTGCTGCAGCTTTTGTCGCAATTACCTAGTACCACTGGTGTTTCATCCACAAGACTTCCAGGCCCATCTCCACACTCATCACAGATCTCTCTTTTTGAATTCCTAAATTATATTGGGCTAAAAGTATGCCTAATTCTAACCTTTTGCTGGTTCTGCCATGCCAGAATTTGATTGGAGGCATTATTTTAAAGTTATCTGAAGGAGAATATTGGAAGATCAAGGCCAAATGCTTTCTCTACTCTGACCTCTTAGCTCTGTCACTGGAAGTCTTTCATTTTTACTCTTTAGACCATCCATATCCTTCCCAAAATCTAGGTTTGCAACCTCAATGTCACCTTCAAATCTTCATTTCCATTCTCCCCACATGCCCAATCAGTTATAATTAAATAGCTATTTTATTATTAAAATATCTGCTGTTATGGGTCTTTCTGTGAGGTATTGAAGTGATGTTTTATGTAATGATTCAATTTATAGGTAGTGTTACCTGTTCTATTCTATTCATATGCCTGTGTGAGGCTTCAATTTTCAGGAACAAACATATATTTGTGATTTAATAGAGTGGGACTGAATTTGTCCCAGAGGCAATTAGTTTAAACCATCCACTCTATACTTGACACAGAGAATCTTTATAAAAGAGATATTTGGAGACTTTATTATGTATCTTAAAAGTTACAGAGCATTCTTAGTGAAAATCATTATGATATTAAATCAATTAGATTTGTTTTAAAACTTTGTTCCAATTTCGATAAAGATCAAACATGTAAGATTAGTTGACAGGAAAGAAAATATTATTATCAGGAGTTTTTAAGGTTTTTTTTGATGATTTTTTTTATTTCAGTTTTCAACAATCACTTCCATAAGTCTTAAATTCTTCTTCCCTCCCTCCTTGAGATGGCATGCAATCTTATGTGAGTTCTGCACATACATTCTTGTTAAACACATTTTCACGTTAGTCACATGCATAGAAGAATTAAAATCAATGGAAGAAACCATGAGAGAAGTCAAACCAATACAAATCATAACACAAGACAAAATAGTGTGCTTCATTCTGCATTCTAATTCCATAGTTCTTTCTCTATGTGGATGACATTTTGCCTCAAGAGTCCTCTGGGAATATTTTGCTGTAAAAGTCTAAGTTTATCAGAAACAGTCCTCTCACACTGTGACTGTCAATATGTACAGTGTTCTCCTGGTTCTGTTCATTTCACTCAGCTTCAGTTCATATAAGCCCTTCCAGGAGTCTCTGAAGGTCTCTTCTTCATCAATTCTTATAGCACAATAGTATTCCATTATTTTCATATACCACAACTTGTTCAGTCATTTCCCAATTGAAAGGCATCCCCTGAATTTCCAGTTCTTGGCCACCACAGAGAGAGCTGCTATTAACATTTTTGTACATGTGAAAGCTTTTCCCATTTTTATGATCTCTTTGGGATACAGTCCTAGAAGTGATAACGCTGGGACAAAGGGTATAGACACTTCTGTAGCCCTTTGGGCATAGTTCTAAATTGCTCTCCAGAATGTTTGGAGTTATCCTGGAACTTGTTGTGTGAGGTGTGTGGGAGGGTGGTCTGGCCATGGGAGTTCTCCTCCCTTGAACTACAGCACAAACAGACTCAGTGGTTGGTGAACCCCTCTCTGTGCTGATGTCTGCACAATTGCCCTGGTTGTGATAAAGTAGCCCTAGGGTCCTGGTGTTGGCCCTTATGGACTCCACACCCCTGGGGCTTTAGATCTCCTCCTGATTTGCTGAGATGGGGCTGTCGGGACAGCTCCAGTCCTGAGGGATCCCCTTTTGTGATTTTCCTAGCCTATTAAGTTGGGAGACTTCACCCCTTCAGTTGATCCCACTATTCCAGGATTTATTCTGGGGAAATATTCTCTGGGTTTTTCAAGGTCAACAAGGAGAGAGGGAGAGCAGTTATGTATCACTCCAACCATGTTGGCTCCCAGAAGTTCAAGAAGGCGACTTACAGACATTTTATCCATGGATTGATAGTTTCAGAAGTGACTGCTACTGTTATCAGGGGAGCTGAGCTTCCCTCTCATTCAGTTCCACTGGGTCCTGTCCCGTGCTGATCTGTTTGAGAAGCCACACTTCTGCTTCTGATTGAGTCTGCCTCAGTGCTTCTGGAGTGGTCTGTGATGGTGCAGCCTGTGTATGCTGTGCTCCCCCAGCTCCACGTAAATTATCCTTCCCATAGATTTTTGGGCTGTCCTGGGCTGGAAACTGGCCATACTCTGTCTCCTAGTGGATTCTGCCATTCTAACAATTGTCCAGATTCGCTGTTAGAGGTATCTGAAAAAGTGGTAGAGTTTAGGTCAGTATGTGCCCCATTCCACCATCTCGGCTCCATCTCCAGCTCTTAAAGTTTTAAGTGTCATTTGCTTCTGTGGCAATCTGGGGCAAGCTATGTACCCATTCTCAGTAGGTTTTTAAATGTGAGAAAAGAAAATACAAAGGATTAAAAAACCAACCAATTACATTGACATTAATATATAAGTATATATTTACATATATATGTATGTGTGAATATGCATGTATAATATATATATATATATACATGCATACGTATATATATATATATATATATATATATATGTATATAAAATATGTGTGTGTGTGCATATATTTTTTCCATGCACTTCCTAGACTGTCTGGAGACAATCACAGGAAATTTAAGAAAGGAAAGAAAATGTCAAGTTCTTGTTCATTTTTCATAATACCTGTATTAAAGTATTCTTAAACTAATTTCTACAAGTACAATCTTGTTGTTTTAAAAGGGAATAAAGTCATTTAACCATTAACCAAAGAAACTCTTTCTTAATTTGGCCCTTTTTGCTTATTTCCTCATTACCTCAGTATGAAGTTAGAATTCATATTTTCTTTCAATAAAAATAATGACCAAATTTCCCATTGTGATCAAGTAGCTCTACATGATTATTTTGTTAATAATAATAAACATTTCCAGAACTTATATTGCAGATTAAAGTCTTCCAAATGTTTTACAATTATCTCATTTATATTGTTTTTAAATTTAAATTTTGATGTTTAGCATGTAAATGTAAAATTATTTACTCTTTTTTCAATTTTCTAATGCAATTATAGAAATGTTAAAATGAACATTTCTGGATGTAAACAATTTTAATTCATGTAACGTTTTGGAAATTGAGTATGTATAATTGAAATCTGTGTGGGAGAAAATTGAACTACATAATTTCAAATGTCTTTAAAACCATAAAAACATGGCATAGCAGAAGGGATCTTTGCTAAGGCCTAGAGAGTGATGACTCCAGTTTAATGATATGGTTAAGGTTTATTAATTTGTATTTGCTTGGTACCCTGAAAATAAATAACATATTTGCAGAAAGAATTTCAATATCTAAAATAATATCCCCCTCACCTCACTTGTTCACTTCTCCCCTACTCTCCTGTAGTATAAGATAGATTTTCATTCCAAATTTAGTGAGCATGTTATTCCCTCCTTAAGTCATATGTGAAGAGAGTAAGCTTCACTTTTCCCTTCTCATTTCCTCTCTTTTCTCCTCTAATGAAAAAGATTTTTCTTCTCTCTTTTATGAGTGATAGTCTGCCTCATTCCATTTCTCCCTTTCTCCTTCAAATATTTTCCTCTCTCACCTCTTAATTTAATTTTTTTTTATGGATATCATATCTTCTGATTCAGCTCAACCTACACTCTCTGTCTATATATATATATATATATATATATATACACACACTTATATATAGATAGATACAGATATAGACATATAGATATAGATATGTGTATATATATGTATATAGATATGTATGTATGTATGTGTGCGTGCGTGTGTGTTTGTGTTTGTATAATCCATCCAATTATTCAAGAATTACAAATATTATCTTTCTATGTAGGAATGTAAAAGTTCAGCTTTAGAAAGTCCTTTATGATTTCTCTTTTCTGCTTACCTGTTCATGCTTCTCCTCACTCTTGTGTTTGGAAGTCAAATTCAGTTCTGGTCTTTTCATCATAGAGTCTTCAAAGTCCTCTATATCATTAAATGAGAATTTTTTACCTTAAAGTATTATACTCAGATTTTCTGGGTAGATGATTATTGGTTTAAATCCTAGTTCCTTTGACTTCTGGAATATTCTATTCCAAGCTCTTTGATCACTTAATGTAGAAGCTGCCAGATCCTGAGTTATCCTGATTGTATTTCCACAGTACTCGAATTGTTTCTTTCTAGCTGTTTGCAATATTTTCTCTTTGACTTGGGAACCTAGAAATTTGTCCATAATATTCCTAGGAATTTCTCTTTTTGAGTGTCTTTCAGGAGGTGATAGGTGGATTCTTTCAATATTTATATTGCCCTCTGGTTCTAGAATATCAGGGAAGTTTTCCTTGATAATTGCATGAAAGACAGTGTCTAGGCTTTTTTTTTTTTTTTATCTTAGCTTCCAGGTAGTCCCATAATTTATAAGTTGTCTTTCCTGTATCTATTTCCCAGGTCAGTTTCTTTTTACAATGAGATGTTTCACATTATCATCTATTTTTTCAATCTTTTGGTTTTGTTTTGTAACTTCTTGGTTTATCGTATAGTCATTAGCTTCCCTGAATTCCACTTTCATTTTTAAAGAACTATTTTGTTCAGTGAGCTTTTGAACCTCCTTTTCCATTTGGCTAATTCTGCTCTTTAAAGCCTTCTTCTCCTCATATTCTTTTTGGGCCTCTTTTCCTAATTGAAGTAGTCTATTTTTAAAGGTGTTATTTTCCTCAGCATTTTTTTGGGTCTCCTTTAGCAAGCTGTTGGCTTACTTTTCAAGCTGTTCTATGGCCTAAGCCCATTTCATATTCATTTTGAAAGTATTGGAGGCAGAAGCCTTGACTTTCTCAGACAGTATGCATTGTTCTTCCTCATGCAAAAGGATGGAAGGAATTACCAGTTCACCAAGAAAGTAACCTTCTATGGTCTTATTTTGTTACTTTTTTGGGGCATTTTCTCAGGCAATTACTTGACTTCTGAATCCTTTGTCAAGAGGAGGGTCTTAGTGTTCCTTCTCTCCCCAGGACTCTACTCAGGTCTGAGATTCAGATCCTCTGCTCAATTCCTCCAGAGGAGTTAAGCTGAGCTGTTTGGACAATGGACCCAGCCTGCTTCCACAGGCACCATAGCCACCTGTGCCAGCTGCTGCCGCCTCTGCCACCACCTGGAGCCAGTACTGGGGGAACCCTGCTCCCTTTTCACCCAACTGGGAAAGCATTCCCACGATGACCTTTGAAGCTTTCTTTAGCACTTGTGGGTTGAGGGATCTGGGACCCTCCCTGCTGGGAATTTTGCTTCAGAGGCCTGTTTAGCTCCTGTTCCTCCTTGTGCCACCCTGAGTTCCACTCTGCTCAGCATCCTATGGGATAGACCTTTCTTGCTGGCCTTCCAGGTTACCTTTGGCTGGAAATCTTTTTCACTCTATCGTTCTGTGACTTCTGCTGCTCTAGAATTTGTTGAGTCATTTTATACAGGTATTTTGCGGGCTATGGGGGTAGCACTAGAGTATATGTCTTTCTACTCTGCCATCTTGGCTCCGTCCCCCTTACAAACATTTTAAGTGAAATTTCTTTCTTTTCTTCCTTCTAGACGTTGTTGGCAATGCATAAAGATGGCTATGATTTCCATGGGCTTGTTTTATGTCTTGCAACTTTAATTACTTCAATTAGTTTTTTTTTTTTAATGGGCTTTCTAGGATTCTTCAAGTATACCATCATTACATGTGTGAGCAATGATAGTTTTTTTCCTTCATGACCTATTTTCAAGTCTTATTATTTCAAATGTAATATTTTTCTCTTATAGCAGATTATTGCCTTCATAGAGGAAATAACACCTCTTCAAAATATGTAGGGAGAATAGTTATAATATGCAGTGCAGCAATGGCAAGTACAGTGTCTAATGGATGGATAATAAATATTTAATAAATTCTTACTAATTGGTTGATTGCAGAATAAGAAGGAGGAGTATCTTGAAGTCCTTTTTGGATTAAAAAGTACAGTGCACAAATATGAAGAATGACATAAGGATGAAGTTGAAAGCAGATAGTAAAAGTCTAAAAAGTTTGTAATTTTAAGCTATATACACTTTAAAAAGGCAAAAAAAGCAATAACATACTAGGGAGAGTTTTCCACTATCTCAGGATTTAGTGTAAATGCTTAAAGAAAATTCTTATGGAAAGCCAGAGGAATACTCTGTAGAAATATAAACAACAACATACTTATTCTTGATTCTGTGTGAGTCTGTTAGACTTTCACTAAGTCTGTACTGCAATTCTGGCAAATAATGTTTGGTGTATTTCACCTTTTCAGAAGGAGAGAATTCTATATATATCCTTCTATTACTGATCTCCCAACTTCTCCAAAACTGACCCACTCTTTCAACTATACATTTTTAAAATTGTTTTTAGTTGAGGATCTGATAGAAACAAAATCATGTAAGTTTATCCAGAAAAAAACTTTTGAGAGAAATAATAGTCCAACTATCTTAAGGATTACCATATAGAACAGAAAATAGGATAGTTCTTTTTGTTCAAAAAGGATAGCACTAGAAGTAATGGGTAGAACTTACAGAAAATAAATTTAGGTTTGATGTAAGGAAAAACATTCTGAAAATTAAAAAAAAAAAGATCAAAAGGGAATATATTGCTTTGAAGGGGGATGGATTGCTACTTGTGAAAGAAACACAAGCAAAAACTATGTTGACCAGTTTTCAGGTATGTGATAGTAGGGATTCTTTTATTTTTTTATTTCAGACTTGAATACTAAAGCTTAAATACATAATAGGAAAAGAAAAAGAAACATACTATTAACATAAATATTAAAAATTAAATATAAACTAAGAATAAGCATGTTTTGTGCACAGCAGAATATGAGAGGATTCAAAATATATAGCAATAAATTTCCATTTCAAGAAAGTTTATATATTAAATCCTACACAGTGTTGAAAATTTTCCATCTTTACTTCTTTGTAGATTTTCTTTTGTTCTCTGCTATACGAATTTTACTTTGTTCTTTCTCCTTTTTCCTCACCCTGCCCATTCCAAGGCTACAAATAAGCATGAATATACTTATAAATAGATGTAGATATAGACACACATTCACAATTATACACATACATACGTTTATAAACATATATTTTCCCTAACAGTTTGGATTCCTAATCTTTGTATATTTTTGTGTAATTCGTTTCCTATTCCTCTTGGCTCCTGTACTTTACTTCTACCTGCTACTTTTCCATCCTATTACTTAAATAACCTCCAACTATCCCTCCCTTATTCTCCAATTTCCATTAATCTAAACACCTGTCTATATCCCCTTTTAACCTATTCACTCTCCATGTCCTCTAAAGATACCATCTTCATTATCTCCCCCTCACTATCCCGTTGGTATTTTATTTCTTTCTACATTTAGAAGACATTTATTCTTCTAGATGTATATGCATTGTTCCCTCTTGAACCCACTCCCAATAAAAGTAGATTTCAAAACTAACAACTCTCTTCTCCCAGTTAATTCCTTTATATAAGTTCTTCCGTTTGAACTTCATTTGTGTGAAATAGTTACACTTTTTGATTGTCCCTGAACAGTTTTAGTTTTTAAAGTCATATCATGCTCAGGTCTACCCCAATCTTTCTTATGAATTCCCCAATTCATCTTAGACATATGTTTTACATTTTTCTTGCATGAAAGGCAAATAGTCTGTCTTTATTGACTCCCTTGTAATTGGTCTTTTATATTTCTTTTGGCTCTCATATATCAAATCACCTATTAATTTCAGTTTTTTTAACAAAGTCCTGAAAGTCTGACATATCATTAAATATTTTTTTTTGCATTCAGAACTATGCTTAGCTTTACTGGGTATGAAATTTCTGACCAGAACTTTATCCTTGAGTTGGAGGCTTCGGAATTTAGCTATAATATTCTTGTGGGTTTTCCTAATAGGATCTCTTTCGGTGGTAATTGGTGGATTTGTTTTTCTATTTTTATTTCCCCCTCTTGTTGCAATGCTTGAGGACAATTTTATTCAATTATCTCTTGTATTAGCTTCCTGTTAGGCATCACATCAAGATTCTTTTTTTGATCATAACTTTCATTAGTCCAATTATTTTTATCTTTTCTCTTCTTGGTCTGTTCTCCAGAACAGTTCTTTTTCTTATAAGATGTTTCACTTTCTCTTCTATTTTTCTCATTATTTACATTTTTAATTATTTCTTTATATTTTATAACTGCCCCATCTTCCCTTTACCCAGATCTGACTTTTAACAAGTCATTTACTTCCTAAAGATTCTGGATCTCCCTTACTAATTGATAGACTTCCTTTTCATTATCTTCTTGTTTACCTTGAATTGTTCTTATTTTGTTTTATTTTCTTCAGTTTCTCTCATTTAATTTCTAAGGTCTTTTAAAATTCTTCTATGAACTCTGTTTGGGCAGGTGACCATTTGACATCACTCTTTGGAAAAGATGAGTGTTTATTTGGTTTTGTATCCTCTTCTGAAGAGAAACCTTATTCTATTCTCTATTTCCATAGCAGCTCTTTATGCATTTTTGTAATGGTTTATTTTTTGTAATCACCTCTAGTCTTGGGATACAATAGATAGTGCTTCTGACCTCAGCTTTTTCATCAGTTCTCTCCTCTGACCTTGAGCACAAAGCAAGACCTCCTGCCTCCTGTAAATAGTATCCCCATCCTGCTGCTTCTACACTCACCAGGCCTGTGCTGATATTTTCTCTTCTCTGGCTGTGCCTCCATTTCTGCAGGACAGCTGAGTCTGACATTTCTTGTCAGCAGAGGTTCCCTCATTTTACAATGGCTCAGATACTCAACTTCCCTCATTGTCCAAGGGGCGAAAGTTCCTGTTCTTGGGTCCCACAGCCTCCCAACCCAGCTAACCTCAGGACTTGTTTAAACAACAACTTGCTTGTTTAGACAAGTGGTATTTACTCTTCACTAGGACCAAACTTTATCTGGAGATTTTTCTTCAGATCATTGATTGCCCCGCACTCCAGGTCTGAACCTTCTCTTATTTTCCAACCTCAATATTTTCCCAAAGGTACTTTTTATCTCTTTTGTGGAGGAAAAGCTTTCAAGCTTGGAATTTTCTGTCTTCCTCAGCCATCTTCCCAGAATTCTCTTCTATATCAGGGATTCTTAATCAGGCATGAGATGTTCTAAATGATCTCTGAAATACCAGCAAAGTGAGATTTACTCAGTTCGTTCCTGAAAACAGACTGTTCTATAAATGTGTTTATTCAATCACAAACAAGTCCACCAACAAGCTATACCAATGGAACCAGAGAACAGAAGACAAAAAAAGAAAGCCAGAATGCTAGAGAACTAACAAAATTGAATCCGTAGACACAATAGTTCCCAATCACTTCATTTTATTGACAGTATAATTGAGATTGTTAAGAGAGTAAATGTCCTATGTTAACCTGTATATTTGGTAACATTTTGGGTGTTAACTCTGACTGCCCAATAGTTTTAATGTAAGACTGATTTACATATTTATATTTGTATTTCTCAGTCATTCATGAAAATATTTTCCCTGATGATATGCTGAAGTCTACTTAGCTCCACTATAAACTTCATCCACTGGCCTTTGGGTCATACTAAATTTTTAAACTTCACAGATGATTCTGTTCAGTGATTTTTAAATAGGTATTATATATATATATATATATATATATACTATATATATATACGTATATATACACATATGCATATATATATGTAAAATCACTAAAACAATATTCCTGTTGAAAAGTTAAAATTTGATGTCAAGAAAGAGTTTGAAGTAGTTCAAATCATCCCACTTCCTACTCTCTTCAATTCGTTCTTCATCTAAAAGAGTTGGACTAGATATTTGTATTGATTAACTCAGTTGGCTACTCATTCAACTGGATATCATATTTTGGGCAAAATGCATCATTTAACCACTTCTCTTTTTTGTAGCATAGATTGCTAGTCTAATTTCTTTTGAATGGTTAGCATATAATCTGCAAAACGAAACATCTTTAGGCAGGGAATAATTGCTTCAAATGAAATTTGATCAGAAAATCCTCCCTTGCACTGACAAATACACACGTAGCAAAATTTGTATTGGGTTATATTCACTATTATTCTTGAGTAAGATTAAAGTTGGTGCCATGGAGTTTGTTGGTGTACATTATTAGACTTATCATCTTTCAAGGTTTTACACACAAGCTTTGTTGCATTTACTATCAAACTCTTTCAAAATCCTTCCTGTATAAGCACCCTTCATTGTTTTGTATTTAGCACTACAATGTTGGTGATTCAGAGAAAAATAGCAAATAGGTGTTTATTTTTTAGCACAGGTGAATACATGTTTATATGTATGTGTTGAGAAATAGAGGAAAGCGCCATTGTACAAACATCTTAGCCCTTTATTAACCACAATCTAGGATACTGATTTAAATTAGGACAGTACCACCATGTAATCATTGAACTCTAAAATGATGAGTTGATTTCTTTATACTGATATGATTTACAATAAAAAAAATGAGTGAAAGTATGAAGCACCTGAAAGCATTTACTATCATGAAACTCTTTACATTTATTTTTTAAAATTTCTGTTTGGGCTAGAGCAGCTGCTTGAGAAAAGAAAAAAAAATGCTATGTTAAAATATGTAAATCTAAATAAAATATTTAAGTGTCTGTTACAGAATTAAAACTATTATGAAAAAATAGTCCATTTATATATAAGGAACCCACTGAAAAAAAGCACTTGAGATAGGGAAATTGAAATCTTTCTCTTCTTTCTCATTTTCTCAAGCCATTTGAATTCAATATGTATGTCACTGCCTCCCTATCTTGAAAAGAGAAAGGAGGAAAAGACAAAAAAAAGAGTGAAGGACAATTTGCAAAAGGGCAGTAAGAACTCCAATAAATTTGGGGGGAAGAGGATTTTAACACATCAGAAGTTGTAAAATGAAATAAAAGCAATTGAATCATGTATAGGACACCAGTTGAAGTCTCTCCTAAAGCTCAGGGATATAACCAAAATATTATGAAAATAATCAGATGTAAATAGACAGTACTGATTACAAAATAGCGATACCTCCATAGGTGTAAAGCACCTTAAGATCAAGTAATGAAGTTCAAATCTTACTTTTTCTTATCACTGTTTTGGGATATTAATATGATTGGCATAGACAATACTTCATATTTACAATGTTTTAGTGAACCAAAAGAAATTATAAGTTTCTTTATATTTTTTTCAAACCTGCTATTTTCAGGTAACTTTCCTCCAATTTCCTTTATGAGAATAAATGAAAGGTATTGATGTATGACAACATTCTAACTGCTGTTGGTTAGGAATATTTATAATAGAGGACTTGTAGGTTCTTCTCAATATTACAATAATTTTAAGACCTACAAACAATGGGTCAAAAGAGGAGCTTTTCCTTCATCTATTGACACAAATGCAATACATTTAGAAATATCAGAAAATTATGTTGTTTTGATTGTTGCTAAAATAACTTCATAGACTTCTACATAAATTTGAGTTTTGAAACCAAAAGATTATTCTTCGTGAATATACTTTGTCTACTTTTGTCAGAGTGAGATTTATCCTTGCCCTGTCTTCTAGAAATCATTTTATAATAGATTATTTAATTTCCCATATTGATATAAGTACTTCTACTAATTCAACTTAAAACTGGTATAGTTTTTTGTAACCTCACCAGATTTGCAGTTGATGTGCATTTACAGTTAATTGTATGTATACACATATACTGTAACTAATCACATCCAACATGTATATGAATATGTGTGTATGTATGTATTGATGTATGCATGTATGCACATACTCTAATATATAATAAGCTAACTTTTAAAATTGATGGTTTTTATGGTTAGGGTATATGAATATGCATGTATACATTTAGATGAACATATAACATATATGTGTATATATGTGTTTGTATATGTATGTATGTATATATGTGTATCTGCATGCATGTATGTATTAAATACTCGATTTGATCAAATGTATATGTATGTATGTCTGGGTCAAAATGTCAAAAACATGGAGAGATTGATCAACTAAAGATTAAGATTGGGGAGTAATTATTTTTTCAATTAAAAATCTTGGGAAAAATAATTTTACTATAGCAGAATAATTCAGTTTGAACCTATGAGACAGAAAAAATAGTAAAGTAAAAATACCATAAATTAGCAGAAAAAATAAAATTTTGGAACTTACATTTAGTACTTTCACCTCTTTTCTACACTTTGAGCACAGAGAGTACTAGCAAACTCACTGAATTGTAGTTCAAGATCTAACTGTAGGAATCTTTGAGTGCTTTCCTTGCAGTAGTGACTCATCCTGAACTTATCGCCTCACAAGAGTTTGCATATATTGATTTTTCCTAGCCAGGCCAAGGTTTCATTTTCAGAATGACTAGAGTAACTCACAGTTCTACTAGCAGTGAATCACTGCCTGTTTCCCTGCAGCACGTTGAAAAATATCATCATTTTTATCACATTTGCCAACTGGATTTGTATGAGATTGAAAAGAAAAATTGTTTATATAGTATGAATGGTGACATGTTGGGGACTAGAAATCATATTTCTCAACTTATAGATGTGTCCTCATCTACTAGAACATTACAACAAAATAATATTAGAAAAATATGTCACCTCCTGAAAGAAACTAGAAATTTTAAACATTCAAATATCAGAGCCAAAAATCCATATCTCCTGATTGAAAAATAAATACTGTAAAAAAAGTCTGAAAGCAATGATTCAAGTACACAGTAATGAGACTCAGGGTCACACAAGGTTCAATATCTTATATTAGAAATGAGGGGACACAGAGGATTGAATACTACAAACATGGGATCTGCTTGTGGGTTAGTTCTTTTTTTGGGAGGGAGTTAAAAAGAAATGGAGGTAAAAGGGAATATATGTGGTAAAATGAAAATTTAGCAAGAAAGAAATCATTTTTCTACAAAAATGGAATGTATCAAAAAGAGAATACATATATAGATGTGGGAATATTTATGGGAAACAGAAAAATAACAGAAGAAGAGGCTGTGGATATTTGAGGGCACTAGTATGATCTGAGTTTAGAGAGGCAGACTAGGAAGGTAAAACTTGCACCTTAGCCATGACCACCACCGCTTCCCTTGACCCCCAATCAACCTAGAATAGCTTGGAAGTTAATCAGATCAAATCTATTTCATTGCTGAAAGAGGCCAAAGAAACAGTCCTTGATCTTCAATTAGCAGCAAACACTGAGGCTCTTAAAAAGGAATACACACACATACATATGTGAGTTTATTTCACACAATATATAAGTTTGTAATTGTGTGTGTGTGTATATATATATATATACACACACACACAAATATGTGTGTACAAACATATTTTTTCACAATATAAATGTTTAGGAATGGATTATTTAATTAAAAAGACATCTAAGACCATTATCCAGTGGAATGCTATGAAGCCTTAGAACAAATCCAGGGAAATAGGAGATAAGTTTATCAAAATGAATTTTCACATAGAGAATCTAGAGCAGGATTTGGATTAACATAAAGTAAGTATCTATAAAAGCATTAACATCACTGAAAATTCGCAGCTTAATCTTACACTATGAGTATATATGGAAATATTTCATCAGAGATACCCTCATAGCCATGTAGGCCCAATTAGGTGCCAGTCTGGAAATTCTGGACACTCACAAACTAAATGGGCAGAAGTATCAACAAGACATGTGGCTAGTGAGCAAGGCTACATGGACCTTCCAATATTTGCTGGTGTCTGTTACCATACACTGTAGTACCATCTCCAGTGACACACATCCATTCCACCTACCCATCAAGATATATAGAAGAGACCATTACTCTCTCAGAATCAGTATATCTTGATGCTCAGACCTAAAGAAATTCCCAAATGGCAAGCAACGAAAACAAAACAGAACAAAATCAAACAACAGAATACTTTCTGTTAACTAAAAGTAACTACAGTTATCTTTAAAACTGTGCAATAATCATGTGGGAAGAAAGAGTAAGTTATGAACTAAGTTTGTACTTAAGTTTCCTTCACTGTAAAGAGTTAACACTGAGTTTGTAACCTTGATCGAACCATGCTACTGCTTTCCTAACCAATATTGCCAAAAATCGAAAGGCATTAATTAGATCTACCACTAGAAATTTAAACACACCATTAGAAACATCTTGATCTAGTGCAAACATATCAAATTCTAATCAGTAGTTAAACATGATCACAAATCTTGATTTTCATATTATGATTTGCAATTAGCATCTCCAGCTTGGAGGCAATATTCTTTTGTAGTCCTGCAGAGTTTGCCTTCCTTACTATGGATGCTAAATGGAACATGTAAAAAAAAATAAAATTAATGAACTATTAATTAAAAATACAATTCAATGCAAAAGGACATCTCAAAGTTAAATGGAATCTTACCAGTGAAATTTAGCCTTAAGGCAGTGATGCTTTGTTTTTGAGCATGGATAAACGATAATTTTTCATTTTTTGCCACTTGCCTAAAGGATCATTTGATTCCAATTATTCTCAGGACATAAAAGCTCTAAGGACAAGTCAGAAGTGATTTGAATATATTTGGTCTTCTTCCAGTGGCATCAATTTAGCAATAGTGGCCAACGTTAATTTAAGATATTACACTGGCACCCAAACTTAGATGAGATAAATATGTTGCATCAACTAGAAAGTGCCTTTCATCAGAGGTAATCATAAAGCATTTCATACATTTTCTCTACTGTGTATACAGCAATGACTTGTGCTGTCAATAAAGTGCTGTCTCCTTTGAAGTAAGGTAGCTTTTGTCAAGTGGGGTAGATAAAACTTCATACTGGCCACCATCAGAGAGTGAAGTCTTTGCCTGCTAATGTTGAGGTTTAGATGAAACTGAACATGACTAATTAACACTGGAATAAGGCCAATACAGTAGGATAGGTAATTACCACTACCAGGCATATCATGAAAGTTTCCTTTATTAATTCAAGTGATAAATGTATCAAAACACATACATCTGTGTTTTTAGGAGAAAAAGCAAACGTTCAAAATGAAACCGACCTATTTCAATCAAAATAAACATCCTTTGAAGAAACTATGTTGAACACCAAAAACTTCTCATTTATTGAGGGAAGGTGGAAAGCATAACCATGTTACAAATTCCTGATTTGGGACTTGCTGTGTGACTGTGAACATACTATATACCTATATGAGTCTTGTTAAATGAGTTTTATAATGCTATCTATTATAGAGATGTGTTGTTAGGATTAATGAGCATAGGTGTGTTACATGCTTTGTAAACAAGAAGTGCTATATAAATGAAGTGATTGGAGTGTTATTTGTTTTTAACAAAAATAAAAGGAACTGTGGAATTTGATAGGAAGATTAATTACTTAGGTAATAAATAAATGTTAGTAGGCATTAATTCTTTCTCAAATCAGGATTATTACATTAAATATTTTTCTACTTTGTAATTATATATATGGTTTGGGATAAATGCACATACATACACACATAAACATAACATACACGTGGTATATGTGCATATGCACACATATATATTGTTATATATTATGTGTATGTTACATAATATTTATGTGTACACAAATGTGTACATATGTCTACATATACATATATTCTGTTTTTATTAACTATATGGAAATAGGCATACAGATGGATAATTATTCAGTTTTCACATACAGTGGAACCTCAGTTTACAAATTTAAATCATTCTGAGATTCGGTTCATCATACAATTTGTTCACATTATAAGGTGAATTTTCCCATAGGAATTTATACAAAGTTGGATGATCAGTACCACATACTCAAAAAATTCATATAAAATAATTATTTATAATTTTAAGGAAGTATTTGTCTCTAATGTTCCTGAAAGACAATAGCAATGATTAGTACACAATATAAACCAAAAATAAAAAATAAAAATAAAAGCAAAAGTAAAATAAAATACATTAACCTGCACTTTACTTTAGAGAAGAGTCATGGCTGGTGAGAGGGGGATGAGGAGGAGGAAGGGTTATTGTTCGGAAAGAAAATCTCTTTCTATGAGAACACTGGGGAGTTCAATATCAAGGATGTTCTCTCTTATGCTGCTGCTTTCATTAAGTAAAACTAACACTACTGCCTTTATTTACTTTTCATTTTTTAGAATCACTTTTATATTTTGACTCAACGATTTTATTTTTTTTTTTTACTTTCACTTCTGACTAGGAATCTATCTAACAACACTTGTTTTTGGCATTTTAAAATTAATGTATTTATTTTCAGTTTTCAACAATCACTTCCTTAAGTTTTAAATTTTTTCTTTCTCTTCCCCCCACCCTTGAGGGGTTAAAAAAAAAATCACCTTTTTTGAGCATCAGCCTTTTGCTAGCCATTCAAGTCCAAACACGATGTTCGTACTTCATGACATACTTTTGCAATATTTTTTTCTCGATCAATGAAGCATATGCAAACAAAGTTATTCATAAACCAAGGTTCTACTGTACAATATAGCCATTTGTGAGATGAAGGAATTTATTTCCTCAAATATTGAAAGATTTGTTATATTTTCTGTCATAAAAAATTTTAATTTTAATAATAAAATGCTGAAAACATTTCTTGGTATACTTATTTGAAAGTGTGTCTATTTGTGAAAGGTGGTTCAAAAATTCTATTGTAATGGGTATGACTGACAGTTATGATTGTAATACATATAAAAATATTGGGAAATCATGGGAATTTGTGGTTTTCAAATTACATATGACATCTTAATGGCTGAACTAGAAGATTTCTCAGTCATTTACCTGATTATAAACATTTTGCAACAAAGGCAAATTAAAACAAGTCTGTGGATACACAATATATAAAAATTGCCTGAATGTGCATGCAAAACAGGTATCACATGCTGGGAAAATATCCATCTTGACTATGCTAATTTTCTCCATCACTAAGAGTGGGAGGATGTACCATAAATCAAAATCAAGATCATCTCAAGTGGAAGGGAATCTGTTCCAAGGAAACTTATGTGGAGCTGATAATATTGTCCTAAGGAAATTGGAGAAAAGAACAATAAACAAGGAAGAAAATTATAAAAATAAAAAGTTTAAGAAAAGATTATAACAATATCAATGCTACTACTGTCTTATTCAAAATATTCATTAGGCATATACCTCGTATATTTTATGGGACTGGAAGCATGGACATAGAAGATGTAAATTATAAGACATGAGTTTTTTATAATAATTATCTGAAAGATCTTAACATATATGACAAGGACTGTGGAAAGAGGTAACTGCAATTCACACAAAATGGAGAAGGAAGTGGCAAAAATATTCAAGTGTCTTTATCCCTATATGCCCCCATACCTTAAACAAATATTTTGAACATTCACAATGAGTTTTGTGGAAATAATCCTGGATATCAGGGATCAGGAGATATAAGTAGTAGTATAAATTACTTTATTGGCATAGATGTGTTATTCTTGACAAATCAATTAATTTCCATAGGTCTCCAAGTCTTCAGCTACGTAATCAAGAAAATAAATTGTTTGGAATACATAATTTCAAAGATTTTTTTTTTTGCAAACTAAACCAATGATTTTAGTAGAAAGGGACCCTCAGAAAAGGAAATACTACAAATGCAGGTTAGTGTTTAAAATGTGTAGTTCTAGCAAGTTATAGAGAAGACTATGGAGTCAAGTAACTTCCCAAGTGTAACACAGTGCTGACACATCAGAAGCATGTCTTAAATGAAAATCTTCCTTGCTTTGAATCACGCTCTCTCTTTCCATGACACAACACAACATCACAAAGGTTGTTACCAGAATAAAAATATTGCTTATCTGACAGTTCAAAAATAAATTTCAAGCAGTCTTGCTAGTTGAAATTAATTTTACTAATGTAGGCATTTGACCCTCCCATGGTGACAATGATGAGTATGGTGATGATAACATTTTTATAGAGCTTACTATGTGGTAAGCACTGTGCTAAAGTTTTCAGTATTATTTCATTTGGTCCTCACAATAACCCTGAGGTAGAGGTGCTATTATTACCCCCATCATTCCCAGAAACTGGGGCAAATATTAAATAATTGATTTAGCCAGTAAGTATCTGAAACTGTGTTTGAATTTAACTATTCCTGACTCCAGGTCCACTGCTCTATCAACTCTACAACCGAACTGTTTCACATCCTTTTCACACCCTAGTAATCTTCATGAGTTAGTGAAGCAAAAGGAACTCATAATTTCTTTGTGAGTCTTTCTAAATTTAGCTAGACTGGTCCTCAGATAACACATGCAATCCTTACATTGTATGACGATTCTAGAAACCTTTTGGTCACTGTGAAACATCACTTAAAGGATTAGCGTTGAAGAGTATAAGCTCATCTTCATGGCACAGAATAGTATTGGAATGGGACTCAATTAGAATGTTAGTGTTAATGGTTATCAGTTATAACAATGCAATACTAATGATAGTCACGATTGTACAAATAGTAAAAATAATTCTTGATGCATTTACCAATCAAAAATAACTTCTATTAAGAGGAACCAAAAAGTAAAGAACACAGGAATTCTTAAAACTCCAATAAGTTTTCAGTCATATTTTTGTCAAATTGGAAGATAGTTGATCTAGATGAAATACCATGTTTAGTCAAAGTCTAAAAAGTTATTAAATATTTAGAGGAAGATTAGGAAATTTCTCTGAAACTGATTTATAAGCTCTAAATTTTCACTTTAATTTTAAAAGTCTATGATTCATTTTACTCCTGCTGATACAGAAAGGAAATATCTTTGTCCCCTTGTGGTTTTTGCATAAACACTCATTTGGCACTTACCAGACTATATCACATTACTTTTTGTCATTTTATGAATTATTTATTTTTTCACAAAAATGTATGCATACCCTTAAACGTTAGAAATCCTACCATGAACTTCTCGATATTAAATGATCATGGCATCTAGACCTGGACAGGAACTTAGAGATAACTTTGTCCAAGCCCCTTATCTTTCAAATAAGGAGATCCAGAGACAATAAGTGAACAATATTAGATAAGTAATTAATAGTACAGTCACACCTAAATTCTCTGGCTCTCAATAGATTAAAGGTCTTACTGTGGAGCATAATATAGTGTATGCAGTGGATGCACAATGAAAAGTTTATTGTTGATAATAACATATGGAATTATACTGTTTTACAAATAGATATTATTTACTTCTCTGAGGCACATTTAAGAGTTCAATACCCTAACATTTCGATTCTGTTTTTCCCCATAACATAAGTGACTTCCTTCATCATGCAAATTTCCCTTAAAGCTTCCTTGAAATTGGGCATAAGCAAAATTTCCAGACATCTTGCTTAAATTATATACACATACACATATATTTATGCGTATGCATATATGTATGGATGTATGTGTGTATATGTAGGTATGTGCATATGTATATGTATATGTTTAAAGATATGTATGTATATACACACATATATATGCATACACATGTATGCTTACATATACTATATATATATATCAATGTAATTCAGAAGAGAACAAATACATTATTGTCTGGCATTTTCTAAAGTACCATCTATTTCTCTTAATTCAATTTTAAAATAATGTTGCTCCAGGCCATGTCTAAAGTGACTTAGCAAGTTTTTTAAGTGACATTTCAATTAGTTGAGAGAAACTTCTTCCTTCTAATATAAGAGAAATAACAAATTCAATTATTTAAAAGAACATTAAGGTTTTCATGAGTTCTTTCCATCTATATGTCCCCAGACAATTATTTTTCAAATATTACTAATTCCTAAAATTTGTACAGAAATTTTATTTTACAAAAAAAGTCTTTTTTTACACAAAGAATATTAGAATAGGACTTTGGAACTCTAGTTCTTAGTCTCAGTTCTGGTACTTATTAGATCAATTTTCTCACCTATAAAAGGAGAGGTTGGATGACATGATCATTGGTTGTCTTTTCTTCTAATATTTTTAATGATATGAAGAGTTGTAGGGCAGTTTGTCATTTTGCATCCAATCCCTTCTCCTTCTATCAGAATTCTTCATTCTTCTATTTTTGATCCATACGTTTTTATTGGTTTTATTTGATCCTATTTTACTTATTAGATTATTAATTTTCAAACAAAGCTAAATGATAATCCCTTTAGTGCCATTTACAAGGGAACATCCTCCATGGAAGGTTATAAGCAAATATAAGTAAAGGGCTGTGGCATAGAGGATGAAGAAGCAGGAATAAAAGCAAGAAATTAACTTTATTTAAGTGACCGCTATGTGCCAAGAACTGTACTATACACTTTGAAAATCTTATCTTTCTTGATCCCCTGAACAATCTTAGGAGATAGATGGTACTATGACCTCACTTTAGAGTTAAGGAAGCTAAGGCAAAGATGTTAAATGACTTGGCCAAAAGAAAGGAGTGAAATGCGTAGAGGTAAGGCTGCATAATCTAAGTTCAGTATGGTATAATGCCTAGAAAGCTATGTTGAGAGTCATAAAAGCCTGGGTTCAATTATTGTTTCTGACATATTATGATAATTTGATCTTCCCTTAAACTTTTACTTCTCTCATCAAACTTTGTAAAACTAGAGATTGCAGAGGAGTTTGTGAATTGCATTAGTAAAAACAGTCTTCACAGTTGATCTCTAAATCAATAAAATCACTTGTCCAGGAAAAAATACTACTCACACTCTTTACTCCAAAAACAAAATAAATAAAATTAACTGGGGAGTATAAAATTATATATAATAATTTTACATATAATTTTCTCCCTTAAATGTAAGATAATTGTTTTTATTATGTAAGTTTGATACACAATTTTGCTAAATATAATGAGGTGGAGCAATTGGTTAATCAGGTATAAAGGTCATAATCCTTGCTATTTTGCCTCCCAGAATATCATATTGCAAGACTACCTATACATTAATGTAAAAGTTACTAAATCATTATGTTATCCTGACTGCGGCTCCATGACATTTGAATTGTTTCTTTCTGTAAGCTTTCAACATTTTCTTCTTGATCTTTGAGCTCTTGCATTTGACTATAATATGCCTGGGAGTTTTTGTCTTGGAATCTCTTCCAAAAGGTTATCAGTAGATTATTTTAATTTCTGCTTTACTTTCTGGTTTTAGAACTTCAGGGCAGTTTTCTTTGATAATTTCTTGAAAGGCAATGTCTAGGTTCTTTTCCTTATCATGACTTTCAGACAGTCCAACAGTTTTAAATTATCTTTCCTTGATCTATTTTCTAGATCTGTTGTTTTGCCAATGAGATAGTTCACATTTTCTTGCATTTAAAAAGTCTTTTCATTTGTTTTTTGTTTCTTGATGTCTCAAGGAGTTATTAGTTTCTCCTTACCCAATTTTAATGTTTAAGGAAATATTTTCTTCCATTAGTTATGTTTTGTTTTTGTTTTGAGGTGTGTATGTGTGTGTGTGTGTGTGTGTGTGTCTTTTTCCATTTGGCAAATTCTACTTTTAAAGGTGATTTTTAAAATGTTTTTGTAACTTTTTTCTATGTGGTCAAATCTGCTTTACAAACAGTAATTTTCATTGAATATTTTCAAAAATATATTTTTGATATATCCAGTTGTCCTCTTCAGTGTATTATTGTGCTCTTTCAATATTTTGCCTATTCAATTTTTAGGGTGCTATTATCACCATTTTTTTTGCTTCCTTTCTCAAGCTATTGACTCATTTGTTTTATTATTTTATTGTATCACTCTCATTTCTTTTCCCAATTTGTCCTCTACCTCTCTTATTTGATCTTTAAAATCCCTTTAGAGTTATTTCATGAATTCCTTTTGGATCTGAGATTAATTCATATTTTCTTTGAAGCTTAGAATGTAACATGTTTTGACTTTGTTGTCTTTTGAGTCTTTGGTTTAACTCTTCTCTGTCCCCATAAGTAACTTTCTATGGTCAGATTCTTTTTGCTTTGTTGCAATTGTTATTGTTGTCTGCTCACTTTTCCAGGATATTTCTTGGCTTTGAATTTTGTGTTAAAATTATGTATGGCTCCTAGGGTGGAGGGGACAGTGTCCCAAGATTCTAAGTTTTTGTACAGCTCTTTTCAGAGGTCTGTAATTTTTTAGTTATTCCAAGTTGGTAAGATCTAAGAAATGTGTTAATTATTCTCTGCTCTGTGAACAACCATAAAAACTTTTTTTTACCCTGGAACTGTGACCAGGATTCTTGTTCTCCTACAGCTGGTACTCTTTCTCACCCTGGTAGTGTCACCAAGGAGTTCCACCCAGATAAACTTTATAAGCAACATGAGAGTACTGCACCATCTATCAGCAAAGGGGCCCCTGTAATCTTCTGTCCAGTTGTCTGAACCTCTTACTGTCTGTTGTTGCAGATTCAGTGGCCTCAAAGGTCTGCTACTGGTGCTGTCTTGTTGGGGGCATTGTTTGCCCTGGACTGTATTCCATTCTCAGCTCGGTGTGACAGACGTTTCTACTGACTTTTAAATTGTCTTTGGCTGGAATTTTTTTCACCCCTCCCCCATTTGTTAGCTCTGCAGTGCCAGAATTCATTCTGAAGTGTTACATTAGAGTTGTTTGGAGGGGAATTTGAGAGATCTCAGGCAAGTCTCGTCCTTTTCTCTGCTATCTTGACTCTGCCCACTGTTAAATGTTTAAAAGTATTTCTAAAGAAATATAACTGATAGTTCTGGATGTCAGTACTCAACAAATCGATAAATTGTCAATCTCTCTCAATGGCTAGTGCACCTTAGACATGAAAGATGTAGTACACGTACAGAGATCATATTCTGAAGCTACTGCTAGGTAGCAGTTGACCCTAGAACACAGATATTTAATGTATTACAGACACTAAGTTTAGAATCTTCTCTATACTTTTGTAGTTCATGCTTAAATCACTTTATTTTTTTAAATGTAATATGGTGGGGTTGAACTTGATTCTCAGATGCAGTTCAACTACATAACTGTAATAGCTGCATATACTATTATTGCATTTTATTTTAGCAACATCTCTGTGAGGTAATTATTCCAACTGTTCTTAACCATAATTTGCAAAGAAGAAAAGTAAGACTCATAAAAATGAAACAATTCATCCATGGTCACAGGGTTCATTAACAGTAGACCTAGAACTTAAACTCTTGGCATCTGATTTCAAATTCATGGATATTTTCATCACACCATGTTGCCCCCTCATTGTGTCCTACATTAATAGAGCATATGTATACACTGCATACTGTTCCCATAATAAGTATGTTTAAAATGAATACAAAACTGTCAAAATGTAGTCCTGAAGATACTCTTGAAGTATGACTGAGAAACTGGACTAGAAAGAGTGTATTGTTCAGCAATCTGCTAAGAGTTTAAAATAAATGAGTGATAAATTATGAAAATGAACTGTTCACTGAAAATGTCATGAGCAATATTCAAGGTAAGAACCAAGTTACAGGGTTCCAAATTTCTCTAAATATTGCTTTTTGGAAATGACATTTTTTCTAGTTACACTGAGTCCTGTAGTACTACAAATCTCCATTAACTTAAGTTACAACAATTCAATAAATTAGTCATATCATCTACACTGTAAAAAGAAAGTACCAGAAATATGATTGTGATGTAAAATTGATAAGTAATGGATCATCTGCCCTGAAGAACTAGTCCAACATTCTGTCTTCCTCTAAAAAGGAATCAAAAATAATACATCCTTCAAAACAACAAAGATATAATTTACTCTCTAAGAAAGCAAACAAACAGCAACTATAAAATTTATGTCCCATATGGACATATTATGTTGCCTGAGTTTGGTTTGACTTTTACTGATCATAGTAAATGTATGTAACACTATTGAGATATTATATTGTCTTAGGTCATAAAGCTTGAAAAATATCACGTAATATTATTTAAAGCATGTGTTGTCAAAGTGTCACTTTTATCTCTCTATTCCCACTGTTATCACTTTAATTTAGGTTTTTATTTGTTATTTAATCTATTTTAATAATATCTTAGCTTAGATTTCTGCATTTAAAATCTCTAGCCTGATCTATCTTTTTCACTAAATCTTTAATAAAATTTCTGTAATAGCAGGTTTACTACATTATTCAGTAACTCCCCAGCAAAAGTCTTCAATGAATCTCTCTTGTCTACCACATTAAATCCAAATTCCCCACCTCATATGTAAAATTTTACACACCCTTTTCCCAAATTTACATTTCTAGCCTATATTGTTATATTCCATTCAATCTAGTCAATTTGGTTATTTGAACAAATCTAACACATTTTAACATTTATAAAGTTCCTACTATGTTCATCGAACTGTGCTAAGTCCTGGGGATGTACATGAAGAGAAAAGGGAGAGAATGTAAGTACACATGTAAATTAATGAGTGAAGCACTTAAGATATTACTTATTCTATGCAATCCAATGAGTAAAAAGTTGGGAATAGAAATATCAAACTAAGAGTTCTTGTTCTCAAAGATTTCATATTCTACTGGAATAGAACACATATGGAAGTTTTAAGCTACAAGTCAAATGGAAGGGTACCATGGTCCATGAGATGGAGCAACAAAGTTGATACCAATACTGTGAATGGATTTAATGAATTCTCTACACATAAAGACTTCTCCAAGTTTAGCAGGACTAAATAACTTGCCTAGGGTTACTTATCCAGAAGGTTTCAGAGGTATCAGACCTCTAAATCTTTTTTATTTAGATTTCAGCTCTCTAGCCTCTTCACCATACTATTCCCTCAGTATATAGTAGATAATAAACTATACTATATATACTATACGTATATGTTCACATGCATATATGAATATATTACTCTAACAAATCAAACAACAAACATTAATTAAATACTTCCTATGTATTAATATACTAAATACTGAAAGTATACAGGGGAGGAGCCAAGATGGTGGAGTAGAAAGAGACAAAGACACTTAGCTCTTACCCCACAGCCCATAAAATACCTGTAAAGAAGAACTCTCAACAAATTCTAGAGCAGTAGAAGCCACAGAACAACAGAGCAGAGGAGATTTCTGTTTGAGAGAGACCTGAAAAACTGCCGGGAAAGGTCTGTCAAGCACCGGACTTAGAGCAGAGCCCAGCCTTGCTTTGACTATGTGCCACTGAGAGGAGCAGATCCAAGCAGACTTCAGAGGCAGAATCTCCAGTAGCAGCACAGGTTCCCTCAACCCACAGGCAACAAAGGTCAGTGAGAGAGCCTTCGTGGCTGGCCGAGAGAGGAGTGTGGTATCCCCACAACTCAGGCCCCCTCCAGAGACAGCAGTGGAGGCAGCAGTGGACAGGGGCTCCCAAAGCAGGCAGTGGCCTGCACTCATTATTGAAGATCTCCCTGTTAACCCCCTGAGGGAACTAAACCTGGTGTAGCAGCCCTGCCCTGAACCTGGGCAGCTGAACTTAATCTCACACTGAATAGCAGCCCCAGCCCCACCAAAAGCCCCTAATGTGTGGGAGCAAAATTTGAATCTCTGCCCCCAAGTGCTGGCTAGGCAGAATTGGAGTCCAGGTGGGTGTGGAGAGGAAACTCAGAAGTCAAGTAACTGGCTAGGAAAACGCCCAGAAAAGGGAAAAAAAATAAGACCATAGAAGATTACTTTCTTGGGGAACAGGTGTCTTCCCCCATCCTTTCAGATGAGGAAGAACAAGGCATACTGTCAGATGAAGTCAAGGCCTCTGCCTCCAAAGGGGACTTAAACTTGACTCAGGCAATAGAAGACCTTAAAAAAAACAAATTAGCAGCTTGCTAAAGGAGAACCAAAAAAATGCTGAGGAAAATAGTAGCTTTAAAAAGAGACTAACTCAATTTGGAAAAAGAGGTCCAAAAAGCCAATGAGAAGGAGGTTTTAAAAATCAGAATTAACCAAATGGAGGAGAAGGTTCAAAAGCTCACTGAACAAAATAATTCATTGAAAGAGAGAATTGAGTCCAGGGAAAAGAATGACTATGAGTTAAACCAAGAAGTTAGTAAACAAAACCAAAAATTTGAAAAAATAGAAGATAAGGTGAAACAACTCATTGGAAAAAACAACTGACCTGGAAAACAGATCCAGGAGAAATAATTTAAAAATTATTGGACTACCTGAAAGCCATAATCAAAAAAAGAGCCTAGACATTATCTCCATGAAATTTTCAAAGAAAACTGCCCTGATGTTATAGAACCAGAGGACAAAATGGATATTGAAAGAATTCATCATTTACTTCCTGAAAGAAACCCAAACAAAGAAACTCCTAGGAATATTGTGGTCAAATTTCAGAGTTCCCCGATCAAGGAGAAAATGCTGCAAGCAGCTAGAAAGAAACAATTTGAGTACTGTGGAAATGTAATCAGGATAACACAAGATATGGCAGCTTCAACAGTAAGAGATCAAAGGGCTTGGAGTGGGATATTTCAGAAGTCAAAGGAACTGGGACTGAAGCCAAGAATCATCTACCCAGCAAATATGAATATAATACTTAAAGGGAAAAAATGGTCATTCAGCGATATAGACAAATTTCAAGATTTCATGTTGAGGAAAAGACCAGATCTGTATTTAAAAATTTGACTTCCCAAGACAAGAATCAAGAGAAGCATGAAAAAGTAAACAGAAAAGAAAAATCATAAAAGACTCTCTAAAGCTGAATTGTTTACATTACTACATGGAAAGAAAATATTTTTAACTCTTGAATCTTTTCGCTGTATTTGGGTAGTTGGAGAGATTGTACATACACACACAGACACACACACACATACATATAGATAGATAAGAGAGTACAGGGTGTGTTGTATCAGAAGAGATGATACACACACACACACACACACAATAAAATAAAATAAAAATTATGGGGTGGAGGAAAATTCCTGGAAGAGAAAGGGAGGAATGAAATGGGATAGGCTATAATCCATAAAAGAGATAAGAAAAATCTTGGAGTAGATAAGGGAGAAGGGGAGGGGGAGAAAAATAAGGCTACTCTCCCCACGTGTGGCTGTGAAGGAGGGAATAACATGCTCACTAAACTTGATATGAAAATTTATATACACCACAGGAAAGTAGGAAAGGAGCCAACAAGTGGAGCAAGGGGAATGTTAGAAGGGAGGGCAAATGGGAGAAAGGAGTCACCAGAAATAAACACTTTCGAGAAGAGACAAGGTCAATTGTAAGGGGAAAAATAAGGGGGGATAGGGTAGGTCAGAGGGCAATATAATTAATATTACACAACAAGATTACTATGTAAGTCTTTTGCAAAACAATACATATTTAGTCTGTATTGAATTGCTTCCCTTCTCAGTGGGACTGGGGAGGGAGGGGGGTAAGGGAGAGAAGTTGGAATTCAAAGTAGTAGAAATGAATGTTGAGAATTTTTATTGTATATAACTGGGAAATAAGAATTACAAGGATAGGGATATGGAAATTCATCTTGCCCTGCAAGAAAAGAGAGAAGATGGGGATAGGAGAGGGGTGGGGGTGTGTTGGAGGGGAGGGTACATTGAGGAAAGGAGTAATCAGAATGCAAGGTATTAGGAAATGGGGGGAGGGGAGTGATGCGGAGAAAAATTGGACATGTTACATAGTGAGGTAAAAACAATTAGTATTAAAACAATAGATTGAATTAATTACTGAGAATAAATCAATGGCATCTTTAGTTTGGAGAAAAGAATTTCCATCTAAATTTCCTAAAGGAAGATAAACTTGGTTAAAATTTGACATTGATGGAAAAGTCAAGGTTTTAATGGTAAATTTGATTTTATGACTGCCCTTTAATCAGGAACTAGAACATGTATAGAAAGACATGTAAGCCACTTAAGACTTACCTCAAAAGATGTTCCTTAGCCAAAGTGAAACTATAAACATATTTGAAACCTGGTTATCGGAACTTGCTATTTTTAGATGCTATGGGACTATTACGTGAATGTTCTACTGAGTCTAACTCCAGGTATGGGTAGCAAGAAAGGTGGTCTGAGCCTCAATTACATAATGTCAGTAAACTGATGAGATGCTGATATGAACTGCATAGGTGATCTCAAGGGAAGGGTGGGAGAGCAGCTTTTCAGCATGGGCTGAGGTAGGATTCTCCTGACTTAGTTTCCCCACTGACACCTGGTAGATTTTAAGCCTTCTTGAATGCAAGTAGATAATCTAATCCTGCCTGGAACTGACATGAAGTTGGGGAGATATTGGATCCCTGCAATGTCCTTACTATTGGTGGCAGTTTCCTATAGTTAAAAGGTTTGTAAGCTTAATACCAGATCAATTCAATCATAGATTGTGGATAGGGAAACATCTGAGGTTGTCTAAAATTAAGCCATTAGACATAGGACTTTCGACCAACAACATTAAGTAGGGTCCTTTAATTCTTAATAATACTGTGGAAACAATTAGGTCAAGAGCTTGTGAAGTTAGCAGCATAAATATTATCTGTGTCTCAGTTGGTTAATGTTTAAAAAAAAAATCTTTTGTGGTCCATATTGTAAATACTTCAAAAAGATGTATCACTTGACCAAAAGTATGAATTGCTCTATCTGTTATAAACTGTGTTAAAAGTTATTTTCTTCAGCATTTTTTTGGGGGTCTCTTTTGGGTCTTTTACCAAGATATTGACCCATTTTTCATGCTTTTCTTGCATCTCTCTCATTTCTCTTCCCAGTTTTTCCTCCACTTGTCTAACTTGATTTTCAAAATCCTTTTTGAGCTCTTCCATGGCCTGAGCCCACCCGACATCCCCCTGGGATGTCTGGGATACAGAGGCCCCGCCCTCCACGTCTTTCCCTGATGGTAAGAATTGTTCCTCGTCATCAGAATTGAAAGGCGGGAACATCTGTACCCCATCAAAGTAGCTTTCTATAGTCTTATTTTTCTTCCCTTTTCTGGGCATTTTCCCAGCCAGTTACTTGACTTTTGAGATTCTTCTCCACCCCACCTAGATCTGCCCAACTAGTGCTTGGGGTCTGAGATTCAAATGGGCTTTCCTAGGCAGGCGCGGCTGCTATTCAACGTGAGCTTAAGTTCTGGTGCTCAGGTGGGGGCAGGGCCGCCTCCCAGGCTCAGTTCCCTCAGGGGGTTTATGCAGAGACCTTCAGTAATGGCCCTGAACTTCTGTCTGCTGCTCTGGGAGTCCTGGACCGCCACTGCTGCCTCTGCCCCAGACTCCTGAGGGGCCTGAGTCACGGAGACAGCCTGCTCCCCTCTCGGCCAGCCCAGAAGTCTCTCTCACTGACCTGGAGTGCCTGTGGGCAGAGGGACCTTCGCAGCCAACCGGAAGTTCCATCCCTGAAGCCTGCTCGGATCTGCTCCTCTCGGCCGGGTGACCAGGGCAGCACAGGGGTGGGCTCCACTGTCCAGAGCGAGACGGACTCCTGGGGACGGCTCTCCAGGGCTCTCTGGAACGGAAATCTTTTCCACTGTGTTTCTGTGCACCTTGCAGTGCTCCAGAATTTGTGGGGAGTTATTTTTGCAGGAAATATATGGGCTGTGGGTTCGGAGCTAGCACACGTGAGTCTTTCTACTCCGCCATCTTGGCTCCACTCCCTGTGTTAAAAATTAAAAAAAAAAATGTACAGAAAGATTAAAAGTTTTGCCCTCAAAAATCTTATATTCTAATCAGGGAGACAAGAAATATTTAAACTAATACATACAGTGTACATACAGAAGACATAAATGGCATCATATTTTAACATATAACATTTAAAGCATGCACAATATAGAAAGTATAGAAAAGTTGAGAGGATTCTAGAATTCAAAGCAATTTTTGTATAATGTGTTCATGTACATGAATATACCAAACAGGCATTGATAATAGAAAAAGGAAAAAAAAAAACCAGAAGTATACACATTACAGTTTCTGCCTATTGAAATTCTACTTATCCCTTATATTCTATAATCAATATCACTTCCTCTATGACATTTTGATTTTTCTGAAGTAATAATTCCTTCCTTTATGTTCCTTTAGAATTTAGTTTGTCTCAGAACTTACCTAATATTGCAGTCAGTAACCAGTGAAAAATTCATAAATCTGATAATAAATTGTATTCTCCTGAATGGTATGAATTATAATTAACAAAACTGTTTGTCTCACAATGCTTTGTACATATGAGGAATTCAATAGTTACTTGTATAATAACTTAAAGATAGAGTGAAAAGATTACTGAACTTAGTGTCAGAGAAAGTCATTTCAAATCCCAGCTTCATCTTCTACCACTTTTTCCCTGTATAATCTCAGACAAATCATTTCAGGTCTCTGGGCCTTGGTCTCCTCATCATAGTAGGAGAGGTACCAGTGGTTAGATGACCTCTGAAGTCTCTTGTAGTTTGAAATTTAAGATATTAATCTTCATGAAATGAACTTGAAAGATTCAATATTTCTTGAATCATTCTTTCAAAGCCAAATTACAACTTCTTAATTTCAAGGCAGAGGATTCCCTTATGGAAAAGCTGAGTTAAAAGAACAGATTTTAAAAGGTGATATATAGACATTCAAAATAAGGAAGTTACTTAGGGAGAGAGAATAAAGCTGTGTTGAAAGTGTGTAAAATCAAAGTTGAGGGAGACTTTATAACCTGGAAAACAAATTTTAACACAATGAGCTAGGCATTTAAAAAGGAATGATGATTTTACAGGGGCTGCAAAAGGGTTAAAATACTGAGGAAGCCAGAGAGTTTGTTAATTTAAAATAAAGAGTGGTTGGTTGGAAGGAAATAACACAATCCGCAGGAAATTGTTATGCTTATGGCAACCAGTAGAGAACATAAAAAAAATAGAACTGTACCAGAAGCAGCCTAAGAATTAAATGTATAGCATATATAATGAGAGGAAATAAATCTTTCCATATGTGAAAGAAATGTAGAGCTTTAAAATATTGTTGAGGTATTTTATAGTTATATTTGATATTTTTAATAATCAAATAAGTCAATCCTTTAAATATTTTGACCTGTAATACTTAAAAAGAAATATTCTTAATTCCTATCCCCAGTGGTAGATCCCATCATCTTTGATAGCGGGGCATAATGTGATGAACACACACACACACACACACACACACACACACACACTCATGCACGAACACACTCACACATTCACCAAAAATACTCTCCTGTTGTCTTTGGCATATTAGGGAGGCAACACACATAATGCTGTGTATCATCACTAAGCCTATTATGACAGTTTCTAACATTTAATATCTCAATAGAATTGAGATCAACAAGCGGTATATTTCATAGATAATCACATATGGGTAGGCTGTAATTTCTCTGTTAATCTTTGACAAATTACTTTCTTTATTACACTTGGGTGCTGCAGTGGAACAGCTAACAGTAAGCTTGAAGTTGCATTTTGCTCTCTGTTCGTGAGATATACAAGGGCATAGTAACAACGTGCCAAATGAATTGACATTATGTCAAATCATTTTTAAGTTGCCTATGTTAACAGCCCTTGCATAAAGTATTTATAATTTTATCACGCTCAGCTAATTAACACTGAAAAGATACTTCAGTGGTAAAGTATTGAGAGAATGAATGACTTTATCGGGTGTTCCTCATAGGTGGAACCCAGGGGACCTTTTCCTCTGAATTATTTCTACAAAGAATTTAATGATGTTAATTCAAATTCTTGATGGCATGTTTCATAATCTGTATGAATATATGTAGAAATGTCAACAAAATTATAACAATATAAGCAATGCAATGAACACAGAATGGAATTCTACTTTAAGACAGAAGAATCTTCTTTCTGTTTCTTTCCATCTATTATATATAGTATAAAAATATATACACAATTTTAATGGTAATAAGACATCTTAGATTGTAGAGATAAAAGTCATAATTTATAATACTGTGGCATAATATGTGGAGGCTGGAATGTGAGGCCTCTGGGGTCCGTTTCAGCTCTAAATTTATGACTCTCAAGTCACCAGTTGGTACAGTCATATGAAATGATTGAATAATTGCAAAGAACAAAAAGTATAACTTCAAAGTGATAGAATTGTACTTAGCTCAGGGATGTAAGTAGATTTAAAGTATTAACAGACATTAGAGTACTAATGGAAAAGCTAAATAGTCACTGGTATTCAAAGATTTCAAAGGCATAAATCCAAAATCACCATAAACATGTTTGTCATTTGAAAATTACAATATAAATTTAAGGAAATTTTCCCCTGTATGTTTGCTTATGTGGAAAATTATCCATAGTTCATCAAAATATAGATTTGGAAAGAGTCTTATAGGTGATGTCACTTAGTATCTCTCTGAGAGACTCATACATAATAAGTGATCCATATTTCATATATCCCGATTCTGTACCATAAAATTTCTTGAATTTTATGTTCAAGCCGTTCTGGTCTCTTTGTGTCCCCTGCTGATCATTCGCTTTCCTCCCACTCCCCTCCTGCATCGATTCTCCCATACTCCTTAAATGCTCTCTGTCCTCACCACTGCCTCCCAGAATCCCTAGCTCATATCAAGGTTCAGATGAAGTACTAAATTCTAGAAGAGGGGCTTCTTGAATCCCAGCTGTTAGTTTCTCCCATTTAAATGATTTTGACTTTGACACGTAGTCCTTTACTTATTTATTTATGCTATACTCTCTCTTTTTATAGTGGAACAAAAATATTATTTTTTTGCTTTGTATCCCTGATTTCTAACACAGTTCTTGAACACAGTAGGCACTTGAAAAGATAGACATAAAATGAATTGACTAAACAAGTACATTATTCTCAGTTAAATGTCAAAAGTTTTTTTCAGATTATGACATGTATATATATGCATATATGTATATATGTCTATGCATGTATATGTATGCATCTATGCATATGTATATACAATTTAAATAATTGCCAAATATTTCCATTTTTCTCTACATTTTTGCAAATAATGATGACAGTAACAATAATAAAATAATAATTGGCATTCATATAATGCCTATTATATTCTGGGCATTGTGCTAAGTACTTACAATTATTAATACATTTGATCTCTTTCTCATGCTATTCTTACTAGATAGAATGACTCCAAATTTTACATCTACACCTACATAAACATTTAAGACTGTGAAAATCACATTCAACCTTCAAGACCCATTTCATATGTCAGTAACTGGAACAATTTGTAACACCGTACACTGTGCTTTGCAAGTGTACACAATGCTACACAATCCACACACAGTATATGTTTAATAGATGTTTATGTGATTTTTAATTTGAGTGAAAATATTAAGTATTTGTCCCAAATAACACATATAATTAGTACGACTCCCTTGAACCTGGGCCTCTGTAATGTTAATTCATTATACCATATTGCCTCCCTAAATAGACAAGATGAAAAACTGCTAAAATATATTCCTACACCACTCTTTAATGTGTCATTTTCAAAAAGGGAAATATCATTGAGATTCAAGATGAAAATTTGATGCATTGATGCTGAAGGATTAAACACTAGAGACCAAGAGAGACCATTCAAAGGAGAAAAGAAAATGGGATTTTCCCAAGGACACAGAAGTAGAAACATAGGAAACAACACCCACTTAGATTGTTATTGTTGCTGCTGTTGATTTTTAAAGAAATTTACACATTAGGAAAACAAAACCAGTTACCAGAAAATGAATAAAAGAGTGTGGCATGGTCTTCTAAAATGTTGTCAGAAATGCTTAAGCTGAGAATAAGCTGAAGATGAAGAGGGCAGCCAGAGGTCTGGTTTTGAAGGAGAGCAGGATTAAATACCTGCTGCTTACTCATAATTGTTGTAGCAACCTAGGCAAATTATTTAACCTCCGAGACCACTATGAAACCCAATAAAATATCAGTTGCAAAGAGGATGCTCCCCTGCATTAGTAGAAAGTGTTCCCTTTATCAATGAAATCACAGGTTTGGTCACCGCAAATTCCCCTTTCTCTTCGATAGAGGACACAAATAATTCAGGGGAAGTTAATATTCAAGATCAACAGAGGATACTAAGGATGTACTTAGCCTCCCTCAATTAACTCAAGGCACCTGGCCCAAATGAGTCATTGAAACATTTCAGTCTTGAGCTATTCACTGATATTGAAAGATCACTGAAAACACAAGAACCATTACATAATTAGAAGGAGGCTAAAGTATGTACCATTTTTCAAATGGAAGAGAAAACCACTTTCTTTAAAAGGAAGAGAATGGCAAATTATATCTTGACTTTATTTTCTGGGAAAAGTCTATAGAGATCCTTAAAGAGATTGTGGGTCAATATGTAGGTGAAGAAGCAGTGATTAAAAAGTTATAGTCTCGCAGTTAGGCTTCCTAACTTCATCAAGAATAATTCCTGCTTTCTATACAAAGACCAATTTAAATTATTTTAGCAGTATTAATTGTTCATGGGTAAAATGAGCTAGTATAATAAAAACAAAATTCTACTTATGTTTATTTATTAAATGTCACATCAACCAAATAACAAAATTGTTTTACAGAACTAGAAAATTAATCGCAGATTCAGTTGAAGAAGAAATGGTCAAAAATATTAAGGAAATCAATCGAAAAATGTGAAAGAAGGCAGCCTAGCCATAGCAGATTTCAAACAGTATTATAGAATGGTAACTATGAAAACAATCTGGCTAATAAAAAGTGTGGTGCATCAAGCTCTTAGGGTCAGAAGTCACCATTTAACAAAAAAATTCTGGAAAACTGGAAAATATTTCTTTAGAAACTAGGTATATACCAACATTCCACTCCATAAGCCAAGATAAGGTCAAAATTGAAAAATGATTTAAATATAAAGGATTGTTAATTAGGGAGCATAGAAAGATGAATCTATTAATTCTATGGATAATGAAACATTTTATGACAAAACAAGAGATAGAAAACATCACAGGAAGTAAAATAGATATTTTTGATTGTATGAAATTGAAAGACTCTTGAACAAACAAAATTAATGCAGTCAAACTTAGAAAAGAAGCAAGAAAACTGGGGGAGATATTTTATAGCAACTTTCTCTAACTCAAGGCCTCATTTCTAAAATATATGGGGAACTGAGTCAATTTTTTAAAAATGAGCCATTCCTCAAATGACAAATGGCCAAATGATATGAATAAGCAGTCTTCAGAAGAAGAAATCAATACCAGCAATATTTTTTTCTTGAGCTTATTTTATTTTATTTTTTAATATTTATTTATTTTTAGTTTTTGCCATTCATTTCCTCAAAATTTTGAATCCCCAATTTTTTCCCCATCTCTCCCCTCCCTCCACCTCATAATGGCTTGTATTCTGATTACCCCTTTCCTTCTCTCACACCCTTCCCTTCCTTTATCCCCATCTTCTCTCTTTTTTGTAGGGCAGGATAGATTTCTACACCCCATTAACTGTATTTCTTATTTCCCAGTTGTATGCAAAAACAATTCTCAATATTTGTTTCTAATGCTTTGAATTCTAACTTCTCTCCCTTCCTTCCTTCCCCTCCATCCCCACTGAGAAGGCAAGCAATTCATAGGCTATATATATATATGTGGTTTTGCAAAAGACTTCCCTAATAGTCATGTTGTGAAAGATTAACTATATTTCCCTCCAGCCTATCCTGCCCCCCATTTATTCTATTCTCTCATTTGACCTTATCGCTTGCAAAAACTATTTACTTCTATTTACTCCCTTCTCCCATTTGCCCTCCTTTCTATCATGCCCCTCACTCCACTTGCCCCCTTCTCCCCTACTCTCCTGTAGGGTAAGATAGATTTTCTTTTTTTTTTTTATTGGAATATGGCATATGTCTCAATTTTTTTTAAATATAAATTTACTAATTGAACTTTTTACATTCACTTTCACAAAATTTGGGGTTCCAAATTTTCTCCCCATTTATCCCCTCCCCCAACTCCAATACACCAAGCATTCTAATTTTCCCTATCATCAATCTGCCCTCTCTTCTATCATCCCTCCCTTCTCTTGTCCCCATCTTCTCTTTTGTCCTGTAGGGCCAGATGACTTTCTATTCCTCATTACCTGTATTTCTTATTTCCTAGTAGCAAAAACAATACTCAACAGTTGTTCCTAAAACTTTCAGTTCCAAATTCTCCCCATCCCTCCCTCCCCAGGCATTCCCCTGGGAAGGCAGGCAATTCAATTTGGCCATATCTGTGTAGTTTTCCAAATGACTTCAATAAGTTGTGTTGTGTAAGACTAACTGTATTTCCCTCCATCCTATCCTGTCCCCCATTGTTTCTATTCTGTCTTTTGATCCTGTCCCTCCCCAAGACTGTTGACTTCAAATTGCTCCCTCCTCCCATTGCCCTCCCTTCCATCATCCCCCCCTCCCTGCTTATCTCCTTCTCCCCCACTTTCCTGTATTGTAAAATAGGTTTTCATACCAAAATGAGTGTGCATTTTATTCCTTCCTTTAGTCGAATATGATGAGGGTAATTTCATGTTTTTTTCTCAGCTCTCCTCTTTTTCCCTCCACTAAAAAGTCTCCTGCTTGCCTCTTGAATGAGATATAATTTACCCCATTCCATTTCACCCTCTCTCCTCCCACTATATTTCTCTCTCACCATTTACCTTAATTTCCTTTAAGATATGGTCCCATCCTATTCAATTCACTCTGTGCTCTCTGTGTCTGTGTGTGCATGTGTGTATGTGTGTGTGTGCACTCATGTACATGTGTGTGTGTGTGAGTACATCTGGGTGTGGTCTCACCAACTACCCAGATACTGAAATGTTTTAAGAGTTACAAATATTGTCTTTCCATGTAGGAATGTAAACAGTTCACCTTTGGTAAGTCCCTTATGACTTCTCTTTGCTGTTTATTTTTTTATGCTTCTTCTCATTCTTGTGTTTGAAAGTCAAATTTTCTTTTCCCCTCTGGTCTTTTCATCAAGAATGCTTAAAAGTCCTCTGTTTCATTGAAAGATCATATTTTCCCCTGAAGTATTATACTCAGTTTTGCTGGGTAGGTGATTCTTGGTTTTGAGTCCTAGTTCCTTTGACTTCTGGAATATCCTATTCCACGCCCTTCAATCCCTTAATGTAGAAGCTGCTAGATCTTGTGTTATCCTGATTGTATTTCCACAATACAGGAATTGTTTCTTTCTAACTGCTTGCAATATTTTCTCCTTGACCTGGGAATTCTGGAATTTGGCCACAATGTTCCTAGGAGTTTCTCTTTTTGGATCTCTTTCAGGTGGTGATCGATGGATTCCTTCAATACTTATTTTGTCCTCTGGTTCTAGAATCTCACTGCAGTTTTCCTTGATAATTTCATGAGAGATGATGTCTAGGCTCTTTTTTTGATCCTGGCTTTCAGGTAGTCCCATAATTTTTAAATTTTCTCTCCTGGATCTATTTTCCAGATCAGTTGTTTTTCCAATGAGATATTTCACATTCTCTTCCATTTTTTCATTCTTTTGGTTTCGTTTTATGATTTCTTGGTTTCTCAGAAAGTCATTAGACTCCACCTGTTTCATTCTAATTTTGAGAGAACTATTTTCTTCAGTGAACTTTTGAACCTCTTTTTCCATTTGGATAATTTTACTTTTGAAAGCATTCTTCTCCTCATTGTCTTTTTGAACCTCTTTTGCCAATTGACTTAGCCTATTTTTCAAGGTGTTATTTTCTTCAGCATTTTTTGGGGTCTCCTTTAGCAAGGTATGGACCCATTTTTCATGCTTTTCTTGCATCTCTCTCATTTCTCTTCCCAGTTTTTCCTCCACCTGTCTAACTTGATTTTCAAAATCCTTTTTGAGCTCTTCCATGGCCTGAGCCCACCGAACATCCACCTTGGATATCTGGGATAGAGAGGCCCCTCCACATCTTTCCCTGATGGCAAACATTGTACTTCATCATCAGAAATGAAAGGAGGAAGGAACATCTCTTCCCCAAGAAAGTAGCTCTCTGTGGTCTTATTTTGCTTCCTTTTTCTGGGCATTTTCCCAGCCAGTTACTTGACTTCTGAGATTCCTCTGCACCCCCACCTAGATCTGCCCAGCTAGTGCTTGGGGTCTGAGATTCAAATGCTGCCTCCGAGCCTCAGGGCTTTCCGTGGCAGGAGTGGCTGCTATTCAATGTGAGCTTAAGTTCTGGAGCTTCGGTGGGGGCAGGGCCGCCACCCAGGCTCAGTTCCCTCAGGGGGTTTATTCAGAGACCTTTGTTAATGGAGCTCCTGCCTGCTGCTCCGGAAGTCCGGGCCACCACTGCCTCTGCTGCTGCCTCCTGAGGGGGCCCGAGCCACGAAGACACCCCGCTCCCCTCTCAGCCAGCCCAGAAGTCTCTCTCACTGACCTGTAGTGCCTGTGAGTGGAGGGACCTTGGCGGCCGCTGGAGATTCCGTCCCTGAAGCCTGCTCAGATCTACTCCTCTAGGACCACAAGGCCAGGACAGCGCAGGGGTGGCCTCCGCTGTCTGGAGCGTGATGGACCTCTGGGGAAGGCTTTCCAGGGCTCTCTGGAACAGAAATCTCTTCCAGTGTTTTTCTACGTGGCTTGTAGTGCTCCAGAATTTGTGGGGAGTTCTTTTTACAGGAAATCTATGTGCTAAGGATTCGGAGCTAGCATGTGTGAGTCTTTCTACTCCTCCATCTTGGCTCCTCCCTCCACGTACACTCTTCTTACTGGATGCAACTTACTGATGAAGAAAGGAATCTGGATCTGCATGAAATCAGATTTATCATTGCTGTATCAGTGATACTTCTGTATCATTGTTGAATGTCCTTCCTATGATTTTGTTAAATATTTATTGGTTAAATTTTAGATCATATATAAGTTTCAGGACTGGGCCTATGATTGCAGGTTTCTTAACCAGTTATATCTCAGAAACAGGATTAGAACTCAGATCCTGTTTGTTCTGAGGCTTTCAATCTCCCTTGCAGATGGTCTTTGAGTATATATTGCCTATGATTGGTTTGAAACAGGACTGAAATATAACATTTGCCCATGGTTACTAGGTTAATAAGAAACAGGGAAGGAATTTTAATGAAGTTCCAATTTTCTAGTTCAGCATTCTATCCAATATTTCCTCTTCATCAGAGACACTTCAAGTAAAGAATATGCTCCTGCATATTGTAATGATATGTCCTCTGCTATGTTAATGTTTCATCCATGCATCCTCATGTTTACCCTTGCAATTTTCTGTCTCAATTTTGAAGTATTATTCTCTAAATCAGAAGTTCAGACACTGTTGTTGTGACCATCCTTCATTGCTAAAGAAGATCATGCCATCAGAGAAATTATGACATGACTTGTAGTTGACTTTATTTTGAGTGAGGGAAGGCTGAGCAAGGTCATCAGCCTCACTTCTCCTGTAGAGTCATCTGAATTGAGTGATGAGATGTACATCAGGATGACTGGAGATGACCCAGGATGTACTCGGAGACACTGACTACTGTTCAGAGACCATCCATTGAGGAATTAAGGCAGTTAGCTGTGAACATCCTGGACTATCATTTCATCTCTACCTAAACCATCATATGCTTTGCAGATGTCTTCACATATCCACCTTCACCTCTTGCTCTAAGAACTCTATCTACATTGCCATTGCCCCTGGAAAAAGATATGCAAATGGACTTTAATAATGTTAAATTCAAAATTCCTTTGATTTTCCTGACCAAAACAGGCCCCTGCACACCAATTGTCTTCATGATTTGTCTCAGTTTCATACAATTTTAGATTTCAAAGACTCAGCAATTACCTTGTACTTGAAAAATAATCTCTAATGCAATATGGGCATCCATCTTTACCTTGAAGTTCTTTAGAAATTTAAAGGTAAGAAATCTTGAGGCATTACACTCTTTTGTTGGATCACTATAGTTAGGACATTTTCTTGACATCAAGCTGAAATTCCCAAATTAGAGAATTCTCTCACCTAGAAAATTGGGGTGGTAATGATTGATTTATTTTGTATTATTACTTCAGTCTGTGTGTGTGCATGTATGTATACACATATAGCATATAATATATTGAGGAGTATTAGAAGAAAAGGTGGTAGTGAGACCTGGATGAACTACCTCTCAATATTGTGACACAATATTGCAGCTGTCTCATTGCCTTTTCTAATCAATTATGTTTCTAGTACAATTTCTGACTTGTGAGAAAGCTCCATTCAATTGTGAAAATTGTGAGAAAACCTTAATTAATTGTTTGAATCTAACCCTACATAGCTGAGAAGCTGGCACCTCTATGTGCTGTTTAGACACCATTAACTAAAGACTCAGGTTATGCTAAGAAGAAACCCAGTCAGATCTGAAGATTGATGCAAGGAATTATCTCACAATTTTACATCTCAAGCAACACATATTTCTTATCCAAAATATTTTCTGCTTCTACCTGAGCTTGGAAACCCTTAACTAAAGACCTAGGTTATGCTGACCAGAAAACCAGTGAGATCTGAAAACTGATATAAGGAATTTCCATATAATTATACACTCAAACAATCCATATGTCTTATCTAAACACTGGCCCCATAGTAGTCAATCAATTACTGTTTCCATTTTCCTTTCATTGAATAAGTCCTTTACTGGTCTGCTATTGTTTTCATATTCCTTTGATTGAATATAGACACTTGGGGCAGTGAGACAAGTCTTTTTTCTGGCTTCAGGGAATTGTACCCATTTGCTCTCCCCATTCAACTTTGCAAATCCCTCCAGTTAGAAATCAGATTACCTAATTTTGCAACCTGGTTAATTGTTTTCTTCTAATTGATTGGCACTACTTGATTTTTTTTTTTTAATGCATCAACAGTCTGTCTACCTCCGTATTCGGGATCCAGTGGTAAAGCTAAGGAGACCTGGTCCTGGTTGGGACTACAACGAAGGATAAACTACTCAGCAAAGTTCAGCATAACATTTCAGGCAAGGAGAAAGTCGTTCAACAAAATAAGGGATTTCCAGAGCTTCCTGACCAAAACGCCAGAAATTAATAGACAATTCGATCTTCAAATGCAGGTCTTAAGTGAATCAAAAAAGGTAAACAGTGGGGAGGAAAGAAAAACAACTTGTTACTCAATTAGGGCAAACTGTTTACCTCCCTATAAGGGAAGATGATACCTGTTAATCTTGAGAATTGTGCAGCTATTGTGAAATATAAAAGGGATATGTATAGGGGGAACAGGTATAAAGCAAATGATAGCATGATAAAAAATGTGATTTAAGTATGAGAAGGGATTGTAATAGAAGGTGTGAAAAGGAGGAAGCAGAAAATGGCAAATTAAATCACAAGAAGAACTACAAAATCATAGTAGAGGGAAAGAGGGGAGGGAGATGAGCATTGTGTGAGAGGTAATCTCATCTGATTTGTTTAAAGGATGGAACAATAAACTTAAGTAGATAATCCTAACTGGCTCTATAGGAAGTAGGAGAGGAAGGGGGAAGAAAGGGGAGGGAGGCTAAAAGGGAGGGAAGAAGCAATAAGAGTAAAGGGGAGTAAAAGGGAGGGGGGATAAAAGAAGGAGGGGAAGGCGGCAAGAGGAGGTGGTGAAAAGTGAATACTATTGAGGAGGGGAAGGGAGACAGCAGAGCTAAAAGCACAAATGGTGGGAAAGAAGATGGAGGGAAATACACAGATTGTAATCATAACTGTGAATGTGAATGGAATGAATCCTCCCATAAAATGGAGACGAATAGCAGAATGGATTAAAAGCCATAATCCAACAATATGCTGCTTACAAGAAACACATTTGAAATGGGGGGATACACATAGGATAAAGGTGAAATGATGGAGCAGAATATATTGTGCTTCAGCTGATGTAAGAAAGGCAGGAGTAGCAATCCTAATCTCAGACAAAGCAAAAGCAGAAATAGATCTAATCAAAAGGGATAAGGATGGAAACTATATCCTGCTAAAAGGCACCACAGACAATGAAGCAATATCATTACTAAACATGTATGCTCCAAGTGGTATAGCATCCAGATTCTTAGAGGACAGGCTGGGGGAGTTGAAGGAAGAAATTGACAGCAAAACTATACTAGTGGGGGACCTCAACCTCCCTCTTTCTGAACTTGATAAATCTAACCTCAAAATAAACAAGAAAGAGGTTAAGGAGGTAAATAAATCTCTAGATAAGGTAGATATGATAGCTCTTTGGAGAAAACTGAATGGGAATAGAAAGGAATATACCTTTTTCTTAGCAGTACATGGAACATTTACAAAAATTGAGCATGTACTAGGACATAAAAATCTCACAATCCAGTGCAGAAAGGCAGAGATAATCGATGCATCCTTCTCAGATCATAATGCAATAAACATTATATGTAATAAAAGAGACATGGAAAGATAAAGCAAAAATCAATTGGAAAATAAATAATCTAATGCTAAAGAAAAAATGGGTTAAAGAATAAATCATAGAAACAATCAACAACTTCATTCAAGAGAATGACAATGAGACAACCTACCAAATCTTATGGGATATTGCAAAAGCAGTTCTTAGAGGTAGTTTTATATCTTTGAATGCCTACATAAATAAAATAGAGAAAGAGGAGATCAATGACTTGGGCATGGAGATGAAAAAGCTAGAAAAAGAACAAATTGAAAATCCCCAAGAAAATACCAACTTAGAAATATTGAAAACCAAAGGAGAGATTAATAAAATTGAAATTAAGAAAACTATTGAATTGATAAATAAAACCAATAGTTGGTTTTATGAAAAAAACTGATAAAATTGATAAACCTTTGGTCAATTTGATTAAAAAAAGAAGAAAATCAAATTACTAATATTAAAAATGAAAGGGGTGAACTCACCTCCAATGAGGAGGAAATTAAAACAATAATTAGAAATTACTTTGCCCAAATTTATGCCCACAAATTCGATAACCTAAATGAGAAGGATGAATATTTAAAAAATGCAAATTGTCCAGATTAACAGAAGAGGAAGTTGAATACTTAAACAACCCCATCTCAGCAAAAGAAATTGAACAAGCCATCAATGAACTCCCTAGGAAAAAAATCTCCAGGACCAGATGGATTCACAAGTGAATTCTATCAAACCTTTAAAGAACAGTTAATTCCAATACTATGGAGACTATTTTTGAAAATTGGGGAAGAAGGAGTCCTCCCAAATTCTATGATACAAATATGGTTTTGATACTGAAACCAGGAAGAGACAAAACAGAGAAAGAAAATTATAGACCAATTTCTCTAATGAATATAGATGCAAAAATTTAAAATAAGATTTTAGCAAAACGAATACAGCATCTTATCAGGAAAAAAAATACATTATGATCAGGTAGGATTCATACCAGGAATGCAGGACTGGTTCAATATTAGAAAAACTATTAGCATTATTATATGATCATATCAACAACAAAACTAACAAAACCACATGATTATCTCAATAGATACAGAAAAAGCTTTTGACAAAATACAACACCCATTCCTATTAAAAAACACTGGAAAATATAGGAATAAAGGGAACTTTACATAAAATAATAAGCAGTATCTACCTAAAACCTTCAGCAAGCGTTATATGCAATAGGGATAAGCTAGATGCATTTCCAATAAGATCAGGGGTGAAACAAGGATGTCCATTATCACCACTGTTACTCAATATGGTACTAGAAGTGTTAGCTGTAGCAATTAAACAAGTTAAAGAAATTGAAGGAATAAAAATGGCCAAAGAAGAAACTAAGTTACCTCTTTTTCCAGATGATATATGATATACTTAGAGAATCCTGGAGATTCAAGTAAAAAAACTACTTGAAATAATAAACAACTTTGGCAAAGTTGCAGGTTACAAAATAAACCCATACAAATCTTCTGCATTCCTATACATTAGCAGCAAAGTCCAACAGCAAGAGATAGAAAGAGAAATCCCATTTAAAGCTAGGGTAGACACTATAAAATACTTAGGAGTTTACCTGCCAAAACAAACCCAGGGATTATATGAACACAATTACAGGACACTTTTTGCCCAAATAAAGTCAGATTTAAGTAAGTGGAAAAACATCAGTTGTTCATGGGTAGGCTGAGCTAATATAATAAAAATGACAATTCTACCTAAATTAATTTACTTATTTAGTGCCATACCAATTAAACTATCAGATAATTATTTTCCAGAGCTGGGTAAAATAATATCAAAATTCATTTGGAAAAACAAAAGGTCCAGAATATCAAAGGGACTAATGAAAAGAAATGCCTGGGAAGGTGGCCTAGAGCTACCAGACCTCAGAGTGTATTATAAAGCAGCAATTATCAAAACCACTTGGTATTGGCTAGGAAATACAGGAGTAGACAAATGGAATAGACTTGGCACTCAAGACACAGTAGGTAAGGAATATAGCAACCTCCTGTTTGATAAATGCAAAGACCCCAGCTTCTGGGATTAGAACTCACTGTTTGACAAAAATTGCTGGGAAAACTGGTTAACAGTGTGGCAGAAATTAGGCATAGACCCATGCCTGACACCATACACAAGAATAAAGTCCAAATGGGTACATGATTTAGGTATAAAGATTGATACCATGAATAAACTGGAGAAGCAAGGAATAGTGTATTTATCAGATTTATGGAGAAAGGAAGAATTTTTCACTAAAGAAGTGATAGAAAGCATTATGAAATTCAAGATGGATAATTTTTATTACATTAAAATGAAAAGTTTTTGCACAACCAAACCCAATGCAACCAAAATTCGGAGGGATGTAGTAAATTGGGAAAAAAATTTTTATGGCTAAGCTCAGGGATAAAGGCCTCATTTCTAGAATATATAGAGAACTGAGTCAAATGTACAACCATACAAGTAATTCCCCAATTGATAGATGGTCAAAGGATATGAACAGGCAATTTTCAGGGGAAGAAATTAAAGATATCTATAATCATATGAAAAAGTGCTCTAAATCACTACTGATTAGAGAGATGCAAATCAAAAGAACTCCGAGGTACCACATCACACCTATAAGATTTGCAAACATGACAGAACAAGAAAATGATAAATGCTGGAGAGGATGTGGGAGAGTTGGAACACTAATTCATTGTTGGTGGAGCTGTGAGCTCATCCAACCATTCTGGAGAACGGTTTGGAACTATGCCCAAAGGGCTACAAAAATGTGCATACCCTTTGACCCAGTAATATCACTACTAGGACTGTATCCCCAAGAGATCATAAAAATGGGAAAGGGTCCCACATGTGTAAAAATATTTATAGCAGCACTCTTTGTGGTAGCCAAGAAATGGAAAAGAAGGGGATGCCCACCAATTGGGAAATGGCTGAATAAATTATGGTATATGAATGTAATGGATTACTATTGCGCCATAAGAAACGATGAGCAAGAAGACTTCAGGGAGGCCTGGAAGGACATATATGATCTGATGCTGAGCGAAAGGAGGAGAACCAGGAGAACCTTGTGCACAGCAATGACCACAGTGTGCAAGAGTTTTTTCTGGTAGACTTGGAACTTCGTAATAACACAAGAACTTACTAAAAAAAAAAAAAAAATCCCAATGGTAGTACCCTAACACAAAATGTCTTCCACACTCAGAGAAAGAAATATGGAAGTCATTCGCAAAATGTAGCACATCATGTTTGTATGTGTGTGGGTTTTAGTGTATTATGTTTTGGTTTGTTATATGATTTCTTCCATTTGTTTTAGGTCGACTAAATAACATGACTATTGTGAAAATGTACTCAATAGAAAAGTATATGTAGAACCTATACACAATTGTATGCTGTCTTGGGGAGGGAGGGGAGTAGTGGGAGAAAGGTTGGGGTGGCGGGGAGGGGATAAAATCTTAATTTTAAGGAAGTGATTGTAGAACGCCAAAAAAATAAAATAAATAAACAAAAAAATAAAAAAAATAAATTGATATGCTTGGAAGTTTGAATCTTTGTTTCATCAGTCATTTTATCTTTCACCCATCACAATATGTACAGATTATTACATTATAGATATACAGATATACATATACATTATAAATATCACATTTATGAAATATAAATATATATAATATAAATATACAATGATTTGAAACCTTAAAATAATACAAAAATGCCAATTGTATTATTATTAATATTATTAATGTGATCTTTGACATTGGAAAATATTCACAAGTTTATCAAAACTTTCAATGGACCTATCATGTTTTCCAAAAATCACAATTCCTTTTAATAATCCTATGCAATCCCAACGACTAATTCAGGATCACTAAGATAAAACAAAAAAGATTTATCATTTTCCCTAGTTATATGAATTTCATAAAAAGTACAATAAAATCATAATAAAATGTAAAGACATATATATACATATATATGCATTCATATGTGTATGCATATACATATACTTTATATGTGTGTGTGTTTCTCCATTCCTGTTACTTTTAGGCATAGCCTGATTTATTTAAAATTTCAGTATGTAAAACTGGTAAGTACTAAATAATAGTACTGGATCTCTGGATCACTACATCTTTCTATTCCATAAATGTGCAATCTGTATTAACATCAAAGAACTCAAATAATCTTGGTGCTTCCTGGTTTTCATGAATGTCGTGTTGCATTCCTCTTCCACTTATAAGTCATAGAAGCTTGCAATCTTCGATATGGGAGAGACCTCAAAAAATAACACAACTCTTGCCAGAGGTTCAAATTTTCTTCTCCACTTTATTTTTGCCTTGTAGTGGTCTGCCTCTTTGAAAATTGAATACACCTCCGACTCCATCTTGTGACTCAATATTGTAACTAATGCAGCTCTCTTTCTGTCTAGTCCATTTTTTTCTTGTGAGAAAACTTTATTCCCTTGTTTGAAAGTAAGACTGCATGGTTCAGAAGCTAGAACACATCTACCTGGAGTTTAGAGACCTTTAATTAAGGACCCAGGTTATGTTGACGAAACGCAGTGAGATATAAAACCTGATGTAAGGAATTTCCATACAATTGCACACTCAAGCAATCCATATGTCTTATCTGAAAACTGGCCCCATAGTAGTCAATCAGTTACTGTTAACATTTTCCTTTCATCGAATAAGACACATACAAGGAGTAAGACATTCCATATGTCAGGGAATTTTACCTCCTTGATTTCCCCCCTTCCTAACTCTGAAAACTCACTCACCCCCTTCTAGCTCATCTTTCCTACAGTTAGGAATCAAATTACCTAATGTTTTATAATGATTTCTATCCTATTGTTTCCTTTTAATACCTAAAAATTTGTATTGCTGCGTATTCATGTTCCAGTGTCAAGTTGAGTAGGCTTGGTACTGATTTGTTATGCAATTGACATGTATTGTTCAAGAAACAAGTATACTCAGAATGTCAAATCTTCGTTTCATCTGTAATTTCAGACTGTACACATCACATCTCTGCTTCTCAAAGAAAACTCACTTTTCTAAGGTAACTGATGCAAATAATCACTTTATGTTAAGGCCTAGGTCAGGAAAATAACAGTAGTAAAACATTCATTCTGTTATTTGTAATTTATAGTGCATTTTCAACTTTAAGTAGATACGGCAAATAATATTATGAAAGTTAAAAATTTAGGAGAATTCCACTAACATCCTTTTTTAGAAACTCTGAACCTGCACTGAGTTTTCCTGGTTTTTGTGTTCTACACTTTTTTCTATACTTTTTAATTGCCATGCTCAATTGGAAAAAAAAAATCATCTTTATCTCATTTATCCAGTCCACTTACTATTGTAATTCTTCTTTTATACACTCACCTCTATAGTCACAAAAGAAGTCAGATCTCCAACCACCAAAAGAAACTATATTCTTATTCTATTGCAAAACACTCCTAGTTTGCTCTACTAGTTACCTCCTTTTTTTTATTGTGAAGAGGTCCCTTTTCTATGGTGGGTAGATTCCACTTATCTTTTATATATCTCTCTCACTTTCTCTTTCTTCTTGCTTACACAGACAGAAATGTAGTTCTTATTAGAGATATCATATTCTCCATTTTCTTCTCAAATGAAAGTCTTGCAATATATCATCTTACTCCTCTTACCATCGCGTGAGAGGAAATTCGTATTTATACTTTTGTGTGTATTCCCATCCTTCATATTTCATGCTGACTTTCTTTCATATGTTCTTCAAGCTATCGTTGCTAGAATATACCACCAAGCAGGACTCATTTGTGACTTTCTAAATTATTTCAGTAGCTGCCTTTTCTTTTTATCTATTCTATCACAAATAATTAAGCTTGCTTTTTAAATTTCTTGATGTCATTTTTCCTCAAGCTATTTTATTCTGTTGACTGTGTCCCTAATATGTATATATATTTATATATATATATATATATATACAGACATATGTATGTATATGTGTATGTGCATATGCATGTATATATATGCATGTACATATACACATATATGCACATATACATATATATGTGTGTATGTGTGTTTCCATGTCAGTTCTACAACAGCTTAGTAACAGACTGGACTTCACCATCAAAAGTCATTACTTCACCTTCAAAGTATCCACCTATCTCTTCTACATAACCTATTTACTCTCCCTTTTATTGCTGCATGCATGTAGAGGTATTCTTTGTACATACTGGGCAAACTCAGCTGCTCCCACTGCATCTAGTCCCCTTAAACCTCACCTGGGTATGGAAGACTTCATAGTTAATCATATTAATGATTGTCAGTAAAAGTCTCCCATATTTGGGAATCTGCCAATAGTCATATCATCCTAATAACTAAACTGGGTTAGTCCCTATCTTTATATTACTTTATTCATACTTATAGGTTATAAGAACATGCTGCCTGCACTAAGAATTATGCAAAATTATCCCACCAAAAATTTATGATTTCAAGCTATGAACTGATGTTTATTCTCAGTTGACGATCTTGTTTACTTATGTATTGTTAATTCTCCAGTGAATTCTTCATAGCTGTTGTTCTTCAACTTCATTTCCCTTCTCAAAGTCAAGTTCATGTTACTATCTACCCTCATAATTATGAAATAGCATTATCTCCTTTCCTCCACATTCCATCCAGTAAGTCAAGAAGAATTAATTATTTACCATTCACATGGACTGGACATACAATGAACAATGAAAACAATTCCTACCCTCAATACATTCACATTCCAATTTGGTTACACATCTGCAGAAAAGATGGGAGGTAATTAATCTCAGCTGAAAAGGACTAGCAACTAGGAAGACAAGAAAGACTTTCTGAATATTGATCTAAATTTTTAAGAAAGCCAAGCAAATAGGCAGAGATGAGGAGATAGTGCATCACATACTTTGGAAAAATCAGTGAAAGGCAAATAATGATCATCCAGAATTTGAGGACCCATATTGAAATATACTGCCCACCTTTGGACAGTGATGATAAAATTTAGCACACAGACTGAGACATAGTTTTATATACAACCAATGAGGAAATTATTTTCCTTGACTACACATATTTGCTACTATAAATAAGTGTTTTCCAAAATTTTCCCTTTTTCGCAATGATAGGGGAATGGCAGAGGAGGAACACAAAATAAATTTCTACTATTTTGAATTTTTAAAATAGGTAGGAGAGCTACAGATATGAATCTTGTGTTGTATGAATTTTCAGATGAGATTTGTATTATGAACTTTACTCAATTATTTTACTTTATTTTAAGAGACTTCTTATGGAGTGGGGTAATTAATAAATATAATGTAAAAAGGAAACACAATGGGAGAGGAGTCTGGGAAGATGGCTGAGTAAGTCAGAAAATTCCAAGCTCTCAAGATTTTCCCCCACAAAAGAAATAAAATAACGCCTTAGGGTGAGTAAAGTATGGGTAAAAATAAATAAGAATGAGGTCACAGCAAAGGGTCTTCCTGGGACACTTTGAGAAGATCAGAAGAAAAGTCCCAGAATGAAATTTGTGGAGAGTAAACACCTCCAGGCTAGGGTGCTCTTCAACAACAAGCTCAAACACTGAGATTAGTTGGTTTGAGAGGCTGCTTTTGCCCCATCCACAGAAACTTTTACCCGTGTGGGGAGTTGGACATCTGACATGAGGAAGATCCCGGGAACATCAGTGACAAAGGTGGGGGGAGGGGGCAAAAGGGACTATAAGTGATAGCAAAATATAAGTTATTATGGGAATAGGGAATACTGTGGTTCATCTTCAGAAGTAAAGAAACTTCCTTCTACCCCAAATACTAACTTCATATGGTCACCTGCCCAAAAAGAATTCATAGATCTTAAAAAAGACTTTAAAAATCAAATGAAAGAGATGAAGGAAAAACTAAAAAAAAAATAGCAATCCAAGAAAGACAAGATTTTGAAAAGAAAGTCAATCAATTAGAAAAGGAGATTCAGGATCTTTTCTTAAATATACTTCATTTATTTTCAGTTTTCAACCTTCACTTCCACAAGATTTTTAATTTCAGATTTTCTCCTCATATCTCTACTCCTCCCATCCCAGGACAGTGTGTGGCCCAAACACCCCTTTTCCTAATCTTCCTTCCCTTCTATCACCCATTTCCTATATACCTTATTACTATAACCCCTTGTCCATACAACTTATTTCCCAGTTAAATGCAAAAACAATTTTTAACTTTCTTTTTTAAAGCTTTGAGTTCCCACGCACCTTCATTGAAAAAAAACAAGCAATTTTATATTGGTTATGCATGTGTAGCCATGCAAAACTTTCATAACAGTCATGTTGCAAAAGACTAACCACATATCCCTCTATCCTGTCCTGGCCTCCATTTATTCCATTTTCTCCCTTAACCTGTAATGGTAATTTCGATAGCAGATCTTTTCCATTCATTAATAGGCCCATGTGACCTGCCTGGGTCACATGGAAGCCTGAGTCATATGAGTTTGAGTCACATGGAGCCTGTGGTAGGGGGCTTTGCTGAATGGATGGAAGAGAAAGGGTGGAACAGGAAGAGGCAGAGCTAGAGCAGAATTGAGAGGAAATTAGTGAGGGAGCAGTAAGAATTGAATGATGCAGGCAAGGCTGCAGCTGGCTGTGAGTGTGAGAAAGGCATTTTAGTTAAGGGAAACCGGCCAGTGATTTGGTTAAGGGACCTGGTTTGTGGGGTCCCTAGCAGGGGGAAGGCTTGGGAATGGTATTGCTCTCTGCCTCATTATTGTGTACAGATTTTTGTTACTGTGATGGATTTTACTTTCAGGTGTCTGAATAAATATTTTGGTCCTGTCTTGCATGTGTAAAGTCTGTTGCATTTCTTGATTCAGAATGACACCAGGATATTCCTGAATGTCTTGGGCACTGTGAAGATGGAATTGGCACTGCATACCCCCACAATAGTGTTTCCTTCTAATTATCCTTTCCCCAATCTTCTATCCCTTCTATTATCCTCCCTCTGCTATCAATTTTTCTCATGCTTTACAACAGGATGAGATAGATTTCCATACCCAAATGAATTTGTGTTGTTCCTACCTTAAGCCAAATCAAGGAGAGTAAGGGTCACTTATTCCCCTCATCTACCCCCTTCCCCTCCATTATAAAAGCTCTTTTTTGCCTCTTTTATGTGAGATGATTTGGTACATTCTACCTCTCCTTTTCTCTTTCTTCCAGTACATTACTTCCAACACTTACTGTTCTTTTTTAGGTATCCTCCCTTCATATTCAGCTTGCCCTGTGTCTTCTCTCTCTCTCTCTCCTCATAATATATACACATACATACACATGCATATATGCATATGCATATAGACATACATATTCAAATACATTCATACACACATGTACATTATATAATATACGTAATTATACATATATAATGTACATACACATAAATACCTAAATTTTCTATTCAGCTCTGGTCTTCTCATCAAGGATGCTTGAAAGTCCTCTATTTTATTGAATGACCATTTTTCCCCCTGAGGTATTACACTTAGTTTTGCTCAATAGTTGATTCTTGGTTTTAGTCCTACTTCCTTTGTCTTCTGGAATATCCTATTACAAGACCTTTGATCCCTTTATGTAGAACCTATCAGATCCTGTGTTATCCTGATTGTATTTCCACAATGGTCAAATTGTTTCTTTCTAGCTGCTTACAATATTATTTCCTTGACTTGGTAACTCTGGAATTTGGCTACAATATTCCTAGAAGTTTTTCTTTTTGGATCTCTTTCAGGAGGTGATCAGTGCATTCTTTCAATGTTTATTTTGCCCTCTGGTTCCAGAATATCAGGGCAGTTCTCCTTGATAATTTCATGAAATATGATGTCTTGGCTCTTTTTTAGATCATGGCTTTCAGGTAGTCCCATAATTTTTAAATTGTCTCTCCTGTATCTATTTTCCATGTCAGTTGTTTTTCCAATGAGATATTTCACATTCTCTTCCATTTTTTCATTCTTTTGATTTTGTTTTGTAATTTCTTTGTTTCTCATAAAGTCATTAGCTTCCATCTGTTCCATTCTAATTTTTAAAGAACTGTTTTCTTCAATGATCCTTTGAACCTCCATTTCCATTTGGCTAATTCTGCTCTTTAAAGCATACTTCTCATTGGCATTTTGAGCCCTTTTGCCATTTGAGTTAGTCTATTCTTAAAGGTGTTAATTTCTTCCACATTTTTGTGGTCTCCTTTAGCAAGTTGCTGACTTGTTTTTAATGCATTGCTCTCATTTCTCTTCCCAATTTTTCCTCTACCTCCCTTAATTGATTTTAAAAATCCTGTTTGAGTTCTTCCATGGCCTGAGACCATTGAATATTTATTTTAGAGGTGTTGGTTGCAGAAACATTGACTTCCTCTGATGGTATACATTTTTCTTCCTCATCTGAAAGGATGGAAGAAAATATCTGCTCAGGAAGAAAGTAACTTTCTAGTGTCTTATGCTTTTTTTTTTCCTTTTTTGGGGGCATTTTCCCAGCCAGTCACTTGACTTTTGAGTTCTTTATCAAAGGATGGGTATATTCTGGGGACATGCAAGTTCTCAGTTCCTCTAAGGTGGCACAATCAAGGGAGAGGAGTTTATTCCTCTCCTGGCCTGCACTCTGGTCTGTGAGCAGGATTCCCTCTCCTTCTACCAGCTCCATCACATCAACCAGGACTCCTCCTCACCCCAGGGCCACCACTCAGGGCTGAGATTCAGATCAGCTGCTCAATTCCCCCAAGGGCTTTAGGCCAGGGCTCCAAGAATGGAAGCTGTTGCTGCCTGAGACTTGGGCTAGACTGCCTCTTTCCCTTCTCACCAAGTGAAAGACCTTTCTTACTGATCTTTGAAGCTATCTTTGTTATTTGTGAGTTGAGGACTCTTGGAATTGCAGCTGCTGCTGGTGGCATCTTGAAGACTGCTTCAGTCCTATCCTTGCTGCTGTGTGGCACATGCTGTTCTGTGCTCTGCTCCATGTTTGGCATGATGTAACTTTCCTGTTGGCTTTCCAGCCTACTTTGGACTGGAAATCTCTTTCATTCTGTCATTTTGTGGCTTCTGCTGCTCTTCAATTTTTAGTCATTTTTTACAGGTATTTTATGGACTGTGGGAAGGAGCTTCTAGTTGTGTATCCTCATACACCACCATCTTGACTCCCACTAATAATTTCTTGAAAGATGATATCTAGGTTCTTTATTTAACATGGTTTTCAGGTGGATGAATACTTCTTAAATTATCTGTCCTGGATCTATTTTCCAAGTCAGTTGTTTTTCCAATGTGATATATCACATTGTCTTCTTTTTTTTTTTACATTCTTTTCTTTTTGTTTTATAATGTCTTGATTTCTCATAAAGTCAGAAGGTCCCACTTGCTTCACTCTAATTCTGAAGGGATTATTTTCTTTACTGAGCTTTTAAACCTCCTTTTCCATTTGGCCCATTCTCCTTTTTAAAACCTTCTTCTCACTGGCTTTTTGCATTTCTTTTTCCATTTAGTTTAGTCTATTTGTAAAAGTGCTATTTTCTTCAGCAATTTTGAGTTTCCTTTAGCAACCTGTTGACTCATTTTTCTTGATTTTTTTCATTGCTCTCATTTCTCTTCCCAATTTTCTAGCTACTTCTTCTTGATTTTCAAAATCCTTTTTGATCTCTTCTATGGCCTGAGACAATTTCTTATTTTTCTTGGAGGCTTTGAATGTAGGAGCTTTGAAATTACTGTCTTCTCTTGGTTATATGCTTGATCTTCGTCATCATAAAGAAAATACCTTTTCACCAAGGAGAGTAACATTCTATAGTCTTATTTTCTCACTTTTTGGTAATTTTCCCCAGCTAACTCCTTGACTTTTGAGCTCTTTGTTAAGTGTAGAGTACAATGCCCCAAGTTTCAGGGTTTTGTGCAGCATCCAAAAGTGTATGATCAAAAGAGAGGTGTCTATTCCTCTAATGGTGGGCAGGCAACCACAAGCACTCTTTTCTGTCCTGGAACTGTGAGTAGGATTCTCTCTCCAGAGTCACCACCAGCTCTGCCACACCAGTGCTCCTCCTCACCCCAGGATAGTCACACAGACCAGCTGCTTGATTCTCCTACTGTCTGTAGACAGAGAGATCCAGAAGCAATTACTGCTACAGCAGTGGTTGCCACTGCCCTGGGGTTGGGGCTATGGTTGGACTCAGACCACTTTCCTCTCACCCAAGTGAGAAAGCTTTCTAACTGACCTTTGAAGGTATCTTTGGCATTGTGGGTTGAGAAGTATGGAAACAGCTACAGCTACCAGTGATTCAGCACCTTGAGACCTGCTCTAGTCCTATCTGTGCTGGCATGACCCATGCAGGGCCGTGCTCAATAGCCTGGTGCAATAGACCCTTCCTGTAGACCTTCCAGTTTATTTTAGGCTAGAAATCTCTTACATTTTGTCATTTTGTGGCTTCTGCTGCTCTAGAATTTGTTTAGAGTCATTTATACAGGTATTTTGAGGGGTTTGGAGGTAGAACTCAGACAGGTCTCTTTCTACTCTGCTATTTTGGCTGCATCCCCTTCTGTCTAAAGTTTTTAGTTAATTTTTTAGTTCATAAGAATGATTGGGATAAACCTGACTAGGATATGAATTTTAAAATACAACCCTTTAGGTACAGCTAAAAAGAGTGATCCTTTTAAACAAAGGAGATACAAGAGGAAGAACAGATACAGAGGAACTAGATGGGGGAGGATGGATGGGAGTTCTGGTAACCTACTTTCATCAAGAATGGGTTTAAGAGAGAATACATATATATTTTAAAAAGTATAAATGTCTTCTAAATTCAGAAGAAATAAACTGGTAAGGGAATAGCAAGGGGCAAAGGACAAGAGAGGGATCTTTAGAGGAGAGGGTGAGGGAATAGGTAAAAGAGGGGATATAGAAAGGTGTATAAATCATTGGGAATGGGAAGATAGGGGAGGGGTCCCTGGAGACATTAATAGGAGGGCAAGGTAGCAGGTAGAAAGAAGTAAAGTTGAGGTCGGGAGGAGGGAGGAAACAAGAGATATGCACAAACATAAAAAGAAAGATCAAGAGTGGAATTTGGGAAAGCATATGTATGTATAATTGTATGTATATAACTATTGGTATAGAGAAAATGTATCTGCACTTAATTGTGGTCTTTGGGGCAGGAGGGTAAAAAAGAACAAAGTGAAAAAGTGTGCAGCAGACTTTCCCATTGACCTTTGAAGCTGTCTGGCATCTGCTCACAGCAGAGAACAAAAGAAAATTTACAAAGTAGGAAAGGCAGACAGTTCTTAATGCAAAGTATAAATATTTATCATACAGGCTTTCTTGAAAGGAAAATTAATTTTACATATTTTGAATTCTCATATTCTACTATGCACATAATTTTCCCCATTTCTTTGCATTTAAGTTCCAATATTCAAGTTTATATGTTTTTGTTTCTTTTCTATATTCTGTATTTGTGTTGTGATGTTTGAGTCTAAAGAAAATTAAGGTTTCTTAAGAGAGTTTGTGAATGACACAGATTTTGGTATTAATTGAGTTTAGAAAAACTGTATTTAGATAAATCATCTAGAGCAAAGGTACAGAGGACTTAAAAGAGAGTGAGAATGAGAGGAAATGGAGACACATATATAAATCTTTTGCAAGAGGTTTAAGTGGGAAAGATAAAGAATGATAACAAGAGATTATGGTAGACTCTAGTTAGCTTTTTTGTTTGTTTTTATTTTTAGATGGAAAGATAAGAGTATATTTATTGCTAGTGAGTGAAAATGGCTAAACAAATTAGGGTGCCAGTATGTAATGGAATGCTATTGCCCATGAGAAATACAATGAACAATTTATATGAACTTATATATTGATTAATTATGCTGATCTTTTGGCAATATTTATTATAACAGATGGCTCTATGAGAAAGAAGGTAGAGGGATGCTGAGAAAAGTATGTTGAAATTTAAACAAAAAAGCAGACATAAAAATCATCTTAACCATGAAATGCCACAGGAGGCATCTTGTTAAAGTCATTATAGATAATAGACATATTTTCAATATAAGTTCTACCGTACATTTAGCAGTCAGTTCTCATTTCTTCTAGTTCCTTATCAATGCAAGTCATCAACAGGGCTAAGGACTAAACCTGTGATTTCATTGATATAAGAAATTGCTAGATAAGAAAAATTCCTTTACAATGCAGGTCAGCACCTTCTCTTCAACTTACCTAGAGAAATGTCTAGATTTACAGAGGTGTCAAACTCTTTGCCCTCATGTCCTGGCAGCTGCAAAACTCCCAAGCAGAGAATGAAATTAAAAAGTAATTGGGAGATGTTTATAATGTTAATGGAAAGAACAACTTCCACGATACTAAATGCTTTTTTTTAATGTTTGGTTCCAGACAGGAGATAGGAGAAGACATCTTTTGCTTGCCCTTTGTAGAAGTCAGGATATATAATTTAGGAATATTAAAATAATGTCACATTTGTTTTTAGATGTGCTTATTCATTTTATTGATTTATTTTCGCTTCTGCTTAAAGTAAGTCCATATTGTATGACTTCCTTTGAGGTGGATTCAAGGGGAATATTGGTGAACCAAAAACTAAGGGCCATAAATATCAATCTATATTTAAATCATAGGAATGAATGGAGTAATTAAGAAAAGGAAATTCAGGACACACAAATAGGGAAATGGAATGCTTCTGACAAAATGAAAATTTAGAAGATGACTAGGTTATATTTTATAAAGTTTAATGAATTATAAACACTCAACAAACCATATATTATTTTTTATTATTTATTACTGGACTGTAACAAACTTTTTTCATTAGCACCTGTGTGTGTATGTGTGTGTGTATATGTGTGTGCGTATATGTGTGTGTGTGTGTATTTGTGAAAGAGAGAGACAGAGACAGAGAAAAACATACAGAGATAGAGACAGAGAGAGAGCCAAATGGTAAATCTTTTTAAATATTATGGAACGCATCACTTTTCTTCTTAGTAACCTGTTGTTTTTTCTTGTTAGTAGCCTATTACTATCAATTTTGTACCTCTTGTTTGTCTCTTTTCATTTTCAAATTGATGAAATCTGTCCATTTGTATTGTGTTGCCATTCTTAGGTTTTGATTTGTTTCCTTTATTGGTTTGGAAGGGAATTCAAGGTTTATTTTTTTTAATTTCTACTGTTAATCAAAATATAGAAAATCATGTTAAAAAATAGTTCTCATTAATGTTAATATCTATAGAGGTTACTTTACTCATGCATGCTCTTTAGGAAAGTGAAGACCTTCCTTTTAGAATCCATCAACTCTCTCCCATTCCATATTTTTGTCCTGCCATTCTAAAATCATAATTTCTCACAAAAACAGCCTTCTCAGACCATTAGCAATTTAGTCAACACAATGCTTTTAGTTTTCTTGTATTTTTAAATTGCCTGATATCATGATTTAAGAAAATTATTGCAAAATATTTTAGTTTGTTTACATCACCATAGTTTCTTTTTTTTTTTTTGGTTTGTAAAATATAATCTTATTTTATGTTACTTTGCTGTTACATAGGGCATAACATTTTCTCAAGGCATTTTTGGGACTACAGCCAATGATTAGCAACATACAACAATGAGCCAAACTTTCTAAGTAACGACCACTGGACAAACATGATACCCTCTGACATGTGCACAAATCTGCATGGGAAAATACTAAAATTATTAGACCTTTACCCATGTATTTCCAATGGCTTCCCCCAGCCTAGTGTATTAAAAAATGACATGAACTTTAATTGGCCAAATGGCAACATTATATTCTGATAATTACATGCTGCTTGTATTACACAGTAAAGTAGACACCAGAACCACAAAAGCAGGAATGTGAATGAACTTTTATTGAGACAGGGAAATTATCAAATGAAACAACAGCAACTGAAGAGTAAGAAAACTTCATGCTGTCCCAGGACTTATCTTACAACAGGTGTATTTCAGTTTGTGATCCCTAACTCTAAAATGCCAAACTTGTTTCCATTTGACCCAAGACTTCCAAGATTCTTCCTTAAAAGGAACATATATGAGCATGTGATAGTTGTTTGCTGAAAGGAAAACCTGGAAAAATAAGATAGGAATATGGGGGGGTAGGTGGCGGGGAAAGCTATGTGATTCATTTTTTAAATGAATTTTATTTAAGATTTTTAAATACCAGATACACTTTAACACTCTACATAAGTGTTTAGAAGTTACTTATGTTTATAGGAAGTGAAGCTACTAGTATTTTTCTTCAGCGGTAACTGCACACCAGGAAGGCCAGAATAAAAACAAATCAAGGAATGGAGTTTTTCCAAAGCTGCCGCGTGAAAAGACTGTAAATGATTGATTTCCATATACATGGACGAGTTCACTTTGCTACAGGAAATCTAAGTGGCGCTATAAGAAGTGGAGGCATGTAAAAAGGTTTCTTGAGAGAAAGGAAGATAACACCCTGTACGAATTTTAATTTTTTGCACCTTCTGCACATCACATTCTTGTCCTGAACTGTCTGATGTCCATAATGTTAGGTTGCCTCCAAGCAACTGCATGACAAGGGTACTGTCTTTGTAGGAGTCTTTGGTCAGTATATCAAGTTCTGCAATAGCCTCATCAAAAACGGTTTTAGCCAATGTGCAGTCAAGATCTGGGTTATTAAGGATCTCATAATACAGAATACAGAAAAGTTAAGAACTAGCCCCAGGTGATTTGGATATGTAGGTTGCCTATCTTTCTTGCTGATGTCAAAGGCTTCTTGATAAGCTCCTTGGGAGTCATCTATTATTGGTATTCTGTTATTCCACAGGCTACTTCAGCAAGGTACCAGAAGTAGTTTCCCTTCATTTTCAGATAAAAGACCTTGCGTTCTGGATTAGTTGCTTTGCCCATGAAAAATTTATCAAACCATTTCCGGACCGTGGTGCAAATGGATCTTCCTTCACACTCCACTTGACCAGCTGTATCTTCTTGTAGGTGGTGTCAGTTTTCCGCTCAATGCTGGAAATGACTCTCAGGCTGACCTTCGCGCCCACGCCCCACCACTACATTCTTGTAGGCTACTCCTCCTTGGAGAGCTCAGCCCCCTGCTCTGTCACAGCCTCAACGAGGTGGCCATGTCGTCATAGTGGTCAGCCTGCTCGGCCAGCTTGGCCTTCTGAATCATCCCGGTCTTCTCCATGGTGGGCAGGTTTCAGGTGGGCGCGGAGGCAGTGGCAGTGGAAGAAGCAACACCGAGGGTGAAGGCAGAAGAGACTCAACTCAGGTCAGGAGGAGTCCTCGAAAGTCTATAAGGGGTGGGGGGGGAGGGGAGGGAGGGGAGAAGGGCAGGAAATGTAGGGGGAGACAGAAAAGAGGTCTAGCACCATAGCTTCAGACAGTAGGCTTCCCCTTTCACTTGCCAGAAAGGTATCTCACATACATAAAGGTTTTTTAAAAGAAAATTTAAAAAAGACAAATGTCACTTTAATTAACTTATTGAAAAAGTCTATAAATAGGTGACGTGTAAATGGCTTGTGAATTTTTATCTTGCCCTTGTGAGGCAGGTGGGCTGAGAGAGTCTTCTCATGTCTCATCATTCAAACTATGATTTTTATGTAAAATTGTAATATTTGCTTTTTCCTATGGCTTATTAATATATGACTACAGTGATTTGTGATACTTTTTATGATTTTATTCTAATTTTCGCTTGCTTATTTGCTGTTTAGTTTATTTGGTTTTCTATACTCTTTTAAAATCAGTTTGAATAAAATTCTACGGTACTTATTTATATTTTTAAGGACCAACTTTTAGTATTTTATCATTTTGAGATGTTTTTAAGATTTTAGTTTAGGGGGTGGAGACATGATAGCTGAGAAAAGGCAGTGACTCACTCAGCTCTCCCCAAAACCACTCTGAATCCCTTTAAATAATGCCATAAAAAAATTCCTGGAGCATCAGAACCCACAAAGGATGATGCAACATAACTTTTTAGTCAAAGACAACTTAGAAACTCAGAAGGAAAGGTCTGTCGCACGAGGGTAAGAATGGAGTACAGATGGGTACAGGATGCATCTGCATGGATCTGGCCCCAGCAAATCAAGAATAGGCCTTTGGAGCCACTGAATCAGTAGTGGGAGCAACTGCTTCTGGAACCCAAAGCCCACAGACAGTAAGGAGGTCAAAAAACTGATTAGAAGGAGATTCCAGATTTCTCTTTGCTGACACTGGGGACAGGATTCTATTGTTCTGCCTATACTCAGATATGGGTAGCTTTCCCAAGATGAGGAGGAGAACTAGTAGTCCAGAGCTTGTAGCCACAAGATCTTCACAGTTCTAGGGCACAAATGAGCATTTGTCACTGCTTACAGACCAGAGCACAGGCCTGGAGAGTACTAAACAAACCTTTACTTAGATGATACCACCTTGGAAAAATTGAAAACTTACAGGTCCCAAGAACTATACCCAAAAAGATCTGCACAAAACCTCTGAAGCTTGGAATAGTGTGCCCTCCACTCTGGAAAAAGAGCACTACTTTAACAAAGAATTAAAAGTCAAGAAATACACTAGAAAAATGAGCAAACAGAAAAAGAAAATTCTGACTTTAGAAAGTCATGATAATGACAAGGAAGATCAAAACATACACTTGGAAGAAGATAACAAACAAAGATAACAAAAAATTCCAACATCTAAAACCTCCAAAAAAAGTGGAAGAGCACAAAAAAGAATTTTGAAAATCAAATAAGAAAAAGAGGTAGAGTGAAAACTGGGAAAGAAAATGAGAGTGATGAAGAAAACAGTCAACAGCCTCATAAAAGACACAAAAAAGTATTGAGCAACATAATGCTTTAAAAGCAGAACAGGTCAAATGATAAATTAGATACAAAAAGGCAATGAGAACAATTCTCTGAATAGCAGAATTGACCAAATGGAAAAAGAGACCTAAAATTCATTGAAGAAAATAATTGCTTAAAAATTAGAATTGAACAAATGGAAGCTAATGACTTTATTAGAAATAAGAATCAATAAAATAAAAATGAATGAATGAAAAAATAGAAAACAATTGGAAATATCTCATTGGAAAAAAATGACCTGCAAAATAGATCCAGGAGAGATAATTTAAAAATTATTGCATTACTTGAATCCATAATTTAAAAAGAGCCTAGACATCATCTTTCAAGAAATTTTGAAGGAAAACTGTTCTGATATTATAGAACCTGAGAGCAAAATAGAAATTGAAAGAATTCTCCAGTCACTTCCTGAAAAAGATACCAGAATGAAAAATACAAGGAATATTATAGAAAATTTCTATAGCTTCCAGGTCAAGGAGAAAACATTGTAAGCAGCCAGAAAGGAACAATTCAACTATGATGGAATTATAGTCAGGATAATGCAAGATTTAGCAACTTCTACATTAAAAGTTTGGAGGACTTGAAATAAGATATTCTAGAGGGCTAAAAGAGCTAGGGTTACAACCAAGAATCACCTACCGAGAAAACTGAGCATAATCCTTCAAGAGGAAAATGGACATTCAATTAATAGAGGATTTTCAAACTTTCTTGATAAAAAGACCAGAGGTGAATAGAAAATTTACTGGGAAAATGGAAAGAGAAGTAAAATGAGGTAACTTATCTCACACAAAAAAGGCAAGAGAAAGTTTTTACAGTGGAGGGAAAGATGTGAGCAGTTGAGAGTGGATGAAATGTATTGTGTACAAAGTAACAGCAATCATTAATTGATCTGTATCCCAATGAGACCACAAAAAAAGGAGAAAGGGTCCACATGTGCAAAAATGTAGCAACTCTTTTTGTGGTGACAAAGAATTGGAAATTGAGGGAAGTCCTTCAATTGGGGAATAACTGAACAAGTTGTGGCATGATAATGTAATGGAATGCTACTGTTTCATAAGAAATAATGAGCAGGCAGATTTAAGAAAAGCCTGGAAAACTTGTACTAACTGATAATGCTGAGTGAAGTGAGCAGAACCAGGACAGCACTGTACACAATAATAGTAACATTGTGTGATGATGAATTTTGATAAGACAACTCTTTTCAGCAATGCAATTGAACTATGAAAATTCCAAAAGACTCCTGAAGGAAAAATGCTATAAGGAAGAACTATGGAGTCTAAATGCAGACTGAAGTATATTATTTTCTTTTTCTGTTGTTTTTTTCTCAGCTCTTTCCTTTTCTTCTGATTCCTCTTTCACAATATGACTTATGTGAAAATATGTTTAATATGATTGAAAATGTATATACTATATCAGATTGCATGCCCTCTTGGGGAGGGGGCAAACGAGGGAGGGGTGGAAATTTAGAAATGAAAATCTTAGGAAAGTGAATGTTAAAAACTAAAAATCAATTAATTAATGAATAATTTATAAAAACACACATTTAAGAATGAGAGAAATAAAAAACTAAATAAGAATGAGAATTAAAATAGAGTGTTGGAGTAGAGTTTATTATGCTTCAACTGATGCAAAAAAGACAGGGATTGAAATTTTGATCCCAGACAAAGTAATGGCCAAAATATATTTAATTAAAAGAGATAAACAGGGTAACCACATTTTGATAAAAAGTACCATTGACAATGAAGCAATATCAATACAGAATACATATGAGCCAAATACTATAGTATGTATATTTTTAAAAGAAAAGTTAAATGAAATAAATGTGGAGATAGATAGTACTACAACAGTGTGGAATTGTAATCTTCCTCTCTCAGAACTAGATAAATCTAACCAAAATGTAAATAAGATGGAAGTTAAGAAGGTGAATAGGATTTTAGGCAAACTAGATATGATAGATATCTGGAGAGAACTGAATGGAAATAAAAAGAATGCAGTGGTTTCTCAGTGGTTCATAGTACCTTTAAAATACTTTAAAATAACATACTTACTGTATGTTAGCACATGAAACTTATAATTACAAGCAGAAATATTAAAAGTATCATTTTCAGATAATAATGCAATAAAATTACATTTAAATAAGGGGTTGAGGAAGCATATATTAAAACTTAATTGGAAATCAAAAAGCCTAATTTTAAAGGAGGACATTAAAGAACAAATCATGGAGACAATCATTTATTTTACTGAAGAGAATGACAATGATAAGACAATATATCAAAACGTGTGAGATCCAGCAAAAGCAGTGATTATAGGAAACTTTATAAATCTAAATGTTTCCATCAATAAAATAGAGAAAGCAAATTAATGAATCGGGTATGCATTTAAGAAAATAGAAAAATAACAAATTAAAAACCCCCAATTAAACACTAAATTGGAAATTCTAAAAATTAAAAGTGAGATAAACAAAATTAAGATTAAAACATTTGACAAATAAAACTAGGACTTTGTTGTTTGGAAAAATAAATAAAATTGATAAGTAACTGGTTAATTTAGTTTTTAAAAAAGAAAAAATTCACTAGTATTCTAAATGAAAGGGGTGAATATACCATTAATGAAGAGCAAATTAAAGTATTTATAAGGAGTCATTTTGACCAATCATATGCCAATAAATTTATTAATTAAAGTGAAATGGGAGATTATTTTCAAAAAAAAAAATTTGCCTTGATTACCAGAAAAGGAAATAGTATATCTAAATAAACCTATTTTAGAAAAAAATAAATAAATAAATTGAAGAGGCCATAAATGAACTTCCTAAAAGAAAAAGCATTGAGACCAGATGGATTTACAAGTGAATGCTTCAAATATTTAAAGTTCCCCTAATCTCAATATTAAATAAACTATTTGGCAAAATAGGTAAAGGAGGGATTATACTAAATGCCTTTTATGAAACAAATATGATACTAATACCTAAATCAAGAAACGTAAGTACAGAAAAAAGAACATTATAGGCCAATTTCATTTATGAATATGCATGCAAGTATTTGAAATAAAATACTAGCTAAAAATTACAGCAATATATTACAAAGATTACACATTATAATCAAGTTGGATATGTACCAGGATTGCAAGAATGATGTAACATGAGGAAAACCTTTAAAATGATTGATAATGTCAGCAGTAAAGAAAAACAAATAATGTGATTATATCATCAGATGCAGAGAGTCTTGATAAAATTCAACATTGAATTCCATTAAAAAACACTTGAAAGTGTTGTTATAAAAGTTTTTCTTTAATCTGATAAAATGCATTTATCTAAAACAACAACATTATCTGTAATGGAGGTAAACTAGAGTAATCTTCAGTAAGATCAAGAATGAAACACATGTTCACTGTCATCAGTATAATTCAATATTGTATTAGAAATCCTAGCAATGGCAATAAGACAAGAAAATTAAATTTAAAAAATCAGAATCGGAAATGAAGTATCAAAACTACCTTTATTGCAGATGATCTGGTGATATTCTTGGAAAATTCCAAAGACTCAACTAAAAATTTATTTGAAACAATAATTTTAGCAAAGTAGTAGGATATAAAGTAAATTCATATAAATTTTCAATATCCCTATATATCATAAATAAAAGTCTGCAAGAAAAGATAGTAAACAAAACCCCGTTTAAAATAACTCTAATAGGTGGAACCAAGATGACTGAGTAAAAGCAGGGACTCCCTTGAGTTCTCCCCCAAACCCTTCCAAATACTTATAAAATGACTCTAAACAAATTCTAGAACAGCAGAACCCACAAAAAGACAGAGTGAAGCAAGTTTCCAGCCCAAGACAACTTGAATGGTTGACAGGAAAAGTCTGTGGTGCTGGACTGGGAGAGGAGCAACAGCACAGACTCTGCCCCAGAAAACCAGAGCAGGCCACCAGAGACTGAATCACTGGCAGATGAGATGATTTCTAGATTTCTCAACCCACAAATTCCAAAGATAACTTAGAAGGTCTTTCAAACATGGGTAAGAGAGTAGCATAAACCAGCCCCAGCCCAAGCACATCTCCAGGGCTGCTGGTGGTGACAGGGGCAGTGATGCTAGTGTGATGGCAGCAGAGGCAGTGATGGCTTCCAGAGCTCTTAGCCCACAGGGGATTGCAAGGGGCTTGAAAATTGATTAGAAGGAGCTTACAGGAATCTACTGAGACAGGTTCTGTAGCTTTGTCCATACTTGAATCAGGGTTGTAATCCTGGGTGACCATCCTGGGGTGAGGAGGAACAATGGCATAGCAGAGATTGTGGCAGCACTGGAGAAGGAACTCTCCTTACATTTCCAGAGCAGGAGGACCTGGGGTCACTCACTAACCAGAACACAGGCCAGGAGAGAAGTAAATATCTCTCCTTAGATCATGCCACCTTAGAAGAACTGAAAACTTACAGGTCCGAAGAAGTATCTCTACAAATAGCTGCACAAAACCCTTGAAGCTTGGGACAGTATGCCCTCGACACTAGAAATAGAGCATTACTTTTACAAAGATTTAAAAAGTCAAGTAATTGACTGGTAAAATAAGCAAAGAGCAGGAAAAACAATACAGACCATAGAATCTTAGTTTGATGACAAGGAAGATCAAACGTACGCTCAGAAGACAACAAAGTCAAAGCTGCTACATCCAAAGCCTACAAGAAAAAAAATGAGGTGTTCTCAGTTCATGGAAGAGCTCAAAATGGATTTTAATAACCAAGTAAGAGAAGTAGAAAAACTATTGGGAACAGAATTGAGTGATACAAGAAAATCATGAGAAACAAACCAACAGTTTGCTAAATGAGATTTTAAAAATACTGAAGAAAACTACAACTTAAAAAATAGCATAACCCAAAAGGCAACAGACGTTCAAAAAGCCAACAAGGAGAAGAATGCCTTAAAAAGCAGAATTGGCCAATTGGAAAAGGAGGTCCAAATATTCACTGAAGAAAATAATCCTTTAAAAATTAGAAGCTAATGACTGTTTTAGAAATCAAGAAATTTGAAAACAAAATCAAAGGAATGAAAATAAAATAGAAGATGCTGGGAAATATCTCATTGGAAAAACAAATGACCTGGAAAATAGACCCAGGAGAGAGAATTTAAAAATTATTGTACTGTCTGAAAGCTCTGATCAAAACAGCCTAGACATCATCTTCCAAGACATTTCCAAGGAAAACTGCCCTGATATTCTGGAACCAGAGTGTAAAACAGAAATTGAAAGAATCCACCATTCACCTCCTGAAAGAGATGTCAAAAGGAAAACTCCCAGAAATATTATGGCCAAATTCCAGAATTCCCAGGTCCAGGAAACAATATGTCAAGGAGCCAGAATGACACAATTCCAGTATGGTAGAACTACAGTTAGGATAACACACAATTCTGTCTGTTTGTGGTCATCCTTTATTGTTGAAGAAAATAATGACATTAGAGAAATGATCACATTACTTTCACTTGACTTTGTTTTGAGTGAGGGAAAGCTGTGCAAGGTCACCAGCCTCACTTCCCCTCCTAGGTCATCTGGATCCAGTGACCAGAAAACACACAATTACCAGCTTCTATAGTAAGGGACCAGAAAGTTAGAATATGATATTTTGCAAGTCAAAAGAACTAGAATTAAAACAAAGGATCACCTATTCAGCAAAACTGAGTATAATGAAAAAGGGGAAAAAATTGATATTCAATGGCATACAAGATATTAATGCGTTCTTGAGAATCCAGAGCTAAATAGAAAAACTGACTTTCATATACAAGACTCAAGAGATGCATGAAAAGATAAAAAGTAAAGAGAAATTGAAAGGGACTTATTAAATTGAAGTGTTTACCTTCCTACATGAATAGGTGATATATGTAACTCTTGAGACCTTTTGCATTATTACAGTAGCTGGAGGGAGATACCCGACTGACTAAAATGATAGAAAGGAAAAGTGACAAATGTTTTAGAGGATTACCAAAAAATAAGAACATTAATTCATTATAAGGAGAAATGTGACCTCACCCAATCATTTTGGAGAACAATCTAAGATTATTCCCAAAGAGTTATTATTTTATTTTCTTGGACCCAGAAGTATGACTACTTGATCTATTTTCTAAAATGATTATGGAAAAAGAAAAAGCAAAGAAAACTATACATTCTTAAATGTTTATAGCAGCTCTCTTTGTGGTGGCAAAGAACTGGAAATTACACATATGTCCATGAATTGGGGAATGACTGAACAAGTTGTGATATATTATTGTGATGGAATGCTACTGTTCTGTAAGAAATAATGAGTTCAATGACTTTATAAAAACATGGAAAGATTTACTTGAAATATTGAAGAGTAAAATGAGCAGAACCAAGGTAATATTATGTACAGTAACATCAATATTGTTTTAAGAATGCCTTTGGACAAATAAGTAATTTTGTCTCTTAAGGGGCAGCTAGGTAGTACCAAGGGTCAGCTAGGTGTTGCTGTGGATAGAGCACCAGTGTAGGAGTCAGGAGGACCTGAGTTCAAATCTCACCTCAGACACTTGACACTCACTAGCTGTGTAATCTTGGGCAAGTCACTTAACCCTAGTTGCCTCATCCTGTGTCATCTCCAGTTGTCCTGATACATATCTGGTCACTGGATTCAGATGGCTCTGGAGGAGAAGTGAGGCTAGTGAACTGCACAGCCCTCCCTCACCCAAAAACAAAGTCAAGTGCAAGTCATATGATTATTTCTCTGATGCCATGGTCTTCTTCAGCAACAATGGATGAACACACTCACAATTTTGTCTCTTGAGGTATCCAAATTAATTATAAAGGACATATGAAGAAAGACATTATCTGAACCCAAAGAAATAATGGATAAATAGAAATATGTATAGAATTTCACTCACTCACTCTCTCTCACACACACACATACACACATTTGTGTCTAATGGTTGCCCTCTGTAATGAAGGGGGAACAAGAAAGGAAAAAAAGAAATTTCCATGATTATTTTGTTGTACTTTTGAAAAGAATAGTAGGTTGTTAATAGTAGATTTTCATAGACTTTTCCTTTGTTTGTTTTATTTTATTTTGTTTTTTTTTTTTCAGAAAACTGGTTGTTAAATATGTACCAGCAAATCCCTGGTTGCTTATTTTAATTGGAATTATTATTTTTTTTTTTTGAGAAATTACACTGTCAGTTGTCCTTTCATTCAAACTCATTAGTTACTCAGAAAGTATTATTGCCTCTGGCTTGGCAACAGAATTGTAAACAAAGTCAAACAACCCAGGTGTGGCAGGGGCACATAGAAAGACACTTTCTTGGTTATCATTAAGGTGAGTTCCCATAGGGCAATAATGGAAATGTTTCCATCTCAAAATGCAAAATTCATTTGAAAATTCATGGACATATATTCAGATTGTTAGAACATAGTGTTAATGAGATCAAAGTTTAATTGAATGACCAATTACTTGTGATATGTTCCGTGGTTACCACCTGTGCCCTTAATGCTGGACAGATGCTATAAAGAGAATCCTGCAAGGAAATATGCCCACATCAATAAATGATAGATTGTTACTACTTAAAATTAATGTGCTACTAATGTGAGTAAATAACATCATCCTGATATATTAAGGATAATCCATTTAATAATTACATATAGAAAATGAAATAGTGATAGTACAATTATACTTGCTTCTAGGTACTAAAAATAAATATTGATCAAATGATTAAATAAGAGGATACAATTTTTACTCCCTGCTTAATTATAATTAAAAATTTGGAGGACTTATAAATGCATTTAAGATTAGTTAATTTTTCATTCATACTGTTAATATTAAGGACCTATTCAATAGCTTAGATTCAGAATAAGGCATATATTTCTCAGAGAAGAATGCAAAGCCCCTATGTGCTTTGATAATTCAATTAAAAGTATAATGATAAGAAAGGAGTCTTGATCTGGGAGTTTAGAGAGAATAATTTCCTCTAACAGTATGGGTTATCTATTATCTGAAAGACCAAACTCCTAGAAATATTCCAAATTTTAGTGTCCTTTGTGGAAGTAGAGGAGGAATAGATAAAAGAATAATTAGATTTATTTCATTTTCTTTTTGCATATTTAAATCAAATTCATTTTATGTATCAAAATGTACTTTTTTGAAATAAAGATGAATACAAAAATGACAAGAGTAATTTTTAAAAATTTCTTTTGAAGGCAGCTCAAGACACTGTGATTGACATATCAATTATCTAGTGCTAATAACTAAAAATAGTATTTATTTAAATAAAAAACCACAAGTTATTTCAAATGACCTCATTGTATTTCCAAAGAACTGTTATTTATACTTCTTCTAAAGTAAAATAACCAGTTTATATCTTCATTATTATGAAATTAAAAGAAATAATGCAATTTAACAATAAAGTTTAAATAACAAAATGGAATTTAAATATGCAAATATATTTGAATATATACTCTTGAAAAACTTAAGTAAAACTTTAATACATAAAACTATATAAAAATTCAGAAAGTTTCTAAGAGAGCTCGAAGCACTTATTTCACTATAGTTTAATGCCTGTCATAAATAAGGCTTCTCCTCATTGAAACAAATCATGTATTTTGGAAAAAAAATGTATGTTGTAATAAGGAATAATCAACACATTTTTTCCCTTGAGTATCCACTTGTGTTTAGACATTTTATTGGTTCCATTTTTATGATCATGTTCTCTTGGTAATTTCTTTCATAAGGTTTATACCATCTTTTCCCCTGGAACATATATCATTCAATATTGAGCTACAAAATTCACTAATAATTATAATAGAGGATGTGTTCTGAACAAAGAGATTCCAGAAGAGTATAAGAAATGACTTAATTGTGTATTCCATGAAGCAAAATGAATTATGGTTTTATTTGAACTCAGATGTTCAGGGAGTGGTGTCTTCCAATAACACTGTTTTGCTGAAAAATATCCTCAAGTGTACAACTGTGGTAAATTTACCAATTAAAAATATCCACCAATAAAGCATTTTTTCCTCTTTTGTTTATATGCAGTAAATAATTATATAGGTGTGTATGTGTATATGCTTGTATACATACAGATATGTGTATATATGTGTGTACATATATATGCTTTGTACTTTAAGAATTCTCACAAGAACACGAGAGATCATCTTTGCTTAAAGATCATCAAGCAGATCTTACATATTCAAGTATATTGGCATGATACACCAAAGTATAGCCAACAGAGATCAAAAAATTAATAACCACACATACATACACATAATCCTAACTCTACCTGTTACTACCTGCATGATGTTGGACAAGTCATTTATTTTCATAGACTTGAATTTCACCATTTGTAAAATGATGGAAGAAGGATTGACAAGTTTACCACTAATTTTTTTTTTGCATCTCTACAATTCTCTGATTCTCTAAGGTATGAAATTGCAAAGCTATCCTGCCTACTGCAGGTGAACATAAACATTTAGAGGTTGCTCTGAGGTTATGGTGAAACAACATTCAGATACAGAATAGTTTGCAGTTCTCTGCCTTATTTGCACATCAAATCAATATGTTCAAAATGCCTAATTTACTCGGACTTTAGACTGATCGTCAAACCTAATATCTTCTTTACTTAGTGATGTGAAGATATGAGATTAAATTTTATATTTCAGATTTTAAATGTTAATATTCTATTAATCGCAATCTCTTCTGTATAAAAATTAATTGTAAGAAAAAGTTAATGGGGAGCCATGTGGTAGAAAATTCAAAGACTATCTACATTATAATTTCATGTATGCTTACTCTGATGATGCCATGTTCACATCAGCTGCAAAAGTCTGATGCTCCATGTATCTTCTATCTTTACCATATTCTATTTCTTGGAGTCAGATTTCTATGCCATTTTATGTTTTGAATGACTTACTTTGAATATACATAAGAAAACAGTCTGCTACCCTTCTTCTCCAGAATTCTTTGATACATGCCTGGCAAAATGCAATTAATGTATAATGAAATAATAATATATTTTTCACCCTGGTAGAATTCCATTGAGATCCAAAGATATTATACATAACCATGCTTTATGCAAAGAATAAGTTTTTGAGAGGATGGCACAGTGAAATGAGGAGTAAACTTTGTCTCAGGAAATAGTGTACACTCATCTTAATTAGACTGCAAACTCTTGCAGGGCAAGAGCGATCTCTTGCCTTTCTATTCACAACTCTTAATATACTGCTTGACGTATAGTAGGTGCTTAAAATGTTTACTGATTATTGATATTCTCTGGTTCAAATCCAACCACTAACAATGGCTAACTGTGTGGACTATAGGCAAATCCATTCTCTATTCTGAATTTATTTATCCACCTATAAGGTAGAGTAAATAATTTCTTGTTTGTCCTCTATTCTTGAAGAGCACCATGAGGCAATCAAGGAGGCAATGCTATGACATTAAAAGGAACTGGATATAGGTGGGGAAGGGCTGTGAAAAATCACCAGACTAATTTTCTTTTCCAAAAACATCTGGGACAAGTGGCAAGATAGAGAAGACTTAAGATGGCTCTGGATGCAGTTGATGTGGAAACTAAATACCTGTAAAATATTTTGTAAAATGTAAGTGCTATATAAATTACAGCTATAATTTTTCTTCCTGTCCAATATGGTTAATACCCCATAGTTTGATATTCTTACTTTTTCTTCATTTTTTTTTGAGTTTTTCTTTTTTTGTTCTATTTTTTCTTTGGATATATAAATTCATTTATTTAACTTTTTTTTACATTCATTTTCATAAAATTTTGGGTTCCAAATTTTCTCCCCATTTACCCCCTCCCCCACCCCAATACACCAAGCATTCTAATTTCCCCTATCACCAATCTGCCCTCTCTTCTATCATCCCTCCCTTCCCTTGTCCCCATCTTCTCTTTTGTCCTGTAGAGCCAGATAACATTCTATTCCCCATTAGCTGTATTTCTTATTTCCTAGTAGCAAGAACAATACTCAACAGTTGTTCCTAAAACTTTGAGTTCCAAATTCTCCCCATCCCTCCCTCCCCACCCATTCCCTTTGGGAAGGCAGGCAATTCAATATAGGCCCTATCTGTGTAGTTTTGCAAATGACTTCCCTGATAGTCGTGTTGTGTAAGACTAACACATTTCCCTCCATCCTATCCTGCCCCCCTGTTGTTTCTATTCTCTCTTTTGATCCTGTCTCTCCTTGAGTGTTGACTTCAAATTGCACCCTTCTCTCACTGCCCTCCCTTCCATCATTCCCCCCACCCTGCTTATCTCCTTCTCCCCCACTTTCCTGTATTGTAAGATAGGTTTTCATACCAAAAAGAGTGTGCATTTTATTCCTTCCTTTAGTCGAATGTGATGAGAGTAAACTTCATGTTTTTTTTCCTGAGCTCTCCTCTTTTTCTCTCCACTAAAATGTCTCCTGCTTGCCTCTTCTGTGAGAGATAATTTGACCCATTCCATTTCTCCCTCTCTCCTCCCAATATATTTCCCTCTCACTGCTTGACTTCATTTTTTTAAGATATGATCCCATCCTATTCAATTCACTCTGTGCTCTCTGTCTCTGTGTATGCGTGCACGTGTGTATGTGTGTGTGTGTGTGTATGTGTATGTGTAATCCTACCAACTACTCAGATACTGAAAAGTTTCAAGAGTTACAAATATTGTCTTTCCATATAGGAATGTAAACAGTTCACCTTTGGTAAGTCCCTTATGACTTCTCTTTGCTGTTTGCTTTTTCATGCTTCTTCTCATTCTTTTGTTTGAAAGTCAAATTTTCTTTTCAGCTCTGGTCTTTTCATCAAGAATGCTTGAAAGTCCTTTGTTTCATTGAAAGATTATATTTTCCCCTGAAGTATTATACTCAATTTTGCTGGGTAGGTGATTCTTGGTTTGAGTCCTAGTTCCTTTGACTTCTGGAATATCCTATTCTACACCCTTCGGTCCCTTAATGTAGAAGCTGCTAGATCTTGTGTTATCCTGATTGTATTTCCACAATACTGGAACTGTTTCTTTCTAGCTGCTTGTAATATTTTCTCCTTGACCTGGGAATTCTGGAATTTGGACAAAATGTTCCTAGGAGTTTCTCTTTTTGGATCTCTATCAGGTTCCTTGAATACTTATTTTGCCCTCTGGTTCTAGAATATCAGGGCAGTTTTCCTTGATAATTTCATGAAAGATGATGTCTAGGCTCTTTTTTTGATCATGGCTTTCAGGTAGTCCCATAATTTTAAAAATTGTCTCTCATGTATCTGTTTTCCAGGTCAGTTGTTTTCCCAATGAGATATTTCACATTCTCTTCCATTTTTTCATTCTTTTGGTTTTGTTTGGTGATTTCTTGGTTTCTCATAAAGTCATTAGCCTCCATCTGTTCCATTCTAACTTTGAGAGAACTATTTTCTTCAGTGAGCTTTTGAACCTCTTTTTCCATTTGGCTAATTCTGCTTTTGAAAGCATTCATCTCCTCATTGGCTTTTTGAACCTCTTTTGCCAATTGAGTTAGCCTATTTTTCAAGGTGTTATTTTCTTCAGCATTTTTTGAGGTCTCCTTTAGCAAGGTATTGACCTGTTTTTCATGCTTTTTTTGCATCTCTCTCATTTCTCTTCCCAGTTTTTCCTCCACCTGTCTAACTTGATTTTCAAAATCCTTTCTGAGCTCTTCCATGGCCTGAGCCCATTGGATATCTATTTTGAATGTTTGGGATATAGAGGCCTTGACTTGAATGTCTTTCCCTGATGGTAAGCATTGTTCTTCCTCATCAGAATTGAAAGGAGGAAACATCTGTTCACCAAGAAAGTAACCTTCTGTGATCTTATTTTTTTTTCTGTTTTTCTGGGCATTTTTCCAGCCAGTTACTTGACTTCTGAGATTCCTCTCCACCCCCACCTCACCAGTGCTTGGGGTCTGAGATTCAAATGCTGCTCCCCATCCTCAGGGCTTTCAGTAGTGGGCAGGGCTGCTGTTCAGGGTAAGACTAAATTCAGGTCCTCAGGTGGGGGCAGGGTGGCCTCCCAGGCTCAGTTCCCTGAGAGGGTTTATGCAGACAGATTCCAGAATGGATCTGAAGTCCTGCCTGCTCCGGGAGCCCCTGTCTGCCACCTCCCCCATTGCTTCCTCCCGAGGGGGCCTGAGCCACGGAGACACCCCGCTCCACTTGTGGCCAGTCCCAAAGGCTGTCTCACTGACCTGAAGCACCTGTAGGTAGAGGGAACTTCGCTGCTACCAGAGATTCCATCTCTGAAGCCTGCTCAGATCTGCTCCTCTGGGGCTGCGCGGCCAGGGCAGGGGCTCCTCTCCGTGTCTGGTGTGCCACGGACTTTTGGTGTCTGTTTTTCATGGCTCTCTGGAATGGAAATCTCTTCCACTGAATTGCTGCATGGCTTCCACTGCTCCAGAACCCGTTGGGAGTTCTTTCCATAGGTAATTTATGCACTGTGGGTTCAGAGCTCGCATATGTGAGTCTTTCTACTCTGCCATCTTGGCTCCTCCCCCTTTTTTTGAGTTTTTCAAACTGGAGCACTGAACTAGAATTTTGTAGTGAAAAAATAGCAAGTCAATTACTATGTGAATTAGTGAAACTGACTTCTTTCACCTACTTGATGAGTCTAAATAATTCAGAGAATTAAAATACTAGCACTTCATAGAACCTTAGAAGTTAAACATAATTCCCTCCATATCAACCCAAACATTTCTAGCTTCCACATAAATACATTTAGTGATAGGGAACTAAATAAATCCTGATGCAAGCCTTTACATGTCTGAGAAGCATTTTTTTCTTTACAAGGACACATTTATTTCTGTTTAGCAACTCCCACCTTTTGGTTTTTAGCATTACCTTTCAACTTATAGTAGCAAATCAACATTATTCAGCTATAGGTACAGGTTCTTAGTGCATAAACTGTGGTCTCTTTAACTGTGGTGACCTACTGCATGTAAAGGATGCATAGAATCCTTTGATGGATGTTAGAACTCATATGAAGAAAGCAACTGATCCAGAAATTGTTGCAAGAATAACTTAATAGCTATCAAACCTGATACTTAGTAATACTTTTCTCTCTAATAAACAGAAAGAATTTACATCTTTGCAGAATACAGAAAAGCAGGATGGAGTACATCACTTGACCTTCCAGAGACACAAGTATAATTAACCTTCAATTAGTTGTGGGACAATCAAGTTTACAGGGTTGAGTTGATATTTTATGTTAATGTTTCTTTTTATTCATTCAGGTTATAACCTCTCAAGGGTTCACAGGTAACTTGGACCTGGGAGGTCTCTGAGAGTTGACCTTTCTGTAAATATTGCTGATTTGATTTTTTGGAAGTGGAACTTTGCTTCCTCTGTGTTAATGCACTTGCATCTCATTTTTGAATTGCAGCAATTCACACAGTTAATATCTGCAGCAATTTGGTCTATGATAACTATAGCCTATGTGCAACAGAAGTTATATTTTAATAATTCCTAAAGTACTACAAGATGAAGTGCAATGAATTTCAAACAACAAAGAAATAAAGCCTAGAGAATCAAAGAACAATTATATTTGTCTCCCTCCATCTCCACAAGTCAGTTATACCATCAGTGCATTTCTCAAGATTTAAAGTATAGTGTTTTCAGGAAATTCTGATCTAGTCCCATTGAAAATCATCCTGAATGTTTTCTTTTCAACTTTTCCTTCTCTATTGACAGTAAACTAGTTCATTCTTTTTTTTTGGCAAGAATTAAGATTCTACTGATTCACGGTGAACCTGCTGTCTTAAATAAAAAGAGACATCAGCATGTTCTTGCTACTGAGAAAAACCTTATTAGATCCTAGCAATCTTACATATCGAAGCCCTGTGGCTCATAGAAAAGTGATGAAAGAAGCCTTGAGTAAGCTTTTTTAATGTGTACAATATGAAAAGTTACAGTGCATGTCAGTAGAGGATATCCTTCAGTATTGATTACTCATCCACATTTCACATATGGAAAAAATTAGATTACATTGTTCAAATGAGGGACACCCATCAAAAGAAGGAAATGAACTTTCTTCCTTCCCTTTGATTTCACTTCTCCTGTCATAACTTTGATGGCTATAGCCCAGAATGTTACATGTTGCTTACTATCTATAACACAATATAATTTAATTTATTCCTGTTCCATTATTATAATATTAATATTTAGAACAAATGCATTTCTTTTAAAGTAAATTGAATATGACTTCAAGAAAGTTCCATTTGAAATAATTGTATGCAGTATGTATGTAATTCTTTTAGGAGCAGGAAATATATGAGGCTGGTAGCAAAATAACACCCACAAACACCTATAAATGAATGGCATTTGGAAAATGGAATGGAATGCATCTCCTGCTAAATATGCAGAATTTCTCCAATTTCATTCGTGGATACATTGAAATGTTCTTTTGCAGGTTTTTTTTTTTCCTTTCTCTTTCTGTATTGCCTTCCTGGGTAATGGCAATCCCAATTGCTCCCAGTGGGTTTGATTAACATCATTATGCAGACTGATCACATATATCTGCATATCCAGTCTCTCCCTTGTGCTGTAGTCTCATATAACTAATTTTCTATTATACATTTCAAGTGTAATGTCTTGAAAACATCTAACTCAACATGTTTAAAAATGAAATATTTTTTCCCAGACTCAATACATTTTTTGTTTTTGTTATTTCTATCAAAGGTATTACTCTTCTTTAAGAGTCTTAGGTTCTTAACCTCAGCTTATCACTGACTTCACTCATTCTCTTTTCAAATAATTATTCAGTTATCAAAACTTGTAATTTTCCTCTACATCTTCCCTCATATCCAAGGTATTTTCTCAACTCACAGTGCAACAGAAAGCCCAACATATACAGGTTCTTGGATCTGCATTCATAAAAGGAAAGGGGTTTTAAGTCATTAACAATCACTTAAATCAAGCACATATATCATTCACCTCTTTCAGGGGCATTAGCACCCTGAACTTCAAAGAAAATACAGAGAAATCAAAGTTCAACAGACATGGCTTCCTCTGCCTGATCATCAACAGACGGTCCAACTATCTGACCATAGTTACCAGAAAGGGAAGCAATAACATCTGAGTTTTCAAAGCTGGGGGGAGGAGGAGGAGCTCATTAGCTGCTTCCCAGAGTCCTTATCTGGCCAAACACTTCCAGTAAGCCCCAAAGTAACACTTCAACTCAGAGTATTTGTACCTCTTTTAGAGCCAGAGGGGATCACAACCCTTGAAAACCAATGCCTCATTAACAAAAGGGTTGGGCCTATCTGCAGATTTTCGCTAATCAAACTCCCCTTAAAGGGCAGGCCCATTAATGGGTGGAGAAGATCTTTAATGTTTAAAATAATTAAGAATTCAAATACAATTAACAATACAAATACATATATTGTTTGTAGTTAAAAAAAAACTCTCATTTCTGTAAAGACTCCTGATTGATAAAGGCAAAATTCAATCAGAGACTCTTGATTATGCTAAAACAAAAACTGTAATAGATCTTATTTTGCTTACCATCACACATAGTTACTATTTTAGTTCACTCCCTCATTAACACTGGCCTGTAAAACTGCAAATGCCTTCTAATTGGTATCCCTGCATCAAACCTTGACCCACTCAGTTCACCCTGTAAGCAACTGACAAAATAATCTTCCTTACTAAAAGGTCTGTGTTAATCCTCTATTTAACCAACCCGAAAAACTTCTTGGTGCTTTTATGAATCAAACAGGAAGCTTCTTTTTGAAGCTTTTAAAGCCCTTCACAACAATGTAATAAACAATGTAATATTCTTTTTTCAGTCCCATTTTACATTACTCCTCCTGCAACCCTTTGTAGTATGACTAAATTATTGTGCACATGTGACATTCTTTGTCCCATCTTCATGTTTTGGTTTCAGAAGATCTTAAGTGAGACCAGATGTATGATTCACACAGGTGAGCTTTAGACATCTAGGTAGCTCAGTGAATGAAGTTCTACACCTGGATTGAGGAAGTCCTGATTTCACATCTCCTCTCTTAGTAGCTTACTAGCTTTGTGATCCTGGGCAAGTCATGCAATCTCGGCCTGCCTCAGTTTTCCCATCTATAAAATGGTTTGATAATGTCTCTTAATTTTAACTGCTGTTGTAACAATCAAATGACAAAGTATTTGTAAAGCACTTTGCAAAGCTTAAAGTGTTATATAAATGCTAATTATTGTTGTTGAAATGATTGTTATGTTTATAGTAACAGATAAATTCAATACCCATATTTTATAGGAAACTCACAAATATCACCTCTGTGAGCCGACACCCCATTTTCTCTCTGGGTTTGTCTTGTTCACTCCAACTTGCCATCATAAAACACATGCATTAAAATTCTTTACAGATCTTACAAGAAATCCTGTGGAGGGGAAGTAAATTTCACCTCTTTAGCAATCTAACTTGAATTTTCATCCAAAATGTCTACAAACTACTCCATCACCAACTTACACTAATGCTTTTACATCTGAAATGTAAACATTTACTCAAGCATAAGGCAAATGAAAAATAATATCTTAGATTATGATATATTAAAGTAAAAGTCTTAATAGTATGTGTCATGATACATACATAAATCCCATTCTATGAAGTCTTTCCTAATAGTACCTTCATCTCTTTCTCTTATGATGATATTATATGTTATGTTATGATATGTTATGATGATGATCACTATCTGCTTTTTAAGGCAAATGAACCCCTCTACAAACCAATAGATTTCTCTCGATCCTGTCTTATCCAGCAGATTTTCTCTTATCTCCACCTGCCTTACTTTTTTCCTCTCCCATCTACTGCAGGCTTCACTGTTACTTATAAACATATCAATAGCTTCCTGAAGCTCATATATATCCCACCCAATCCACCTATACTGACTAGTTTTCATCTCTTCTCCTTTTTTAGGATTAGAACTCTTGAGAAGGCTGTCTTAGGTGTCTCCAATTCCTTTACTCTTACTCACTTCTTAATTCATTATAGCCTGGATTCTGACATTCAACTAAAGTTGCTCTTTCCAAAGTTATCCATAATTTTTTTGGTTGACAAATCAATAGTCATTTCTCATTCCTCCATTTCCCTGATCTCTCTTCAGTCTTTGGCACTGGTGACCACCCTCTTCTTTTTTACTCTCTTTTCTCTAGGTTTTTATGAAACTGCCTCTTTCTTAGCTCTCCTACTTTTCTGACTAATCTTTATCTTCTTTAGTAGACCATCCTTGTCATTCTTGTTAGTAGAGAGAGTCCCTAAGGCTCTGTTCTGAGATCTCATAATATCATCAGCTTTCATGGTCTTTTTTTTAAACTTATGGAATAAAACTAGCATTTCCATTACAGATTATAATAAAGTTGAAGACTACACATGAAACTACAAAGCTATTATGTATAACTTGTGATTCCTTTTAAATATATAACAAAGTTATAATGTACATTAGTTTTCCCTCCTTTTTTTCTTCCCCCATCCTAGAGATGACAACCATTAGACATAAACAAGTATACACACACATATACACAGCTACATGCACACACACATACATATATGTGTATATGTTTATATACATATTCATATATACACACATATGTATGCATAAATATATAGATATTTAGATGTAAAGCTTTTCTACCTATTTCTATTCACCATTTCTTTCTCTGGATGTAAATAACTTCTTTCTTATGTCACTTATAGTTAATTTAGGTATTTAAAATAATTAAAATGACTTTTTTACTCAAAGTTAGTCTTAAAACAATATTGTTGTACTTGGTTCTGCTTACTTCACTATTCATTATTTCATGCCTTTCCATGTTTTTTCCAGAATCGTTGAACTCATCATTTCTTATAGCACAGTTGTATTACATTACAATTATAGATTATATCTATGAAGATAAGTCTTTATTATACTTGTCTAACTCCAGCCTCTCTCCTGACCTTCAATCGTACATCTCCAAATGTGTATTAGACATGTCAAATTGGATGTCTTGTAGAAATTTGATACTCAACATATCCAAAACTTAATTCAATATCTCCCTAGATCTTTTAAGGTTCTCCCTTCCTAAATTCACTATTACTTTCAAGGATATTCCCATTGCTTAGGTGTAATCCTTGAGTTCTTTCTCTCTAAGTCTCCATATCAAAGAAGTTTTCAATTCCTGTTTTTTCTGCTTTCATATTTCCTGCATATGTATCCTTCTTTCTTCTTACAAACCCACAATCCATGCAGGTTTTCATGACTTCATGATTGGTCTGTTGTAATAACCTGTTGGTTGGTCTTCTTGCCACAAGTTTCTCCCTATACCAGTTCATTCTCCACTCAACTGTAAATATGATATTCCTATAATGAAGGTCTACCTAATTCTCTCTATTTCAACAATAAACTGAAGTGACTAATTCTTGTCTCTAGAATCAAATTTGAAAGCCTTTTGTAAACTGGAACCTTCATACTTCTCCAGTTTTCTTGCATCTATTGTCCCCATGATTAGAATGCCCCCCACCCCTTTTCTCTACCTCCTAGCATCTCTGGCTTCTTACAAAATCCAGGTAAAATCTCATTTCAAGAAGACTTTCACAATTTCCCTTGACTTTTATGCCTACCCTCCAAGACTGTTTCCCAATTTATCCTACATGTACTGTTACCACATTTGTTTTAACTGTGTCTCCTCCAGTAGAGTGTGAGCTCTGGGAAGGCTCATGTTTTGTTTTGCTTTGGTTTTTGGCTTTTCTTTGGATCCATAGCACTTAGCACAATGTCTAACATATAGCAGATGATTAATAAAATGATAGTTTACAGACTGACTGAAAACTCTTATCACACTTTCAGATCAATAGACTAAATATCTGTGATGAAAACAAAATATATATTTACAGAAAACTCAAAGGAAAGTACATGAGGGAGTGATACATGTGTTTGTGGTATCCCACAATTCTAGGCTGTAGGTTTCAGTTATTGATCTATTCCATAACATGTATCTCTACTATTTAAACTGTTTCTCTGCTTGCTGCTAAACTTTTTATCCTCATGCCTCTTCAACTAGGAAAATCAACTTTGCTAATCTGTAATTATTACCTTTAAATGATTATTTAGATGATTATAGCTCTTAATATGAGTATCAGTTTCCTTATGCTAGAGAATTGGGCAAAAATTTAAACTGTCTCTGGGTTATACAGAATGCCTATCCAGTTATTCATTCACCTGGATGAGCCAAGCAATCACAGTGGAGCTTACAAGAAAAACATCTAAAGTTGACTTTTTAATCCAGCTTCCTAAAATACCAAAGTTTCTGCAATGATGTGTGTGTCTGTGTGTGTGTGTTTTCTTTTCAAGTCAGATGTTGCACTTCCTGGCTATGCTGGTTACATTCAAGTTTTATTTAAAAGTCTCTTCTTCTATAAGAAATTTTCCTTGCAATACCCTTCCCCCAACACATACTCCTTTAATGCTACTCTTATGCTATTTATACTGTATATATTTTGTTTGTACATAGTTGCTTTCAAATAACCTCTTCTATTAGATTGAGAGCTTTATGAGGATAGGGGTTATTTTTGTTATTTCTTTTTTTTGTTTGTTTTTCTTTGTACATCTAGATCTTAACTTAGTACCTGGAACAGAGTAAAAGACTATCAAATTCTTGTTCATTATTACTTCTCTGCAACTTTCTATCATTGGGACTCTTCTATACTTCACAGTTTTTTTTCCAGCTCTCCTATTATCTTTATTTTTTTTCTGTAGTTCCTATATGCAGGCTATTTTTCAGTTTCTATTCCTAAATGAGAGCCTTCTGACTTTTACTTAAAATACCATGACTGATTTGAACCAAGATGGCAGAATACAGTTAGCAAACAAGGTGAACTCTCCCAATACTCCTCTCCAACTTTAAAATAATGCCTCAAATGAAGTTTTGGAACATCATAAGCAACAAAGGGTCAGAGAAGGTTTTTCCAACTTTAAACAACTTATAATATTGCAGGAGAGGGCTGTGGTACTGGGGCAAAAGAAAGCCTGGGGTCTGGCAAATCATCATTGGAGGGCCTGGGGAGCTGTTACAAGAGTGGCAGCAGCTCTCAACCCAGAGATGGTGTAGTGATAATTTAAAAGGGAAGATCTTTCCCATTTATTTATAGACCCATGTGACCTGACTGGGTCACATGGGAACCTGTGTCACATGAGTCTGTGGTGGGAAGAGCTTGCTGAATGGGTGGAACAAGAAGGTCTGGAGCAGGAAGTATAGAATAGGAAGAGGGAGAGCTGGAGCAGAACTGAGAGGAAACTGATCAGAGCAGTCAGAATTGAAGAAGAGAGAGAAAAGAAGGTAGCTGGCTACCATAAATGAGATGCCTTGTTTGTGATCTTGTTTAAGGGAGTTTGTTTGTAATTTGTTTAAGGGAGCTGCTTTGTGGGAAGCCCAACAGAGGGAAGGCTTGGGGTTGATATTGCCCTTTGCATTGTTGTTGGGTACAGATTTCTTTATTACTAAGATGGATTTGCCTCTCTGGTGTCTGAATAAATGTTTTGGTTCTGTCTTCCATGTGGAGAGTCTTTTGTATTTCACAATTCAGAACTGCACTGGCATATTCATGGCTGTTTAGGTGCTATGAATATTGCTTTGGTGCAACAGATGGTAAGAAGGGAAAGACAACTCATCAAAAGAGACTACAAGGAGCCTTTCTGGCACTGGATGCAGTAGTAAGTGACTGACAACTCTTGCTCATAAACAGTTCTGGATTATAGTTCAGGGATGAGATGAACGCTTGTGATCAGTCACAAAGGAGTAGGAGCCCTGGTTACAGTCCAAAAAAAAAAAAAATACTTCAGCAGAGCAAGGGACCTTGTTATAGTTCCAAATCTAGGGGGAATAATAGCACTTAGGGCTACAGGGAAGTCTGGCCCTTACTGGGTAAAGATCAGAGGACCAACACAGAGAAAGCAGTGACCATACTTCTTCCCAGATTGCACCAACTTAGAAGCACTGTGAACTTTTATACTTCCCCAGAACTAGCTCTGAAAAAAGCAATGCAAAAAAAAAAAAATCTAAGACTTGGGACAGTGCCTCCTTACCCTCAGTTGAGTAGAAGTCAACTTTAACATAAAATTAAAGTAAAAAAAATAATAGCATAGAAAAATTAGCAAAAAACAATAAAATGACTTCAATAAGTTACAATGGTGTCACAGAAGACAAAGACACAAACACAGATGAGATAGCAATGTGAAAAAAGCTACAAGCAAAGTTTCAAATAAAAAAGTTAATTGGAGGCAAGCCTAACAAAAATTACCAAAAGAATTTAAAAAATGTAAGAGTGATAGAAGAAAAATGAGAAAATAAATGAGAGTGATGCAAGAAAATTATGAAAATAAAATTAACAGGTTAGTAAAAGACTCACAAAAACTGGAAAAAAAACTGGAATTGGCCTAATGATAAAAGAGGCACAAAAATTCAATGAAGAAAAGATCTCCTAAAAATCACAATAGAAGTATAATGTAAAGGGAGTTACAAAAATAAATCACTGAAGAAAATAACTCCTAATGGAAAAAGAGATCCAAAAGCTCACTGAGGAAAAAAATTCTTAAAATTAAAATGGGAAAAGTAGAAATTAATCAGAAATAATGAAATTATAAAAAGTCAAATAAATGAAAAATCAAAGAAAATGTGGAATACTTCATTAGAAAAGCAACTGACATAGAGAAGAGATCCAAGGGAGAGCATTTAAAATTATTACTTTATATATTATTTATATATATTACTTTATGATCTTGACAATATAATCTTAGTACATATTTATATATATATATTACTTTGTAATCATGATATTACAAAAAGAACCTTGACAACTTATTTCAATAAATTTTCAAGGAAAACTACCCCAATATTACATAATAGCAAGGGAGAGAAAAAGAAATTTCATTTAAGATTACTGTAGACACTATAAAATATTTGGGAATCGACCTGCCAAAACAAACTCAGGAACTATATGAACACAGTTACAAAACATTTTTCACACAAATAAACTCAGATCTAAGTAATTTTTTAAAAAATCAATTTGTCGTGGGTAAAGTGAACATATAATACATATATAATATAATGTGAAACAAAAAATACAAATTACAATTCTATCTAAATTAATTTACTTATTCAGTGTCATATCAATCAAACTACCAAAATATTTTAAAGAGCTAGAAAAAATAATAACAACATTGATCTGGAAAAAACAGGTCCAGAATATCAAGACAATTAATGAAAAGAAATCCTAAGAAAGGTGGCCTAGCAGTACCAGATCTAAAATTGTATTATAAAGTAGCAATCACTAAAGTTACTTGGTACTGGCTAAGAAATAGATTGTTAGATCATTAGAAGAGGTTTGGTACACAAGACACAATGTCAATAACTATAGCAGTCTACTATTGGATAAATAAGACTACAGCTTCTGGGATAAGTACTCACTATTTAACATAAACTGTTGGGAACACTGGAAAATAGTATGGCATAAACAACAAATAGACCAGTATCTTACACCATATACTAAGATATATTCAAAATGGGTAAACAATTTAGATATAAAGGTTGATACTATAGACAAACTAGGAGAGCAAGGATTACTTTACCTGTCATAGTTATGGATAACAAAAGAATTTATGATCAAACAAGAACATTATGAAACACAAAATGGAGAATTTTATTACACTGAATTACAATTTTTTTTTCGCAAAGTCAATGCAAACAAGATTAGAAAGGAAGCAGAAAGCTAGGAAACAATTTTTACAGCCAATATCTCTTACAAAAGCCTCATTTCTAAAATATAGACATGTCTGAGTCAAATTTGTAAGAAGAAATGTCATTCCTTAATTGATAAATGGTCAAAGGATTTAAACAATCAGTTTTTGATGAAGAAATTAAAGCTATCTATAGTCATATGAAAAAAATGCTCTAAATCACCATTGACTAGAGAAATGCAAATCAAAAGAATCTCCAAGTTACCACATCTAATCTATCAGATTGGCTAAAAATATAAAACAAGAAAATCATAATTGTTGAAGAAATGTGGGAAAATTGGAATACAAATTCATTATTTGTGGAGTTGTGAACTGATCCAACTGTTCTGGAGACTAATTTGGAATTATTTCCAAAGGGGTAAAAACTGGGCATGCACTTTGACCCAACAATATTACTCCTCTGTTTGAATCCAAAAGAGATCATGAAAATGGGATAAGGATCCAAATGTCCAAAAATATTTATAGCAACTCTTTTTGTGGAGGTAAAGACTTGGAAATTGAGAATGGCTGAACAAGTTGTGGTACATGAATGGAATGGAATACCATTATGCTATGAGAAATGATGAGCAGCCGGACTTCAGAAAAAGCTGGAAAGATTTATATGAACTGATGTTGAATGAAGCAAGCAGAAGGGGGAGAATATTGTACACAGAACTAGACACATTGTGCATGAATAATTTTGATAAACTTAGCTCTTCTCACTAATGCAAGGAACTAAGACAATTCCAAAATAAACATAATGGAATATGCTATCCATATCCAGAGAAAATATTATGATGTCTGAACGCAAATTAAAGCACGCTATTTGCTCTCTTCTTTTGTTATTGTTTTGTTTCTTCTTTTTCATGGGGGGTGTAGCGGTTGACTTGCCCAGGTGTGGGGCCCTGCTGCCCAGTTCTTTATGTATACAGGATCTCCCTACTGGTAGGCTCCAGGATTCAGATCTCACAGTTGGCCACTCTCAGGGATGGGCTTCACTACTGGTCAAAAATGGGGTCAAGGCCTCCCTGGGGCTTGTGGGATCAGCGGAGTAGAATCTTGCTGTACTACAGACTGCTTGCCTTCCTTGAGGTCTGCTAGTTTGCTTTCCTCTACATTTTATTGTGGGCCACCTGAAATGTTTGGCATGCAGTAGGTCAGACCTATATGCTATTGCCTTGCATATTAGCATAAATTTGTCAAATATGTCAATAAATATGTCAAATAGTATTGCCAGGGGTACATGGTGGTGGTTGTTGTCCTTTGTCTTCAAAGAGGATCAAAATGACATCACCATTGTAAAATGAAATTTCAGAGGGTCTGACTGTGGTTGATCAGACCAATAGGAGCTGAGAATGCTCTACCACAGGATGGGCACAGATAGTCTGTGTGAATATTTGGGGTGAAAATCCCAAATTTGTGCATCCTGCATTTACTTTGTGCTATCTCAGTTTTGCTTTGCTCAAAGGGCATAGCACCTTTTCTTATGTGGGTACACCATGCTGAGCAGTCCTGTGCCAGTGTCTCCCATGTTGCACAGTCAAATCCAAAGTTCTTGAGAATGTCCTTGTATCATTACTTCTGGCCACCATGTGATGGCTGTCCCATGAAAGTTGTCCATAAAGTAGTCTTTTTGGCAAGGGTACATTTGGCATTTGAACAATGTGGCCAGCTTATCGAAGTTTTGCTCTCTGAAGTTTGAATTCTTGGGAGTTCAGCTCAAGCAAGGGCTTCAGCATCTGGTACCTTTCCTGCCAGGTGATCCTCAGAATCTTCCTAAGATAGTTCAAATGGAAATGATTCAGTATCCTGGCATGGCGCTGATAAACTGTCCATGTTCCACAGGCATACAACAATGAGGTGAGCACAACAGCTCTGTGGACTTTCAATTTGGTACTCAGTCTAATATCTCTTCTCTCCCAAACTTTTCTTTGGAACCTCCCAAATACTAAGCTAGCTCTGGCAATGCATGCATCAATCTCATTGTCAATGTGTACATCCCTGGAAGGTACACTGCCAAGGTGAGTGAACTTATCCACAGCGTTTAAAACTTCTCCATTATTGTAACCAATGGCTCCACATATGGATGATGTGGTGGTGACTGATGGAGCACTTGTGTTTTTCTGGTTTTAATTATTAGGTCAAAATTAGCACAGGTAGCTGAGAACTGATCCATACTTTGTTACATCTCAGCTTCAGAGGCTGCATTGAGTGCACAGTCATCTGCAAACACCAAATCACGCACCAACACTCCCTCTACTTTGGTCTTTGCTTGTAGCCTTTTCAAATGGAAGAACTTACCATCAGTACAGTAGTTTACCTTGATGCTGTGTTCATCTTCATTGACAGCATTTGTCAACATGGCTGAAAACATCATGTTAAAAATCATGGGAGCAAGCACACAGCCCTGTTTCACTCCACTGGTGACTGGGAAAGCATGAAAGCTTTGTCCATTATCCGGAACCAGGGCAAATATTCCATCATGAAATTAATTTGCAATATTGATGAACTTCTCCAGGCAACCAAATTTTGACATAATTTTCCATAAGCCTTCATGACTAACTGTGTCAGAGGCCTTATTCAGATCTATAAACATTGTATACAGACCTCTGTTCTGCTCCTAGCATTTCTTCTGGAGTTGTTGGCAGCAAACACCATACTGACTGTTCCTCGGTCCTTTCTGAAGCCACACTGGCTCTCAGGTATATGCCCATCTTCCAGGTGAAGGACCAGCCTATTAAGGAGGACTCTAACAAGAATTTTTGCCAACAATGACTAAGAGAGGGAACCCCCTGTGATTGTTGCAGGACAATTTATTCCCTTTGCCCTTATAGAGATGGACAATGGAGACATCCTTGAACTCCTGGGAGATAACCTCCTCTTGCTCCTCTTGCCATATAACCTGGAAAATTTCAGTCAGCTTTTGTGTGAGAAATGGTTTCCCTACCTTGTAAATCTCAGCTGGAATAGAATCAGCTCCAGGTGCTTTGCCACAGGAAAGGAGCTTAATGGTCCTCAAAACCTCTTCTTCAGTTGGACATTCAGCTAAGGAGGGATTGACTTCAACCTGAGGTAAACATTCAATGGCCTCAGCATTGATTGATGATGATCTTTTGAGAAGACTATGAAAGTATTCAGCCCATCTCTCTAGGATCATGTCCTTATCACTAATCAATGTGGCTCCATCAACCTTGAGTAGCTGTGATGCACCATAGATTTTTGGCTCATAAATTGCTTTCAGGGAATCATAAAAGTGCTTTGGAGTGTTACTATCAGCATAAAACTGAATTTCATCTGCCTTCTTTCTGAACCAAGAATTCTGCATCTCTCTAAGCTTTGCTAGTACTTCGCTTTTGATGGAATTAAATGCTGCCTTCTTAGAAGTGAATGAACTATCTTGCTGGTAAATCCTTGAGTTCTCCTTTTTCATTTAGTAGCTTCTGAATTTCCCCATCATTTTCATCAAACCAGTCTTGAAGTTTGTGAGTGCTCCGACCCAGATGAGCAAATGCAGTGCTGTATACTAAATCTCTGAACACTGCCCAGTCTTTTTCTTCTCCACTGTTGCCAGCAGTGTGTCGGCTCAATTTTCCCTCCAAGTCAGCAGTAAACCCTTCACGCTCAGAGAAGAGCACTAATTTACTGACATTAATTCTTCAGGTAGTCATTTTGTCTTGGGGTCAGCACTTTTGATGAATAAGAATATTTAGCTTGGAAAAGATAAGTCTGTAATCAGTCCAGCACTCTGTACCACACATTGCCTTTGTCATTCTCACATCTTGACTATCTCTTCTCCTTACAATCACATAATCTATTAGATGCCAGTGTTTGCTGAGAGGGTGCATCCTTGAAGTTTTACCGCATTTAGGTAAACAGAAGACAGTGTTGATGATGAGGTCATGTGATGCACCATTGCTGTAAATGACCATTGCTGTTGCTGTTTCAGACTCCATTCCTCCCTATGACTCCCTGCCAAGTCTGATAGTATGAGACTACTGTAGCATTAAAGTTATCCAGAATCATAAGCTTATCCTCTTTTGGCACGTGGATGATAAGGGTCTCTAGGTCTTCATAAAATTTTTCTTTGACTTCATCAGGGTTTGTCATGGTGGGAGCATAGGCACTGATGATGGTGTTTTCCTGTGAGTGGCAATTGCATTGTCATGAACTTGTCATGCACTCCTTTTGGCAGGCATGCCATCTTGCTGATTAGATTGGATTTGATCACAAAACCCACGCCAGCTTCATTGTGCTCCTGTTCACTTTGCCTACTCCAGAAAGTCGTATCCATGTCCAACTTCATTAAGCTGACCTTCATTTGCCAAACTTGTTTCACTCAGGGCTGCTGTTTGGATGTGATACCTATTTGGTTGCAGTTCTTTCAGGTCTACTGGATTTTGTGTTGTCTATTAGTGTGCACAAGTCCCATGTGCTGATGATGAGTGGAATCATCTTTGCAGATGTTTTCGTACATTTTTTGTGTTTCTACCTAATAGTGGGATTCCCCACCTGCTGCAGTAATCAGGTCAGGGTTAGGTAAGCAGGCAATGTTTAGGGCACCTTCTGTAGCCTCCTTCTTCACACCAGGAGGTGAGTAGTGTGATCCTTAAAAGACTGCTCAGACACCCAGGGAGCTGCCAACTCCCACTGCTGCTTCCAATGAGAAACAACCCTATGTCCTGGGCCACTTTTGTGCAGGGTCCTGACTACAGCTCCCAGTGTATCCTCACCTGCTGCTTCATCACTTGCCTGTTGCCACAGGACTTTGAGGCATAGTAATGAAATGGTATGGGTGACTTGATTTGTGTGTAAATTGGATTTAAGTGAGGCGGAGTTGCATGAAGTCGTCAGCCTCACTCTCTCCTCCTGAGCCATCATAGTCCAGTGGCAGGACAGAGTCAAGATGTCTGGTAATGGCTCAGGATGTAGTGGATGACCTTGATGTCTTTGTTGTCTAGTCAGTCTCTAAGCACTTCGCATAGCCTGCTTCATCTGCCTTCATGGCCATTGGATCAAATTGTTCTCCTCTGCCCATTCCACCAGATGAAGTCTTCACATGCTTGTGGTAGACACCCCCCTAACTCACCAAGAGCTTTGAGAATCTTTGGTTACCCTCAACCTCGTTTGGCCTGTCTACTGAAACAGTTTACCAGGGTGTGGCTGCTGCACATGATGTAGCTTCTTGGAGCCACAGGTGAGAGTTAGGTGGAACAGGTGAACTACAAAGGTGGAAAGAGCCCCAAAAAGGGTTTGATAGCCATCACACCAAAGGTACTGGTATTGATCCTCCCTGAACACACCCTATACACCACCAGCGGTACATAATTATTAAGTAAAATATTTTAGGTATGAATGTAGATATCTTACTTCTAAGGTCAGGAAATTTCTAGGTTCACCATACTTCTATACTTTGTGAAATATGTATTTTGTAAATTTTTTTTTTGTAAATTTTATTTTTTTTTGTTAATTTAATGTCTACCACGCAAGAAATCTTCCAATGTAAGAAATTTAAATTTAGCATTAGGAAGACAATTTGGACAGTGAGTAGAAGCAGTGATAGGAATTTCCTTGAGAGAGGCAATCAACAAAAAGTTATGCATTTAAAAAATAGGTGTGTATGGTCAGACATGATTTACTTGTGTTATTATCTTAAGGTAGTGTGTCAGACCAAAGAACAAGTCTAGTTTTCTCCCATTCATATGATGCTAAAGTTCTTTATCTTCAAAATTATGTTTCTACAGGATATTTCTTTAAAGAATCACCAAAAAACAATTTAGACAATTTTTCTATTCTTTTAGCATAACTGGCAGAATTATAATTTGAAATGTCCGCATCTACCAGATCTGTATGAGTGAATGAATTTCTACCTTCTGTCCCTTTTTACATATTTTAATTTATTAGGTTAAAGCAAATTATAATGTCTTATTGCTTTAGCGCACTGTGTATATTAATTCTTTATTCTATAATGCTTGCTAGTAAATAATGCTGATTTATTATTTATTTGCATAGTAAGATATTCAAATAGTGTTTTGCCTGCTTCCAGCCACTTTGAGAAAGACAAGATAGAACTGTGACCACTGCAATATTTCCTTATTACTGTCTGTTTGAAAAACCTGATGATTTGACTCCATTATTTATTCTATACTTTAGCTGGATTTTCGTAGAGTGAGGGTAGAGAATTTAACAGACATTTTAGGCCTTTGGATACTGGATCTTCACTTGAGGTTATTCTTAAAGTGAGTGACACAAGAAAAATAAAATAAGCAAAAAAAGGCCCAAAATGGAATTCTCTCATTAAACATGGCCATTTTTTTTCCTTTTACTTCTTTCTGTCTTTTTTTTTTTCTCCCCGGAAACATCATTTAGAAAGACCTTAGTGTCTCCAAACAAATTCTTCAGAATTTCCCAGTCTTTCTGCAATGAATACCTATTTGTTCCCCACTAGGGCCATTCACCCCCATGTGATACCAATGAATATGAACAAACAGGAATTCATTGCTGTAGCTATGAGAAATGGAAAGTACTAGGAAGAAAACTATGAATTATTTATTTACTACTAAATAATCCTTTTCCACCTCTCCCATTAATTTGTCCATTAAATTTTACAGAATTTGCAAAGTATTGTCTGTGTTGAGAAATTTAATTCCCATAGTTTCAGGTATAACATTTTAAAACCAATTAAATATATGTATATACACATGTATACATACATATATAGATATATACATATGACATACATGTATATATACAAGTATCTCTTCTTACGAAACATATATAACCCTCATATGAAACAGTATATATGTATATGTACATATACTATGTAATCATCTCTCAATTTTAGAAAATTTTAAAAATCGTGATAATTATATATATTCCTGTTATTACATAATTTAAAAGAAAGGAAATATAATCAGTGAACAGGTAATTGTCTAATTATAATTAACAAATATTTCTAAAAGTCTTAATTCTAACTTTGTTCTTTAAAAAAATTCTGAAAATCATTATTCTTAAAAACTACTTTTCTTTAGATAAACATATTCTTCTTCTTTTCACCTTGGAGGGATGAGTGCTCTGTCCTCAAGTGTCCATTTGCAAGATTGTAAAGTTTAAAGAAAATGCCCTTCCTTCTCCTACTCATACTTTTCTCTCTTCTCATTACTGTCCCATAGCTGGACATCCCACCACTAAAATGGGCAATGGTGCTATTTGTGCAGTTGATCCAATGATGTGCTCATAAACATTTAATGAACACTTTAAAGTTTAAGCTGCATATTAATATTTTCTTCATTGCTTTCTTAAATCTAAGAGTCAATAAAACAACAAATCAAGCTTCAATTTAATAAGATCTGTTGATTTCCAAGGTGTAAATGCTCACACTGAAAGTTAAACAAGGAGAACTTATCAGCTATTACAAGATGCCTCTAGCTCTCTGCACCCCATCCCCAACGATCCCAAATTTCACTCTGTGAATAAAATAATAGGAGTTATGATTGAGTGTGACATTACATTGCCAGAAAATATGCATCTGAACTCATTATATTTCTACACAAACCCTCCCCTCTTTCTAATTTCTGTATTACAATTGAGGACAATGCCATGCTCCCAGTAATTCAGGCAAACAACCTAAGTGTTATCTTCAACTCTTTATTAAGGCCATGAATGTAAACTTTGTAACATCTCTCATAAAATTTCTCTTCTGTCCCCCAATATTGCCGGCAATCTTTTCCAGGTCCTTGTCAAGCACATTTTGGATTATTGCAATAACCTGTTGCTGGCTATCCTACCAACTTCACATTTCTCCCCATTGCAGTATTTCCTCCACTCAAATATAAGTGTGATCTTACTAAGGTTTTATCATGTAAACACTCCTTGTGCCTCCTTATTGAATTCAGGACCAAAGATAAAGCCCTCAATTCTCCTTTTAAAACATTTGTTTGCATGTTTCCCTTCCTCCCTCTGTAGTCTTCTTTAATGTTACTCCTCTCCAGATGAACAGAATGAGAAAGGAAAAGTTTTATGATGAAATGTTGTTTGTTACTTTTTTTTTCATTCTTTCAGTTTTGTTTTATGATTTCTTGATTTCTCATAAAGCTTCCTTTTTTCCATTATCATTATTAAGGAACTATTTTCTTCAGTGACCTTCTGTATCTCCTTTTCCATTTGGCAAATTATATTTTTTAAAGCATTCTTCTCATCGTTAGCTTTCTGGACTTCTTTGACCATTTAGTCTAGTCTGTTTTGGAAGATGTTATTTTTATGTATTTTTGTGTCTCCTTTATGAAGCTATTGACTTGTTTTTCATGAATTTCTTTGCATCACTCTCATTTCTCTTCCCAGTTTTCCCCCTACATCTCTTTCTTGATTTTCAAAATCCTTTTTGAGTTCTTTCATTACCTGAGACCAATTGATATTTTTCTTGGAGACTTTGGATGCAGGAGCTTTGACTTTGTTGTCTGAGTGTAGGTTTTGATTTTTCTTGTCACCAAAGTAAGTTTTTGTGGTCAGAGGTTTTTTGTTTTTTTCCCCACTTTTTGCTCATTTTATCAGTCTATTATTTGACTTTTTAACTCTTCAAAATGTAGGGCTCTGCTTCCAGGATGGAGGGCGAATGATTCCAAGCTTTAGGGGCTTTGTACAGCTGTTTTCATAGATACTTCAAGGAATTTGTAAGTTATCAGTCCTTACAAAGTGGTATGATCTAAGGAGAAGTCTTTACTATTCTCCTGGTCTGTGCTATGGTCTGTGAGCAACCATAAGTAATCATTTCCCCCCAGAGCTGAGAGGAGGGTTCTCCCTCAACTGCAGCCACACTGTGATCCAGATCCAAGTATGGGAAAATCTACAGTCTTGCCTCATTGCTGGCAAAGAGATTCCTGTAATATTCTTTTAAACAGTTGTTTTGCCCCCTTACCATCTACAGGCTGAGAGTTCTGGAAGACACCATTGCTTCTGCTGATTCAGTCACTCATAAGGACTCTTCTGAGTTTCCTGGGGTCCAGTCTGTGGCATGGTCTGTGCTAGACTGCCTCTCTCTGCATGATGCAACAAATCTTCCCTGTTGGTTGTCTTGTGATGGCAATTTCTTTCACTCTGTCTTTTCGTGGGTTCTGTTGCTCTAGAATTTTTTGTAGTCATTTTAAAGGTATTTTGAGGGGTTTGGGGGAGGTATTAGGTGAATCCCTGCCTTTACTCTGTCATTTTGGCTCTGTCCCATTTGTTAATTTTTGGAGAAGGCATTTCAGGGACCATAGGGGATATGTTGGAAGAATTTGCGTTGCAATGTTGGAGGGACTGGGTTGAGGGACAATATGTAAAACTGTATGTTTTGTAAGCTTCCAAGTCATTAAGAAGATAAAATAATTGTAAAATCTTATAACTGATTCTTTCCTAATTTCTTATTAGGCAGTAAATCAAGTGAGTGCTTTACTAAGTGTGTACACAAAATGTCAGACACTCTGCTATTTACAGGAAGCAAAAAAAAAACCAAAACAAAACAAAAAAAAACTTCAATAGTTCCTGAATAAAAGGTGCTTGTCTTTACAAAATACCAAAAAAAACAACCCACATATATTCATCTTTACAAGATACAAAACATGCATATAGAGGTATATACATATACATACATACATGCTCAAAGTAAAGAGAAGATAATTTCATATGTCCTATACTAGCAGCTGAAGTGTTCAGAAGAGCCTCATATAAGAGGAAGCATTTAGCAAACTTTGAAGGAATGTAGAAATTCTGAGAGATGGCATTGAGGAGGGAGAATACTCTAGGCAGGACAGCTTCCATGCCAAGGCATAGATATGGGACATGCAATGTCACACATGGAAGAATGCCAGTCCAACTGTGTCAAAGAATAAATAAATGGAGATAATGCTAAATAAGACTTGAAATATAGGATTCAATGATATTGTGAAGTGTTTTAAAGGTCAGAGTTATTCATATTTGACCCTAGAGGCATTGTTAGGTCTCTACTTTCAGATAATCACTTTAGACACTGTGAGAAGGATGGATCAGAAGTTCCCAAACTTATTTGGTCTACCACTCCCTTTAAAAAATAACCCTCCTCAAAAATCTATTTTCTTTAACCCTTTAATGTGTTTTAAAAAATTTGCATCACCTGATGTTACTTCTGCATCCTTGTATCTTTCCAGCCCCCCCCCAAGGGGCAGTATCACCCACTTTGTGAACCTATGCATTACAGAGACATAGCAACAGCCAGCACTTAAACTTTCCAAAGCACTTTAAAAATACTATCTCATTTTATTCTATTAATAAACTGGGAGATAAGTATCATTATGCCCATTTCACAGACAGATAAGAAAATTGATAACTAAAGGTTAAGAAAATTGTCCAGGATCATATAACCAGTGAAAACCTAATGCTGGATTTTAACTCAGTTCTTCTTAACCTTACTTGCCCCTTTTAATATTGCATTGGTCTATATGAAAAATATAGGGAATCTGAATTAGAGAGGTGTTTATGTAAGAAGACATAATATTGTTAGTGCAAAATAGCATGTGGAAGTTAAAAAGACTTGGTAATTGAAGGAGAATGAGGAATTAGATATGACCGAGATTAATCACTGTTGCATGAACAGAAGATAACCCTTTGTCAATATGAAAGCAAAGCCAAAAGATTTAAAAAGATGGGTAGTCTTACCAGGTTGATAAAACTTAATGTACGTGCAATGACAGATTTTAGTTTTATATCCTAAGGACTATGCTAGCAGTGTTTAAGGAAGCTGATCAGCAGAGGTTTTGCTACTACTAAGGGATGAGTCTTTTAGGCCATAGTAGTATGTTAAATTGTCTTCTAAGCTGTGGAGGTTTTGTGATCTTTGTGGATGCAGTAACCACAATCCGTGAAATCATTGCTCTTTTGCAATATTAAAGGGAGACTGTCACCTACATTTATACCTAGTTATTGCTAGTAATTTTAAAATTTGTGCAACATTATACATATATAATTTCACTTGGTCCTCATAAAAATAATCCCATGAGTTAGGTGCCATTATTACCCCCATTTTAGACATGAGTAAACTGAGGCAAACAGAGGTTAAGTAACTTGCCTGGGTTCAGACAGCTAGAAGTGTCTAAGATATAATCTGAACTCATCTTTCTAACATTATGTTCATCATCTAGCTGCTTACATACACTCACACCATCTGACAAAAAATAATCCAGTATGTTTTAAATAAAATTACAAATTTTTAAGGACTGGAAATGTATTGCACATACTTGAGAATGCTAAAAAAAAATAAAAGAGTCAAGATTTTGGAGTAGAGGAAGCAGTCAGCTGAGTTTTCCCAATATCCTCCTCAAAGAACTTTAAAGTTAACACCTCAAATCAAATTCTAGAGTGATAAAACAAACAAAATGTTGGGAAAATTTTTTTTTCAACCAAAGACAACTTAGGAAATAGTAACTAGAAGTCTCTAACTTGGGGATCAGAGAAGAGAGTTTCTGGTCAGTCACAAGTAATCTAAGCACAGGATCACTCTTCCAAGGTAGAAGAGAGGACTAGAGTTTGTAGTTGCATGAGAGCAGGTGACTTCATGGTTATAGGGCCAAGAGAAGTACTAGTGCTTTCAGCTGCAGTGGAGAATGACCATTCCTATTTGAAGACCAAAGCACACACCTGGAGAGCAGAAACAAGACTTTTTAAGTTGTCTCTCCTGGATCTATTTTCCAGGTCAGTTGTTTTTCCAATGAGATATTTCACATTTTCTTCCATTTTTTCATTCTTTTGGTTTTGTTTTGTGATTTCTTGATTTCTCATCAAGTCATTAGCCTCCATCTGTTCCATTCTAATTTTGAAAGAACTATTTTGTTCAGTGAGCTTTTGAACCTCCTTTTCCATTTGGCTAATTCTGCTTTTGAAAGCATTCTTCTCCTCTTTGGCTTTTTGAATCTCTTTTGCCAATTGAGTTAGCCTATTTTTCAAGGTGTTATTTTCTTCAGCATTTTTTTGGGTCTACTTTAGCAAGGTGTTGACCTGCTTTTCATGCTATTCTTTCATCTCTCTCATTTCTCTTCCCAGTTTTTCCTCTACCTCTCTAACTTGATTTTCAAAATCCTTTTTGAGCTCTTCCATGGACTGAGTGCATTGAATATTTATTTTGGATTTTTGGGAAACAGAAGCCTTGACTTCTGTGTCTTTCTCTGATGGTAAGCATTGTTCTTCCTCATCTGAAAGGATGAGAGAAGATATCTGTTACCCAAGAAAATAACCTTCTTTGGTCTTGTTTTTTTTTTTCTCTTTTCTGGGCATTTTCCCAGCCAGGTACTTGACTTCTGAGATTTCTTTCCACTCTGGCCTTGCCTCCAGATCCACCTAGCTAGTGCTTTGGGTCTGAGGTTCAAATACTGCTTCCCAGCCTCAGGGCTTTTGGCAGGGGTGGGTCTGCTATTCAGTGTGAGATTAAATTCAGGTGCCCAGGTGGGGGCAGGGCTGTCATTCAGTGTGAGATCAAGTTCAGCTGCTCAGGTGGGGGCAGGTCTGCCACATGGGGCTCAGTTCCCACAGGGGGTTTATGTGGAGATCTTCAACAATGGATCTGAGCTCCTGTCTGCTTTGGGAGACCCTGTCCTCTGCTGCCTCTGCTGCTGCATCCCGAGGGAGCCTGAGTTTTGGAGACACCCTGCTCCCCTCTCGGCCAGCCCAGAAGTCTCTCTCACTGAGCCGTGCACCTGTGTGTTGAGGGACCTTTGCAGCCACCAGAGATTCCGTCCCTGAAGCCTACTCGGATCTGGTCCCCTTGGTGCCACGCAGCCAAGGCAGGGCTAGGCTCCTCTCAGGGTCCAGTGCACAATAGACCTTTGGTGTTGGTTTTTCAGGGCTCTCTGGAACAGAAATCTCCTTCACTCCATTGTTGTATGGCTTCCGCTGCTCCAGAATTTGTTGTGAGTTCTTCTTTACAGGTATTTTATGGGCTGTGGGTTAGGAGCTAGCATATGTGAATCTTTCTACTCCATCATCTTGGCTCCTCCCCCGGTAACTTTTTTTTTTTATTCAAGAGAACCAACATTTGGGATAAACCATTAAATTAAGTACATATTGTGTTATATCATCAAGAAACATGTGTAAGGTATGAAATAAAATGATTTTCCTACCCCCAAAACTAAATGATTTCTTGGCTAGCATTTAATCAATACATTACGTATTTTTATGTCTATTTGCTTCTGACCAAAAAATGCTTGTATTTCACTTAATTTAATACAGTTCTTATCTCTCTTTCATATAAATATTGTTTAACTTTTGTCAGAATAAACATATTACAGTAAAAAAAAGGGCAAACTTTTTTTTCCCAAAAAACAATAGATTTGCAGAGAGGATGTACTGTAGTACCAAGGCATAAAGACTTATTACAGTCAAAATCTGCCTCCAATGTTTATTACCTATGTGGTGATGGGCAATCACCACATAGTTCAAGTGCCTAGGCCAGGGGTCAGGAACCTGTAGCCTCAAGACCACATGTGGCCCTTTGGGTGTTTCTCTTTATCCTTTGACTGAATCCAAAGTTTTATAGAATAAATCCTTTTTATTAAGCCCACACCCACCCAAAAGGCTACATGTGATCCCTAAGGCTGAAGGTTCCCCACCACTGGGCCCTAGACCTTGCTTTCCTTATCTGTAAATTAAATGAATCTGTAAATTAAATGGTTTCTATGATCCTTTGAAATCTAAATGAATAATCCTAGGTCCAGCTTAACTACAAGATTCAGAAAAAACAAATATTAAACTCACACATCATTTTGGAGGGGAAAACTTCTGAAATTTCTTTATATTATTATATATATATATATAATATCTTCTATACCATTCTGATAAAGATATAAATCTCTTCATATGTATTTTTTTTTTTTGTGGAAACAGCAAATGACCCTTTAATATAACATTACCAACAGTCCATTAAGCAGAATGATAAAACCCATAAGGTAATCTATCTTTTGTCTACAGAAGCAGGAACATGATGTCCAGATGAAGATGGGTTCAATTGTTATCTTCCCTCTGAGATGGCAGTTTTCATTTACTGTATTATGAACAAGATGTTAGAATGTGATGGCCTCAAACATTATCATCCTTTCGGGTCCAATGTCTTGGCCCACAGTTTTATGAACCAGACTTCAAGATACTAAAGAAAAAAATCATTATCATCCCTTAGCCCCTGTTGTCTTTAGCTGCAGACTCATAAAGGGGAACATCAGATGATGGCATACACTACTACTTTTCCTTTGGGGCAGCTATATTTACCCACACTCTTATTTATTTTACCCTTCACAAACTACTGAGATTTGGAGTCAGCATCAGTTAGGAAAACTGAGGATGACATTTGCTGCTTTTTGCCAGGCCATGTAAATTTTCCCTATTATTTCTATTCTGCTCAATTTACCACCCTCATTTTTCTAATAGGGATTTGTTTTCAGATAATCAAATTCTGGAGAAGTTCCCTGTTGGAATTAAACTCCTTTATGGTTTTATCTGATCCACCTGACATGAACATGAAAGTAAGGCAAGAAAATGTGGGAATGGGGTCACACATCAAGGATACAGATAAGGGTCACATTGACATATTTTACATCCTATCTGTGAACAAAGATGCCAGTATATTCCAACAGGAAGCAGGTATACTTCAGTTAAATTGCTGTAATAAATTGCACAGCTCTTTGAAAAGCTGGGAGCTGTCATGTGGGGGGTAGGTATAATCCAGAATTTTATAACTCATGAAAATTAGTAATAAATTTAGGGTGCTGAAGGAACAACAGCAGCTCATAGCTTTTTTTTTTCTTCAAATTATTTTTGGAAATTGTTGTCCTCTTGCTCATATAATTAATTAAACTTTAAAATAATGTTGAATTAGCCAAATCCACATCATGACCTAATCAGATCTGCAGTAAAATCTACATTCAATTTTATATTAGTTAATGAATTTTTATGATTATATTTCAGCTAGATTTATTTTTTTTCTTTTCTGTATGACATTTCTCAATATCATGAATAGGCAGAATTCTTTAAAGGTATAGGTGGCAAAAGAGGGCTTTTATTAAATTTTTCCATATAATGAATAGTATCTTTAAAAGATAAAATCCATAGGAACAAAAATTTATATCTTGAAGAAACCCTTAGAATTCATCTTATAAAAAGAAAAAATCTCAGAGAAGTATAATGACTTATTTTATGTAAAATGTCAGAGTATAAAACTGAACCCTGGTCCTCTGATTCCAAGTCCCATGAGCTTTGCATTATAATATGGCATCTTTCTAAATTTCTTCTACATTTTGCTCTACTATATAAAATAGCAACAGGTTCACGATTAAAGACTTTATGACCATGAATGATCTCTGAAAATTTCCTTTTAATGCTGTGTGTGTGTGTTTGTGTGTACACTCAACCAATTACCTTGGGAGAATTGTAGATAGAATATAGTCAATGATAAATAGAATTGCAAAATTTAGAGTTGAAAACACTTTACAGTTCTTTTACTCCATCTCCTTCACTTTAAAAAGAGATGAGGTAGTATAATGGATGCAATGGATGGAATGAAGAAGACTGGGATCCATATTCTATCCTCAATTATTTGTAGCTACTTGTCCATGGGGAAGTAAGTCATTTATTCTTTCTGACCCTCAATTTCCTTATTTATAAAATGAGGATAAAAATACGTGTTATACTTTTATCCTACCTTTGTTGTGGGGTTGAAACGATACGATGAAAAGTACTCTGTAGACATTAACCAATACATAAATATTAATTATTGTTATTACACAAATCAGTCAGTGAAGATTTATTAAGTACTTACTTTGTGCCAAGAATTGTGATAAGCACTAGATATACAAAGGCAGATGACATTCTGCTTTCAGGAACTCATTATCAAATGGGGAAGACAAATATATTTTTGTGTATACACACACATAATAAATAGAAAATTATCAACAAAGGAGACAGCATTAGAATTAAGATGGACCAGAGAAAAGTTTTCTATAGAAGGTCAAATTTTAGCTAGAAATGGAAAGAAGCCAGGAAAAAAAAGAAAGAAGAAAAAAGGAGGGAAAGTCTTCAACTCATGAAGGACAACCAATGGAAATGCTGGAATTCAAGAAATGGAGTTTTATTCACAGAACAGCAAGGAGATTAGTACTCTTAGATCTAAGAGAATGTGGTGGTGGGAGATGTTTAAGGTTTATTAAGACTTTAATGGGGTGGAGGTAGATTATGAAGGGCTTCAAGTGATAAACAGGATTTATGGTTGATCCTGAAGGTGATAGGAAATTATTGGCGCTTATTGAGAAAGTAGGTGACATGGTCAGACCTGTCAGATCTGCTTTAGGAAAATCACTTTGACAGCATATTGGAGGATAGATTAGCATGAAGACAGATGTGTGACAGGCAGAACAACCAATAAAATTAGTAATAATACAGGCATAAAGTGATGAGGGCTTATACCAGGGTGATGCCAGTATTAGAGTAGAGGGTTTATGTGAGAGATGTAATGAAGGCAAAATTAGCAGAAGTTGGCAACATATTTGATATAGAGGATCAAAGAAAAGGAGTTAAGTAAGACACCTAGGTAGCAAGCATGAATGAATAGAAGGATGGTGCTATCCTCAAATAATAGGCAAGTCAAGAAAAAGGGAGGGGTTAGAGGGCAACATAATGTGTTGTTATGGATATGATGGGCTTCTGATATCTACAGGAGATCTACTTTGAGATATCCATAAAACTGCTGGTGATATGAGAATGGATATCAACAGAGCCTTTAGGGGTAAAACAATGGATATGAGAATCATCAGCATAAAAATAATAATTGGATCCAGAATATTATTATTTTATAAGAAATGGTGAGCATGCGAGTTTCAGAAAAAACCTGGAAAGACTTAGACAAATTGATGTAGAGTGATGTGAGCAGAACCAGGAGAACACTATATACAGTAACAGCAGCACTGTATGATGATCAACTGTGATGGATGAAGTTGTTCTTAGTAGTACAATGATTGGAGACAATTCCAAAAGCCTCATGATAGAAAATGCTATCCAATTCAGAGAAAGAACTATGAAGTTTGACTCCTTTGGTTCTGATTTTTATTTTTACAACATAACTAATATGGAAATATATTTAACATAATGGTACATGTATAATCTATTTCAAATAGCTTACTGTCTCGGGGATAGGGAGGGAAGGGAAGAAAGGAGAAAAATCTGGAATTCAAAATTTTTCAAAAAAGAATGCTGAAAACTATCTTTACATGTAATTGGGGAAAAATAAAATACTCTTAAGTGCAAAAGAAAAAAGTTACTTCAAGATGAAAAAAAAAAATGGTTCCAGAGAAGTTGATGAGATCACTAAGTGAAACAGTATTTGAAGGAGGAAAAAAAAGGTCTAGAAAAAAAAACCCTGTAGTGTATCTATCTATGGTTAACTAGCATGCTATGGATGAAGGTCCAGCCAAAGAGACTTAGGAGTTATCAAATAAGTAGGAAGAGCCACAGGAGAAAGTATTGTCATGAAAAGCAAAAGAAGAGAGAATATGAAGAAGTGATTGACCAGCACTGTCAAAGGGTGCAGAGAAATCAAGAAGGATGAGAAATTGCTGTGAGATTTGATGACTAAAAATCCTTTAGTAACTTTGGAGAAAGCAGTTTTAGTTGAATGATGAAATCATAAGGCAATGTAAATATTTAGGAAGAGCTCAGGAGGAAAGGCAGGGGATACACATATTGTAGACGATATTCTTAATAAGTTTAACTGAAAAGATCAGAAAGGTATGGTGTAATAATTGACATGGAAGGATGAATCGAGTAAGATGTTTATATTTTTTTTATGCATAGAGAAGACATCACTATGTCTTTAGGTAGTAGGGAATCTGTCAGTAGTTCATATAAAAGGATATGGAGCATTTGAAGGCTGACAAAATCATATGATTATCTTTGTGTATGGTTTAGGTGGATTGGACAAGTAGGTCATAAGATATTATAAAGTTGAAGAACTATGAGTTTAGGGTATTTGAGGCAGTAGTAATATGTTGAAGTTATGTAATATAATAGTAGGAATTGAAGAGGAGAAAGATTGTGAGTCAGACACTGAACTTGCTGAGGAAAGAAAGGTGATGTCCTGAGGGTCAATTAAACTAGAAATGCATCCCTGTATCCCTGCTGCACAAATAAAAAATATCTATGTTGTATTGTAGTCATTTATCTTGTTAAAAATTTTTGAATCAAATTTTAATGTGGTTTCACTGGAGCCCTGGGGCAATGAGTTTTACATTTCTAAGTTAAATAACTGAATTCCCACTGGGTGGGTGATAGATACATATCAAGTCAGAACTACACCACTTGGCATGAGTTGTGGCCAAAATTAAAATAGGCTAAACTTCTTTGGGCCATAGATAGACTTTTAGTGGCTCACTTTCCAAGTAAATGTGTAATTAGTGATTTAAATCATGAAGATAAACAGTATTTTTAAAAAGGAAAATTTCAACTGACATCAATTAAGATTTTTAATTTAATTTTAATTAATTTTAATTTTAAGACAAGATTTTTGCCATGAAATCATATTAATGTAAAAAAAACTTCACTAAGCAGTACAAGTTTTAATACTTTTTTTCAAGTTTTTTTTACTGTTTACATTTAGTTAATGGGATATATTATGGTTCTTGTCATCGATGAGTTTATCATACTCTAAAATCATGTTTGAAATTGATTTCTTTAGAAATCTGAAAACTAGCCTTAGCAGCCGTCTCATTTTGTGAGTTTACATTCTTGAAAAACCACTGCTTCCCAATGAGATTTTTCAACAGTTTTGATGCTTTAATTTGCTTATCATTGTCTAATTTGCCTAAGTCAGAAGTTTTCATTTGAAATGTGTTCCTTCAGGAATGGCTATTACTTCTCGGCAAACAAGGCACAATATTTTGTCTTTCATATAAGTAAACAAGTATCTGTTTGTCCAGTCAGGATTAAACATTCTATGTTCTGATTCTATCTTCTGGTTTTTTTGTTTGTTTTGTTTTATTTTTTATCACCCATTTTACAAAGTAAACCTTGAAACTTTAACGTTAAAACCAAACATTCTCCATGGTAATTGCTCTCTTACAAAGAAATGTTGAGCTGGGTGTCTGCCTTTCCAGAGAGTGCCAGACACTCATGAACCTTGGAGGGCAGCCATGGAGCAAGGAGAGGAAGAAGCCCTTGTGTTGTTGACACTCATTGCATAGAGGGTGTGAGCTGCTTTGGTGTCTGGCTGTACTCTTTTTGCCACTGTCCAACATCAGTAATGGCTGAAAACACAATGAAAAGTTATGACACTAGTTCCTCTCAGCCTAGAGACAGACTGACAATGGTTGTAGCCTCAGGTCACACGACAAATGACACAGTGGCAACCAGCTCACCAAGTTATATGATGGGCAAAATAGTGACTAGTGGATGGTGGATTAAGCAGGGCATAGACAAATCACTTCTTAAATTTTTTATATTCTCCACTTCATTCACTTTATACTTTTCATAACTGTCTGAAATTCTTTTGCATGGTGCAAGTGACCTGCATATGTTGTGCAGGCCAGTGTTAACCAAATTTGAAAGGAGGCGAGATCACTCAGTGAAAGTGGTTCAGGAAGAACTTGGAAGTTCAATTAGCAATAAGAAATATTCCAGCTCCCACACCCACTGCACAAATCAGAGGGAATGAGTGAAAGTGCAGCCAGTTTCACAAAGAAAAACCAAGGAGGCTATTATATCAAGAGGGAGCCATGTGTGAGGCACAAGGAGGTAAGTGTAGAAGAGGGAAAAAAAAGATGACATTTTCTTTCTTAACAAAACTGGATGTACAAGTAATCTTGACTAAATTTGTAGGTAGGACTCCAATTGTTTGATTGATTTTGATTGGTAAAATTTTGAAAGACTTTTAAAAATCCATAATCTTCTAAGAATTATATGGTTTCAGAATTTGTTTACTTTTAGAAGGAATAGTTTTAAAATTGAATAGTTAGTGCAATATGGTCAGGTTGAGCAAAAGAAAATAAGGAATTAGGAGGTGGTGGTAAAAGGGTTTTAAGTGATGACAGTTGGGGTTTAAGAATCACTGAGATAGCAAGGGTATGACCTAGGGAACTTGTTAATAGTTAAAACTGTTAAGTTGGAAACTGAGTTAGTAAGACGTTTAGCAAACTGACTGAAATGGCTTAACTAGTTATTGACAGAGCTGAGATCAGAATCCAGTATTCTTGACTCCTGATACTGTGTTCTCTCACTCTGACAGAAGGATTAGATTTCGTACTTCTTCTTCACACTAGGGTATTAAATATAACAAACATTGATTTATTGGTTCTCCTCAGGGGCTCTCTTCTCTTTTCTCTCAATACTTACCAGGTAATATCATTAGCTCCCATGGGGTTATGGGAAAAAAAAGTCATTGTTTTTTTTTAACCAGAATGTAGGACACTTGTGGATAATAGTGAAGTTCATATATCTGTCTTATGTATAGCTGAGGTGGAATGGAACTATAGGTTGTGAGATTTGGGGAAAAAAACAGCAACAAACTGAAACAGTGTGAAGCTAGTGTTTATGAGAGCATCAAAAAAGGATATTGATGTTTCCCTAGTTTCCTGGTATAATTTCAGGAACTGAAGAGACATGAAGGTACATGAAGAGACAGTGAAGATATCTGGAGGTCTGTAGAAAACTGCCTTCATCTTGAATCTTGAAGTTCAAAGCAGGAAAGGATGCTGAGCCATGCTAGCGACAGGAGATTCTAGAAGGGGCAGCAGGGAGCAAAGTATAGTCCAAATGATCTCCATGTCTACTTTATGTGTAAGCATGGTAGGGATGGTTAAAAAAGGTTTAACTATTACTGAAGTATGCTCTGGAGAAATCCAATCCTCAGTGAAATAAATTAAATGTAGGAAGAAGTCCAGGATGAAGGAACATCTTCACATTCTTACAAACATTGCATACAAACAGGAATTCAAGGGATCGCTAAGTTAGAGTTGGAGTGAAACAGCGTAGGACTGAATGAAACAAGCTTACTCCTAGGTCACTGTTGCTGCCATTGTCGTCGCTGTCGTCGTCGTCATTATCATCATCATCATCATCATCATCATTATCATCATCATCATCTAATATTTATATAGGATCTACTATGTGCCAGGAAATAATTTAAGTGCTTTACACATATTATTTCATTTGATCAATAAAATTACATCTGGGATGTAAATTCTACATTTTTCTATTTTACAGGTAAGGAAACTGAGACAAACAAATGTGTGTGATTTGTCCAGGATCTCGCTATTGGTAAGGAGTTGAGGTTGCATTTGAACTCAAGGCTTCCTGACTTTAGGTCTTGCACTCTATCCACTGTGCCACCCACTTTGTCCTTGTTCATTTATAGAGGAATAGGCAAGTAATCAGTAGTGATAGTCTGACAGACAGAAGTAGTAGAGAGGGAAATGTCAATTGTAATGCCCAGTCTCCTAGGTCTGTATATTGCAAGGAAAAAAGAACAAAGATGCCAGGCTCTTGACCACCCTACATAAACCTTTGGACTGGAGGTCTGGGTGGAAACAGAGTGTATGGTGTTGCAAGGGAAGAAAAAGAAATGAGGTATAAATGATTTTCCATTCTTTCACACTCTGTACAGTCAAAATTGACCCACACATGCTATTCTTTATACAAGTACTATCCATCTCTCATCTGCATGTATTTTCATTGTCTTTCTCCTATAACTGGGTTTCAATCCCTTCTGAATTCCTTTTCTTATATTTTCTATCTTCTTTCAAAGCACAGGTCAAGAATAATTTCCCTAACTAGAGTAGCTGTAATATTTTAAAGCTTCATCTTAAGTGGATTTTATATTTTAAAGCCATTGAAATTCTTACATTATTGAATTTTTAAAAGACATTTAACATTTGGTATATCAAATAGAATAGAAAAGATGAGACCTCTTCAAGAAGATTAGAGATATCAAGGAAATATTTCATATAAAAATGGACATGATAAAGGATAAAGATTGTAGAGACTTAACAGAAGTAGAAGAAAAAGTGGCAAGAATGCACAAAGTAACTATACAAGAAAGAACTTAATAATCACTGATAACTGCAATGGTATCGTTACTAACATAAAGCCAGACGTCGTGGAGAATGAAGTCAAGTGGGATTTAGGAAGGATTGCTAACAATAAGGCTCAGAGAAATGATGGAATTCCAGCTTAGTTATTTAAAATCCTAAAAGCTGATACTGTTAAAGTGCTGGACTGCCAGCAAATTTGGAAAAATCCACAGTGGCCACTGGGATTGGAAAAGAGGTCACTGAACAATTGTGCCCATTGCACACAAGCAAGGTTATGCATAAGCTTCTGCAAGCTGTTTTAGCCCTATGTGAATCAAAAATGACCACAAAAGCAGGCTGGTTTTCAAAGAGGAAGAACTAGAGACCAAATTTCCAACATTTGCTGGATTATGGGAAAGCAAGAGAGTGTCAGAAAAAAGAAACCCTCTTCATTAATTTTTCTAAAGCCTGTATGTGGGTTGCAACAAAATGTGGCAAGTCTTCAAAGAGACAGAAGTACTAGATAATCTTACTTGTCTACTGAGGGACCAGTATATGGGTCAAGAAGCAATAGTTAGAATTAAACATGGAACAATTGATTGTTTTAAGATTAGAAAAAGGAGGAAAACTACTTATATGTAGGATACATCATGGAAAATACCAGGGTGGAGAAATCACAATCAAGAATTGTTTGCTGGGAAAAATGTCAACAATCTCCCATATGAAGACAATATCACTGACTCAGGCAGAAAGTGAAAAAAGAATTAAGTCTCTTGATAAGGGTAAAAGAGGAGAGTGTGATGCTGGTTTTTGAGCTTAACATAAAAAATAATGTTTTGAAAAATAATCCTATCAGCTTCCAACAAACAGAGGGAAAAGAAATGAAAGCAGTGTTAGATTTTATAGTCTTGGTCTGAGAGATCACTACAGACAGCAATTGCAGCCATGAAATTAAGAGACCCTTGCTCCTTGAAAGGAAAGCTATGCCAAATATGGATAGTGTACTAAAAAGCAGAGAAATCACTCAGCCAACAAAGAACTATGATTTTTCCAGTAGCAGCTTGTGAATATGAGAGTGGGAAAACTGACTGCTATAGATTTGATGCTTTCAAATTCTGATAATGGAGAACATTTTTGAAAGTCCCTTAGATGGCAAAAGGGTAAAATCAGTCAATACTTAAACTATTTCAGCCTCTTCACTGAAAGGTCAGATACTGAAACTGAAACTTGAATACTTTGACCACATAATGAAAAGATGGGACTTATTGGAAAAAAAAAATCTGATGTTGGGAAAAACTGATGGCAAATGGAATTGGAATGGCAGAACTTGAGATGGATAGATAGTGTCATGGAAACTATGAATATGAACTTGCATAGACTTCAAGATATAGTGGAGGTTAGAAGGACCTGGTATGCTATGGGACATGGGTTCAATAAGAGTCAGACACAACAAAAAGAGTCAACATATCAATAAGAATCAGTAAGACAACTGGATTATAACTTGACTCAATATTTTTTGTACATTAATATATTTTAACAAGAAAACCTCCTACAAGACAGAGGTTATTTTTTTTTTAATTTAGAATATTTTTTTTTTTATTTTTAACACAGTTTTTAACAGATAAAGGAATTCGAACTTTTGGTCAGGTGGTACATCTTTTTAAAGCATTTACAATATGGACCACAATTTTTTTTTTAAACATAAGCCAACTGAGACACAGATAATATTTATGTTTCTAACTTCACAATCTCTTCATCTAATTATCTCCTCATTATTGCTAAGAATAAAAAGACATTAAATTAATGTTGGTCTAAAGTTCTATGCCTGATAGCTTAATTTTAGGCAGCCTCGGATATTCCTCTACCCATAATCTATAATTGAATAGATCTGGTATTGAGCTTACATACCTTTTGACTATAGGGAATTGCCACCAAGAGCAGGGGCATTGCAGGGAAACAATATCTCGCCAACTTCATGTCTATTCCAGGCAGGAGTAGATTGTCCACTTGTATTCAGTAAGGCTTAAAGTCTGCTAGATGTCACTGGGGATATTGAGTCCAAAGAATCCCACCTCAGCCCATGCTGAACAGGTGCTCTCCTACTCTTCCCCTGAGATCACCTATGCAGTTCATACCAGCATCTCATGAACATATTGGCATCATGTAATGGAGGTTCGGTTTGCCTTTCCTGCTTCCCATACATGGAGTTAGACTCAGAAGAACAGTCGCTTAGTAGTCCGACATCATCTAAAAATGACACGTTCCTATAACCAGCTTTAAAATATGATTATAATTTCACTTTGGCTAAGGAACATATTTTAGGCAAGTCTTAAGTGGCTTACATGACTTTCTATACATGTTCTAGTTCCTGATTAATGGCAATCACAAAATCAAATTTACCATTAAAACCTTGTCTTTTCCATCAATGCCAAATTTTATCAGAGGTTACCTTCCTCTTGGAAAGTTAGACTGAAATTCTTTTCTCCAAACTTAAGATGTGATTGATTTATTCTCAGTAATTAATTCAGTCTATTGTTTTAATACTAATTGCTTTTACCTCATTTTGTAACATGACCAATTTTTCTCCCCATCACACCCCTACCCCCACTTCCTAATATCTTGCATTCTGATTGCTACTTCCCTCAATGTACCCTCCCCTCCAACACACCCCACCCCTCTCCTATCCCCATCTTCTCCCTTTTCTTTCAGGGTAAGATGAATTTCCATACCCCTATACCCCTATTTCCCCAGGGATATTACTATCCCTGTAATTGTTATTTCTTGATTATAAGCAGTAAAAATTCTCAACATTAGTTTCTACTACTTTGAATTCTCTCCCTCCTCCCTCCCTCCCTAGCATCACTGAGAAGGGAAGCAATTCAATACAGACTAACCATGTGTTGTTTTGCAAAAGACTTCCATAGTAAATCATGTTGTATAATACTAATTATATTGCCCTCTACCTACCCTATCCTCTTTATTTTTACCCGCTACAATTGATGTTGTCTCTTCTCGAAAGTGTTTATTTCTAGTGACTACCTTCTCCCATTTGCCCTTCCTTCTAACATTCCCTTCACTCCACTTATTGCCTCCTCTCCTACTTTCTTGTAGTGTGATATAAATTTTCCTATCAAATTTAGTGAGCATGTTATTCCTTCCTTCAGCCACATGTGAGGAGAGTGCTTTATTCCCCGCCCCGCTTCTCCCGTGCGTCCTCCATTGAATAAGATTTTTCTTATCTCTTTCATGAGTTATAGCCTACCCCATTCCATTCCTCCCTTTCTCTTCCCGGAATTTTCCTCTTTCACCCCTTAATTTTTATTTTATTTTGTTTTAATTTTATTTTTTTTGTGTGTGTATATGTATGTGGATATCATCTCTTCTGATATAACACACTCTGTACTATTTATCTATCTATGTGTATATGTGTGAGCATGTGTGTACAATTTCTCCAACTATCCAAATACTGAGAAAAAATTCATGAGTTAAAAATATTTTATTTCCATGTAGTAATGTTCAGCTTTAGAGATTTTTTTAAGATTTTTTTCCCCCTGTTTACTTTTTCATGCTTCTCTTGATTCTTGTCTTGGGAAGTCAAACTTCTAAATACGTATCTGGTCTTTTTCTCAACATGAAATCTTCAAATATGTCTCTATCACTGAATGTTCATTTTTTCCCCTGAAGTATTATACTCAGTTTTGCTGGGTAGGTGATTCTTGACTTCAGTCCCAGTTCCTTTGAATTCTGAAATATTTTACTCCAAGCCCTTCGATCCCTTAATGTTGAAGTTGCCAGATCCTGTGTTATCCCGATTGTATTTCCACAGGACTCAAATTGTTTCTTTCTATCTGCTTGCAGTATTTTCTTCCTCATCTGGGAACTCTGAAATTTGGCCACAATATTCCTAGGAGTTTCTCTGATCGGGTTTCTTTCAGGGGAAGAATGATGAATTTTTTAAATATCTTATTTTGCCCTCTGATTCTATAACATCAGGGCAGTTTTGCTTGATAATTTCATGGAAAGTAGTGTCTAGGCTCTTTTTTTGATCATGGCTTTCAGGTAGCCCAATAATTTTAAATTATTTCTCCTGGATCTATTTTCCAGGTCAGCTGTTTTTCCAATGAGTTCTTTCACATCATCTTTTATTTATTTATTTTTTTTAATTTTTGGTTTTGTTTACTAACTTCTTGGTTTAACTCATAGTCATTCTTTTCCTTGGACTCAATTCTCTCTTTCAACGAATTATTTTGTTCAGTGAGCTTTTGAACCTTCTCCTCCATTTGACTAATTCTAATTTTTAAACCCTCCTCCTTGTTGGCTTCTTGCACCTCTTTTTCCAATTGAGTTAGCCTCTTTTTAAAGTTGTTATTTTCCTCTGCATTTTTTTGGTTCTCCTTTAGTAAGCTGCTAACTTGTTTTTTAAGGTCTTCTATTTCTTTTTTTTTTATTATTACTTATTTTCTTTTTTTATTTATTTATTTAGCTTTTTACATTCATTTTCACAAATTTTTGGGTTCCAAATTTTCTCCCCTTTTCTCCCCTCCCCCCACCCCAATACCCCAAGCAATCTAATTTTCCCTATTTCCAATCTGTCCTCTCTTCTGTCATCCCTCCCTTCCCTTGTCTCTATCTTCTCTTTTCTCCTGTAGGGCCAGATGACTTTCTATTCCTCATTAACTGTATGTCTTCTTTCCTAGTTGCAACAACAATACTAAACAATTGTTCCTAAAACTTTGAGTTCCAAATTCTCCCCATCCCTCCCTCCCCACCCATTCCCTTTGGGAAGGCAGGCAATTCATTATAGGCCATATCTGTGTAGTTTTGCAAATGACCTTCCTGATACTCGTGTTGTGTAAGACTAACTGAATTGCCATCCCTCCTAACCTGCCCCTCATTGTTTCTCTTCTGTCCTTTGATCCTGTCCCTCCCCAAGTGTTGACTTTCAATTACTCCCTCCTCCCTTTGCCCTTCCTTCCATCATCCCCCCCCAATATCTCCTTCTCCCCCGCTTTCTTATACTGTAAGATAGGTTTTCATGCCAAAATGAGTGTGCATTTCACTCCTTCGTTTAGTCAAATGTGATGAGGGTAAACTTTTGTTTGTTTGTTTGTTTGTTTTTTTTCCTCAGCTCTCCTCTTTTTCCCTCCACTAAAAACATCTCCTACTTGCCTCTTAAATGACATATAGTTACCCCCTTCCATTTCCCCCTCTTTCCTCTCACTACATTTCTCTCTCACCATTTACCTTAATTTCTTTTAAGGTATGGTCCCATCCTATTCAGTTCAATCTGTGCTCTCTGTCTCTGCATGTGAATGCATGTGTGTATGTGTGTGCATGCGTGTACATGTGTATGTGTGGTCCCACCAACCACCCAGAAACTGAAAAGTTTTAAGAGTTAGAAATATTGTCCTTCCCTGTATGAATGCAAACAGTTCATTTCTGGTAGGTCCCTTAATACTTCTCCTTGCTGTTTACTTTTGCATGCTTCCTCTCATTCTTGTGTTTGAAAGTCAAATTTTCTTTTCAGCTCTGGTCTTTTCATTAAGAATGATTGAAAGTCCTCTGTTTCATTGAAAGACCATATTTTCCCTTGAAATATTATATTCAGTTTAGCTGGGTAGGTGATTCTTGGTTTCAGTCCTAGTTCCTTTGCCTTCTGGAATATCCTATTCCACACCCTTCGATCCCTTAATGTAGAAGCTGCTAGATCTTGGGTTATCCTGATTGTATTTCCACAGTACTGGAATTGTTTCTTTCTAGCTGCTTGCAAGATCTTTTCCTTGAGCTGGGAGTTCTGGAATTTGGCCACAATGTTCCTAGGAGTTTCTCTTTTTGGATCTCTTTCAGGTGGTGATCGATGGATTCTTTCAATACTTATTTTGCCCTCTGGTCCTAGAATGTCAGGGCAGTTTTCCTTGATAATTTCATGCAAGACGATGTCTAGGCTCTTTTTTTGATCATGGCTTTCAGGTAGTCCCATAATTTTTAAGTTGTCTCTCCTGGATCTATTTTCCAGGTCAGTTGTTTTACCCATGAGATATTTCACATTCTCTTCCATTTTATCATTCTTTTGGTTTTGTTTGGTGATTTCTTGGTTTCTCATAAAGTCATTAGACTCCATCTGTTCCATTCTAATTTTGAGAGAACTATTAAATTCAGTGAGCTTTTGAGCCTCTTTTTCCATTTGGCTCATTCTGCTTTTGAATGCATTCTTCTCCTCATTGGCTTTTTGAACCTCTTTTGCCAATTGAGTGAGCCTATTTTTCAAGGTGTTAATTTCCTCAGCATTTTTTTGGGTCTCCTTTACCAAGATATTGACCTTTTTTTCATACTCTTCTTGCATCTTTGTCATTTCTCTTCCCAGTCTTTCCTCCACCTGTCTAACTTGCTTTTCAAAATCCTTTTTAAGCTCTTCCAAGGCCTGAGCCCACCCAACACCCCCCTGGGGTGTCTGGGGTACTGAGGCCCCGCCCTCCACATCTTTCCCTGATGGGAAAATACGTTCTCATCCTCCCCATCAGATCCGAATGTCGGGATCATTTGCATTTGTTGGAAAAAACTCTCTAAAGTCTTATTTTTCTTCCCCTTTCTAGGCATTTTCCCAGCCAGTTACTTGACTTCTGAGATTCCTTTCCACCTCCACCTGGATCCGCCCAGCTAGTGCTTGGCCTCTGAGATTCAAATGTGCTTTCTCGTGGCAAGCTTTAGTTCTGGCGCAGGGGTGGGGGCAGGGCCGTCTCCTAAGCTTGGGCCTTCAGGGGCTTTCTGCAGAGACTTTCAGGAACGGAGCGGGTGGGGGTGGGGGGCCCCGCCTGCTGTGCTCAGCTCCCTTGGGGGTTTTATTCAGAGGCGTTCAGCAGTAGAGCAGGGTGGGGGCAGGGCCGTCTCCCTTGCTCGGCTCCCTCAGGTTGGAAAGACCTTCAGTATTGAAGATCCTGCCTGCTGCTGGGGGATTCCTGAGTCCTGGGCTGTTGCCGCCTCAGCCGCCCGCCCACGCCTCTGCCTCCGCCGCTTCCTGCCCCCGTCTCTGCCGTAGCCGCTTCCTCCCGAGGGGGCCCGATTCACGGAGAAGCTCTGCTCCCCTCCCCTATCTCAGCCTTCTTTCTTACTGACCTGTAGTTTCTGTGGGCGGAGGGACTTTCCCGGCTGCCGGAGCTTCCCCCAGAGCTTTCCTCTCAGAAGTCTGCTCGGGTCAGCTTCTCTGGGTCGCGGCCAGGGGTGGGGGTGGGGTCCACTTTCCGGAGTGCGAAGGACCCCGGGGACGGCTCTCCAGGGTTCAGTGGAACGGAAATCTCTTCCCCTATGTTTATGCACCCCCTGCAGAGATTCAGAATTTATGGGGATCTCCTTTTACCTCAATTCCATGGGTTGTGGGCTCGGAGCTCGTGAATGTGCGTCCTTCTACTCCGCCATCTTGGCTCCGCCCCCCAGGTCTTCTATTTCTTGAGCCAAGTTTAAGTCCCCTTTGGAGAGAGGGTCCTTGACTTCCTCTGGCAGTATGCCTTGTTCTTCCTCAAACGAAGGGATGAGGGGAGACACCTGTTCCCCAAGAAAGTAACCTTCTATGGTTTTATTTTTCCCCCTTTTCTGGGCATTTTCCTGGCCAGTTACTTGACTTCTAAGTTTCCTCTCCACACCCACCTAACCTCCAGATCTGGCCAGCGCTTAGGGGCTGAGATTCAAATGCTGCTTCCCAGCCTCAGGGCTTTTGGTGGGGGTGGGACTGCTATTCATTGTGAGATTATGTTCAGGTGCTTGGATGGGGACAGGGCACCCGAGCAGGGCTCAGTTCCTTCCAGAGATTTAGGTGGGGGCAGGGCTGCCAGATGGGGCTCAGTTCCCTCTGGGAGTTTATGTGGAGATCTTCAACAATGAATCTGGGCTCCTGTCTGCTTTGGGAGCTCCTGTCTGCTGCTGCTTCCACTGCTTCCTCCTGAGGGGGCCTGAGTCATGGGGACACACCACTCCCCTCTTGGCCAGCCAAAAAGACTCTCTCACTGACCTTTGGCGCCTGTGGGTGGAGGGACCTGCATTGCCACTGGAGATTCTGTCCCTGAAGCCTGCTTGGATCTCCTCCCCTTGGTGCCACAGCCAATGCAGGGCTGGGCTCCACTCTGGGTCCAATGTGTGACAAACCTTTGGTGTCAGTTTTTCAGGTGTTTCTGGAACAGAAATCTCCTCCACTCCATTATTCTGTGGCTTCTGCTGCTCCAGAATTTGTTGGGAGGTCTTCTTTATGGGCTGTGGGTTAGGAGCTAGCATATGTGTGTCATTCTACTCCTCCATCTTGGCTCCTCCCCCCCAAGACAGAGTTTTTAACAAAATTTATTATAGTCTGAGACAGCTAGGGAGAAAATCCCAAAGTATCTCCCCTTCTTTCAGTGTCACTGTTTTGTGGTATTAAAGTAAGACCTGACTTTCTCTTAGTCTGAAACTTTTTTCTTCTTGATATCTCTTTTCAATGAGGAAGGGCCCAAGATCATACTGAAATCTAATAATGTCATACAATTACATTTTTGTGAAAATGAAAATCTGATTAGATTACATTTTCTTACTTTTTCCCCCAAATCAACAGAAGTAAATAAATCAGCAGCTGTTTTAAAATATAAAATCAGACTACATAGTCATTCTTCCCAATGGGAGACTAATGTTTCATAAAATTCAAACAGAAAAAAAATAAACTTCATTCCACAGAGTAGAATAGGCCTTTCCTTCTATGTGATGACACCAGGGAAACTGATGATTGAACCAGTCAATTTAACCATTTAAAAAACAGTAGAGTTGCTACTTCACTGGAATTTGAAGCACACCTTAGAAAGATGTCAAATTTGCAAATAGGTTCACCACTTTGCTTTGGGAGATTTCATTTAATAATAATATAATATCAAATGGGGATCCAAAATCCTAAAACTTTTGAGAACCAAACAACTAATTTATGAGCTGAGTGATCAAGGAAACAAAATGTTAAGCAGCCAGTGAAGGTTTTATGTAATTCTTAATTCTTACCAGAAAAACAAGCCATGCGTTTAACATATTGAATAGTAAAAACATTTAATTCCAAACATTGGACATTTAATTTTTCTGTTAATCTTCAGTTGATTAATTAACATTCAAGTGATCAGTAGAATGCATGGAAGCATAGTTAAAGTGCTTAAAATGGAAAATATCAGGACAGTGATTTCAGGAAACATTTTGAAAAAAGCAAAGCCTATCAATGCGAAAACTGATGCTAAGTCCATTGTAGGATATATTTGTGCAAGGGAAAAATTTGAGGAGTAAACAAATTACAGTACGAAAATTTCTTTTAAATGACATTAGACATACAACGAGTTCATCAGAATCAGAACACTCTCAGAGGCCTAAAGGATTTTGGTGGTCATCTAGGCAAAACTAAACCTGAGAGAGAATTTCTTTTTCAAAATACCCCATAGGTGGGTCTGCTTGTCAAGTATCTCCCCACTTCAACCCATCTTTCTTCCAGTTGCCAATGTGATTTTCCCAAATGCTGGTCCAATCATGTTACTTTCACTCCCAGTCCATAAATTTCAGTGCTTCTCTGTTGTCACCAGTATCATATACAAAACACTCTAAAAGCCCTTCATAACCTAGCCTCATCCTACCTTTCCAGAATTCTGACACAATCTTCCCCAAGATATATATTTTTCTATCTAGTGATGGTGTCCTCCTGGATGTTCTACAAACAAAACAATCCTGCCTCTCAGCTCTGGGCATTTTCTCTGGAAATCCCCTGTGCCTGAAATGTTCTCCCTTCCCTAGTTGCAACTTTCCTTGCTTCCTTTCAATCTTAATTAAAATCCCACCATTTACAGGGGCCTTCTACAACACTTTTTAATTCTAGTGTTTTCCTTCTGTAGTTTTCTATTTATCCCAAATATAAATTTTTTGTATATATTTATTTACATTTTCTCCTCCATTGCACTGTATGCTCCTTGAGGCAGGGACTGTCTTTTGTCTCTTTTTTGTATCCCCAGTGGACTCAACAGGCCAGTTACAGATAGGCAATGCAGCTCCTTCTTCCTTTCCCTTCTTTTCCTTTCTTTGTCTAGCCTTGTGCTGCCTTGCTTTCTGTCATTGGGTATCATACACTTACCTTTGGGTACTCTCCTCAAAGAAATACAAATTTTAATCTTTAAAACCTCAGAAAATATCTTGGGGTTTGCAGGCTAGATTTCTTCCTTAAGGACTATGCCATAAACTCAATTCATTCTGACTCTCATTGATTGGCCAACAATAGGTCCCAGTCCAAGACCCACTTGATCACTCTTTGGGCATTGATGGGTCTGAGTGAATGTAAATAGCAATTGTTTCTGTTTTGGCCAGAAACACTGAGAGTCTTCCCATCCCAGATTGACTTTCTTTTTTTATAACTAGGTAAAAGAAGCCATCTTTACTTACATAGCCATAATCACTGAATGGGCCTTGCCTCGGTCAAACTGAGACCTGGGAAAGACCTTATCTTAAAAAGTCAAGGTCTGCCACTACATCTGGGGCCATCTCCAGTCATCCTTATCTATATCTTGCTACTGGATCTAGATGGTTCCAGAGGAGAAAATGAGGCTGATGACTTTGTGCAGCCCTCCCTCACTAAAACCAATCCCCTTGCAAATTGCTGTATCACCTTCCTGATGTCATGATCTTCTTAGAAAATGAAGGACAAGCAGCAACATCCCCAGCATGCAGCACAGTGCCTAGTGGATAGCAGACACATAACAAATATTGATTGATTCATTCATTGATCATCTAGCCTTCGATTGAACATGTCCACTGAAGAGGAAGTTAGCAACTCTTGAGTTAGCCAGTTCTAGTTTGGAATAGCTCTATTTATTATGAAGTTAATCCTGATCTTTAAAAAAAAAATATCTCCCTTTATAACTCTCACCCAGCTTTCCTATTATTTCCCCCTCCAGGCAAATCGCATCAACAAGTTAGCCTTTTAAATATTGAAGGCAACCATCATAATTCCCTCTATGCTTTATCTTCTCCAAACTTTTCAAATTGTTTCAAATGATCCTCATATGGCATGAATTCCAGAGTCTTTACCATTTTATTTGACTCCTGGATGTTCTACAGTTCATTGATATCCTTATTCAAATGTGCCAGGATATTAGCACAGTGTTGCAAATGAGAATAGTCTATGTCAGAGAAAAACTGGGCTATTTCCACCTTAATCTAAAAAAAAAGAAATTACTAGCTAAGTGTGAATTTTTATATCACATTGATATAAATATTACATCATATTGATATAAATATACAATTATCTAACTGTATACTATATATTATCTAACATCGTAGCAGTTTTATTTACTATCATATCATATCTTTGACAAGTTAAGCCAATTGCATGGTAAACTGTATAACTGTTTTTTAAGATGAGCTGCTCTCTTGTACTTACAAAGTTGATTGTTTGAACCCCAATCAAATATGATTGAGCTAGCTATTTTTAATGTTGCCTTTTTACTTGGTTGTTTGCCTGATATAAATGCAAATATTTTTGACATTTCAGAAAGTATTTTTTTTGAAATAGAATAATAGGTTATTGAAAATGAATATTGTTTTACTACCTTGTAGTAACACCTTGACTCTCCTTCAAGGTTGAGAGAAATTATTATAATTTTATTCCTATTATTCCCATAATGTGTAATTTTGTATACTATATACTAGTTCTGAAAAAATTTCCAACAAAAAATTCTAACTTCTAATTTATTTTTTACAAAGAAGCTTCTGAACATGTCAGAATAAGGCTTTGTTGTTTTAAATAGTGGGTAAAAGGGATTCTTCAGTTCAGTTCATGTGGAAACATTTCAGGCTCTCCAACAGGGTAAGACAAATATCTTGAGAATAATTACATCCTTCTTGTTTGAGCTACTTCTCCTCAGACCGCTTTTTATAGACATCCTTGGATACATATTGTAGTCACACTCAACTTAATTTTCCTATGTCAGCCTTTGTTTGCTAGAAAAACAATCTATCTCTATGACTTACATGGGAAGCCCGCTTCCCACTATCATACCTTTAGAGAATTTGGTTATCTTTGACTCTAATGAATATTCTGGATGTTTCCTTTCAGGAAAGAGTATTGGTAGAGAATAAATAAATTATACTTACAAATTATATGAGTACAACAGTACAGAAAAAGTTATTGAAAAAGATTAGAAATATTTATCGTATTTATTAGTTATCCCAGAAGATGACAAAAAACTGGAAACTAATTAGCTGACTGCTATTAAGCTCTTGGTCACCTCCATTCTATCCTTTCAAACACTTTTGGTCCTTGGGAGCAAGAATGTTCAGAATACCCAAGTACAGATAGTGCTTATGATGGAAACAGAATATTCAACCACATTTATGTTGGCTATCAAATGCATTAGTAAACATACATACAATCAACTCTACTCAAGTCTCAAATTTGATTAAGTGAAGGGAAGATTTGAGTAATATGACTTTAAAGGAAGCCTCTAATAGCAATAATAACTAATTTTGTAAAAAAATACTGCATATATTATTTGAGATATTTATCATAGGTATTTTATCACTGTTTTACAGATAGCAAAATGAGGTTCAAAGAGCTTTAATAACTTTCCAAATGTCATGCATCTAGTAAGTGCCAGGGGTAGAATTTAGACCCAGCTTTCTCCTGACTACAGGTCTAATGCCATTTCCATCACATCATACAGGGAAAAAAAAAATTTATATCTCATCACACCTCACCCTCTGCTCCTTTGACTGGGGGGTAAAGAGAAGTGCTTCTTCCCACACTCTATTGAAGTAGGGCACCAAGGCCAATAATCTCTTGATTTCCTACTCTGTTGCACTCTTTGGATCTCATCATCCTTCTATGCTGATTATGTTTTTCCCTCTACTCCTTTCTGGCTTTCCTTTGTGTGTTGTCTTTTTTCATTAGATTCACAGCTCCCTGAGGGCAGGAACTGTCTTTTTATATTTGTATCTCCAGCATTTAGTGTGGTGTCTAGATAGTCAAAAATGATAAATCGAACTTTAACTTGCAGTATTCTCTGATTTCAGAAGTAAAAATGCTCACACTGAAAATTGAACTATCATCTCAGGCTGGTATAAGCTGTCTCCACCATATCCTGGATTGTCCTTCAAGTATCCATCCTAAGGCAATCTCTCTTCTTCCTCCATACTCTCTCACTTGAAGATCTCATCTGTTGCAGACCACTTCAATTAGTATTGCCATGAAGTTGATATGAAAATCCATTTATTTAGCCCTAATCTTTCTTTGAGACTCCAAATGTCTTTTAGACTTCTTAACTTGGCTATTTTATAAGTATATCAATCCGTTTCAAACATAACTCACTTACAAAAATGTAAATCATCCCAAACTCTTCATTCATCCTTAATTTCTTAACATTGTGGAGGACACTACCATCACCCTAGTCCCCAATCACCCAGATACAGAATCTTGGTGTAATCCTTGATTTCTTAGTTTCCTTGATGCAGTATATCTAATCTATTATCAAGTCTGGAAAATGTTCGTCCTCTGCATCAACTCTCATATACTTCCACTTTTGTCTCTTAACAGAGACAATGCCATAGTGCAGATATTCATCCTTTCAACTTGTACTATTGTAAAATCCTTCTGGTTGATCTCTCTGTCCCAAATCTCTCCACATTCAATCCCTCCCTCACTGAGCTTTCAAAGTTATTTTAAAGCACCGATCTGACCGTCTTAAAGCTCTATTTACTAAAATCCAGTGGCTCCCTATTGCCTTAAGGATCAAATAGAGAATCCTCTGTTTGGCTTTTACAGTCTTTCACAACATGGCCCCTTTCTTCTCTTCCAAGATTATTACACTTGACTCCACTCCATGTAGCTATGATCATGTGAAACAGGACTTCTTGTGATTCCTTGAACACGACTATCTCATGACTCAATAGTTTTTCATTGACTCTCTTTGCCTAGACTGCTGTCTTTCCTCATCTCTGCCTTCAGTCTTCCTGGCTTCCTTCTTCAAGAAAGCTCAAATCTTTTCTTTTTACAAGAGGTATTTATTGGTAGAATCAACTGCTCATCTCTCCCCTTTGAGATTTCCTCCTATTTACATTGTCTGTATAGTGTATGTATATAATTATATTCATGTTGTCTCCCCCACTAGATTTTTACCTCTGTGGGAGTAGATTGTGATTTGCCATTTCTTTAATCCATAACACTTAGCTTAGAGTCTTGCATACAGCAAGTATTTAATCATTATTATTGACTGACAGACTGCTATTGCAGCACACATGTATACCAACAGAGAGACAATTGGGTCTCACATGTTAGTTGAGGTTCCACTTGTGGTAGGAATCACTGTCCTTGTATGTGACTCAAAGGAAGTCAGAAAAGATATTGCTAGTATCTTCTCCTGCAACCCTTCTCCAAAGGAGATGTCTATTCCTTCTAGGAGGCAAAGCAGGAAGTTGAGTCTAGAGGTCATCTCTCTGCTCTCCTGAGAGAAGAGGAACACAGCTATGTTTATCTGCTCCCCTTAGTTATTGTTAGTCTAGGGAAATGTGATTAGGGTCTATCTAACTTTTGATTTCTTTGTAATTTCTTGGGGAAAGAGGGACCCCAGGCTCTATATCCAGAGCTTGACTTCTTTTCCAATAAATACCAGGCACAAAATGAATATATATATATAAAGAAGAGCAAAAAAAAAAGCTTATTTATTTGATTTGTAGAAAAAACTGAAATCAGGAAAAAGTATAAAGAGGTGATTATATGCTAAATAGTACAGAGTGAAGAAGCTCTCCCATTTGGAGTGACATAACTCAGCTCAATCGAGAGAAAGTTTCCTGGATCTCTCTCAAGGTAAAATTACCCACAGTCCTTAGGGTAGCAAGCTAGAGATAGGAACATGATAAAGACTATCTGTTCCTCTCATACTGACACATATGAAGCGGCATTGCCCTCTTCGATCTTCTCTCCAGAAGATGCAAGGTGATAGGCTTGCTTGGAGAGCCCCAAAGTAGAAACTAGTTGAGAACTGAAACTCCAACCTCTCTACAGCTCAGTCTCACCCTGCACACATGGCTGAGTCTTCATCTACAACCAATAAGGGCAGAGTCCCAATCCCAAGGGGCTTCAGGGCATTGGTTAGACTAGTTTCTTGCAGTTCAAAACCCAGATATTTTCTTTCTTTCTCTATATCCTTATCCTTGAACATATCTTATAACCCCACATCTTCAATTATCATGTGTGAGTGCAAATAATGTACATATATAGATTATGCTTTTTCCATACAGACTATTGAAAACTTTCTCTTCTTTCAATTCACCTTTTACCTCCTTTATGCACTGTTCCCTTGTAATGCAAGTACTTAGATATCTCCCTCCTTTTTCTGGATCTCTCTTTTGCCCTTATCATATGCTATACCATATCATACTTACCTGTATATTTGTCTTGTTACCTCTAGTAGATCTTAGCCTCCTTGAGGTCAGGGATTGTTATTTTTTTAATCTCCTTATGCTCTAAGTTTTGCACAGTGCTTTGTACAGTATGGGTACTTAGGAACTTATTTTTCCTCTCATCTTATCTAATTAGGAAAGAAAATCCATCTTATTTACTTGCCATGTTCAAGATAATATATGTAATATGCTTTTCAAAAACACAAAGTACTATATGAATGTGAGCTATCATCATTACAATTTATATTACATATATTTAAATACACATACCTACATGTCTGCATATACATAACTGTGTGGTATAGAATTATATCTTCCATATGTAAATCATCTGGTGGACCAGAAAATAGAGTGCTGGATTCAAACTGAGGAAACCTTGAGTTTAAATCCTGCCTCAATTATTTTACTAACTATATGATTCTGAGCAGGTCACTTAAACTCTTCAATGGAAACTAAAATAACCCATACTTTCATAGTTGTTGGGAGGATAAAAATATAACTTTAAATAATTTTCACACAGCAATAATACTAGCTAAGCAAATGCTAGAATTTGAGCTGTGAGTTTTATGTGGGTAGGCTCATTTATCTTTGTATTTCATCAAAATTGCTACCACAATGTCACAGAAAAAACAAGATATTTAATAAATATCAAATATCATGATGTCTCTGAAATATTATAAGTGTAAATATTTTCTGGTAAAAGAAATACTTGAATTACCTAAACCATTTATTCCCAATAGTGACCAAAAAAATGAAATAAACAGTAGTAACCTCACCAATTCAACATTCCAAGTCAAACTAATATGAATTTTTAAGTACTTTATATGGGCCAGATGCTATTTTTGATTCTACCTAAAAAAAATAGAATGCAGTTATTTTTAATTAAGCTATGAGTATTTTAATTTATAGAACTATCCAATGAAAGGTTACATGTGGGATATACATGTTAAGTTCCAGTATGGACTAGATGAACTTGAAAGTGGTTACCAACTCATTTTATTATTATTTGGGTTTACCTGAAATACAAAATAAGAAAGCAATATCAAAGAAATTCTAAAAGGTTTTAAAATAAAACTGGAATATTTAACTTAAATATTGTATTTATGAATATATGACATTGATTCTCTCTTCATATAAGCATACATTGGCTAGTAGTGCATCCATTTGCTTATACTAATAATCAACAAAACTGTATACATATTCAGTCTTTCTCTTCAGTAAGGATAATCAAAATGGTTAATTGATAATGTAATATACGTTAAACTAAAAATGAATTTTAATGATGATAGAATGCCCACTAAAATTTTATATCAACTTATCATTGTGATACAAAGATGATGCTAGGTTCTTGAAAGCTAAGTCAGTAAAGCATTAATTTTGGCAAATCTCTTAAAGTTAAGAAGTTCTCCAAGTTTGAGCATGGAGTCAGATTGTCTTCAAGAATTAGTCTCAATAAGTTTGGAGAGTCTTATAACCAAAAGGTTGGCCACTAAATTATTTTTGTTTCTTTTTTCATACAAACTCATGAAAAGTATCTACTCAGTTAGGAAGGGGAAAATACCATCCCACGAAATCACAAATCTCTTGAAATGTTTAAGTAAGATTGTACATTACATTATACATTTTATGTACATTGTACATTTCATAACAGTAAGGGGTGGAGAGAGACTCTAAAAAGAGTAAACATTCAGGCTAAAAATGAAGGAATGTTTTTAGAATTGTTAAATCTAACTGAAAATATTAGAGAAAAAGGGAATCATTCTAAACACTGAATTCAGTTAAAGAAAGCAAGAAGCAGTTGTCCAGAAATAATTCCGCAGGGGCAAATAAACAACCACATGTCCTTTTTAATACGTGTGCCCTGGACTTTCCACTACTATAAACACCCTCAAGAGCATCTTCTCCCTTCACCACAGAGAATTCTAACTAATTTTGTTCTATCACCTTTCACAATTCCATTTGCACTTTCATAAGCACAGATAGTCACTCTCCCTGTTCATGCTTTTCACATTATTCTTCTTTGAAGAGCTTCTAGGAGTCTCCAAAAGGTTCTACTTAATAATAATAACTCACATTTATATCACAACTTATATTTATAAAGGATTCTTTCTATTCTATAAAACAGTTTCATTCTGAATATTCATTGTATTAAAGCAAGGATTTCCCAGGAGAATGGAGGAGGGCAATTTAACACAAAACACAGTTGGAATTTGATTACTGTGGCATAACCATTCCTTACAGGTTGAAATCCAGATAATGTTTACATAGACCCCACATCTACAAAGCACAAGCTTCTCATTAAAAAGTCGTCCAATTTTAAAGCATGAAAAGAACTGCGGCATATTTGTTAACTGCTTTGTATATGGAAATAAGTTATCTTTTATTTTCTTGATGAGAGAGCGAAGAAAAGTCATTGGAAGCACTGCAGATATAACATTAAAACAATCGGTTAATTGGGTGAATCAAATAAAACAACTTGCCCGTTCAATAAACAAATTACTTATTGTCAATGTATAATTCAAAATGGCTTGTTGACTTCACTTTTCATTTTTCAAGGGATGTAATGACATTGTGTAAATAGGAAAATCACTTGGGAAAAATTGTGAAGTAAACCAAGCTTTTTATCCATGCTTCTATATCTCCAAAGTCTTTTATGTGAAATTTCAGTCATTTGTAATTCCTTCCCCATACATTTTCAAATGACCTCTAACTGCCGCTATCCAATATGCTCTCGTAAAAAGTCCTGATAGCAGCCAGTGAAGTAGCAATATATAACACAGAAGTAAGTCTGGGAAAGAGGACATCTAGTTATGAAAAATGACACTGATATCTAATGGCTTTGTAACCTTAATCAAGTCCCTAGCTCTCTCTTAGACCTGGTTTGCTCAAATTTAAAAATTAAGGCAATAATATTTTTAATGTAAAACTGACACATTTGTGAGGAAAGTAGGTTATAAACGCTAAAGTCTACATAAATGAGTACTATACCTTTGTGTTCATTTGGCATGTCACTCCTCTTAAATGCATTTATATTTTAAATCATATTTAATTGTGTAAGAAAAAAACTTTAATAATTCATAACCCTTACTAAATGGAGGAAGTAAGGTGAGAGTTGAAGCAAAAATAAGTCCAGCCATAAGTGTATTGCAATTATCCAGATATAAGTGATAGTTGAATCCAGGTGGAGGCAAGGGTGGTAAAGGGAAGGAGGTATATGAGATGTTATAAAGTTTGAAAAACCAAAAAGACAGGCATTAACAGATGATTGGATATGAGGCCAGGAGGGAGGATGACACCTAACTTAAAAGTTAAAATAACTATTGCATGTTGATATACTTGACAGTAATAAGAAAGTTAGGAAGAAGGGAAGCTTTGGGGGAAAAGTGAGTTCACTTTTGGACATGTTGAATTCAAATCTATGAGATGCTGTAAGAAGGCATATACAAGAATGCTAACTGGTACAAGGAGGTCAAAGAGGATGAGGATTTTATGAAAAAAAAAGATCACTGGATTTCAAACTAGATTTTTCATTTCTGATCTTGAGAAAGCAGTTTCAGTGGAATGAAAGAGTGAGGAGGGGAGAAGGCAGATTGGAAAGTGCTAAAGAGAAAGTGGTTATTGAAGAAATGAAGAGTTCTGGTAAACATTCTTGCATCTCACCCTTCCGCACTTCCAAAATATCTATGAATAAGGAAAGAGAACAGGGTTATGCTGTACCTGGATGGTGTGTAAATTTGAAAGGAAGACCTTTTTAGGGATAGTTAAATATCATGACAGACAGGAGAGAGGGAGGGAGAGGAGAGGGTGACAGAATTTTCAACATTTACATAAGATTTTGAGTTCCAAATTTTCTCCCCATCTTTCTCCTCCTTCCCACTCCAAGGTGGTACACATCCTGATTACTCCTTTCCCTAGTCTGCCCACCCTTTTACCGTTAGCCCTTATCCTCTTCCCCTTTACATTCTTGAAGAGCAAGATAGATTTCTATACCCCATTGCCCACTACTTCCTAGTTGCAATTTTTAGCATTTATTTTTAAAATTTTGAGTTCCAAAATCTCTCCCATCTTCCCTCCCCACACACCCCCATTGAAGAGGCACACAAGTGAATATAGGCTATACATATGCAGTTATGCAAAACACCTCCATAATAGTCATGTTGTGAAAGATTATATTTCCCTCAATCTTACCCCCTCTCCAATTATTCTATTATGTCCTTTGACCCTATCCCTTTACAAAATTGTTTGCTTCTGACTACCCCCTCCCCCATCTACCCTCCTTTCTATCATCATCCTTTTATTCCCTTATGCCCTTCTTTCCTGGAGGGTAAGATACCCAATTCAATGCATATATTATTCTCTCCTTTAGCCAGATCTGATGAAAGTAAGGTTCACTTATTCCTTCTTACCTCTCCTTTCTTCCTTCCATTGTAAAACTTTTTTATTGCCTCTTTTATGTGAGATCATTTACCTCATTCTATCTGTCCCTTTCTCCTTTCCCAATATTCCTCTCTCAACCATTAATTTTATTTTTTAGTTATCATCCCTTCCTATTCAACTCACCCTGTACCCTCTATCTATCTATCTATCTATCTATCTATCTATCTATCTATCTATCTATCTATCTATCTGCCAACCTACCTATCTATCTATGCATCTATATTTTCTCCAACTACTCTAATACTGAGAGAGGTCTTATGAGTTAAAAATATCATTTTTCCATGGAGGAATGTAAACAGTTCAACTTTAATAGGTCACTTATGATTTCTTTTTCCTTTTTACCTTTTCATGCTTCTCTTTATTGTTGTATTTGAAAGTCTAATTTTCTATTCAGCTCTGGCCTTTTCATTTAGAATGCTTGAAAATCCATTATTTCATTGAATGACTATTTTTTCCCTGAAGTATTATGCTCCATTTTTCTGAGGAGGTGATTCTTGGTTTTAATCTTAGCTCCTCTGACCTCCAGAATATCATATTCCAAGCTCTTCAGTCCCTTAATGTGGAAGCTGCTGAATTAGATGTGTTATACTAATTGCAGTTCAACAATACTCAAATTGTTTCTTTCAGGCTGCTTACCACTATTTTCTCCTTGACCTGAGAACTCTGGAATTTGGTTACAATATCCCTAGGAGTTTTCCTTTTAGGGCCTCCTTCTAGAGGCAATTTGGTGGATTCTATCAATTTCTATTTTATCCTCTGGTTCTAAAATATCAGGGCAGTTTTCCTTGATAATTTCTCAAAAAATGATGTCTAGTATCTTTTTTTGATGATGGCTTTCAGGTAGACCAATAATTTCTAAATGATTTCTCCTGGATCTACTTTCTAGGTCAGTAGTTTTTTCTAATGAGATATTCTATATTATCTGCTATTTTTTTTTCCTTCTTTTGGTTCTGTTTTATAATTTCTTGATTTCTGATAAAGTCATTAGCTTCCATTTGTCCATTCTAATTTTGAAGGAATTATTATCTTCAGTGAGTTTTTGGACCTTCTTTTCCATTTGATGCATTCTTGTTTTTAAGGTATGTATCAGGAAAGACCCCAATATACACAAGAGGGCCTTATGTACAGGTTCTTATATCTGCTTTTCTAAAAGGAAAGCAACTGTTGAGGGGTGAGCAATCTACTTTAATCAAGCACATATATCATTCACTTAATTCAGGGGGAAATCTCAGCACACTGAATTTCAGAGAAAATACAAACAAAGAAATAAAGACCAACAGAAAAGGCTTCCAACTGTCTGACCATATGCAATGCATACATGACTAAACAACAGACAGGTTCAACTATCTGACCATTACACACACACACACACACACACACACACACACACACACACACACACACACACACACACACACACATATATATACATATATATGTAGTTAACAGAGAGAGAAACACCAACATCTGGGTTTTCATAGTGGTGGGAGGAAATCCCTTGCAGCTACCCAGAGTCTTGTCTGGCCAAACAAACACTTTGAAAGACTAAGCCCCAAAGTAAAACTTCACCTCAATGCATTTATACACCTTTCAGAGCCCAAGGGTAGGACCTTCTGACCCAGTGCCTCAACAGAAATTAACAAAAGGTATTGAGCCCTATAAATGGGCAGTAATGATCTTTAAAACTTCCTCTCACTCACCCATCATTAACCTTACATTAACATCACAAGGCATTCTTCTCCTCATTGACTATTTGGACTTCTTTTGCCTTTTGGGTTAGTCTGTTGTTTAAGGTGTTATCTTCTTTTCTAAGATTCAACTGTCTGAGTTCTTTTACAATGTTTATTCATCTTCCCAGCCAAACTATTGACTTTCTAACCCTTTGTCAAGTAGAACTCTGCTTTCAGTTGGGGTATATGGTGGGGGTTGGTATGTTTTCCGAGGCTTCAGGGATTTTGTATCAGCTGCTCAATTCTCCACAGTCCATGAGCTCAAAACTCCAGAAGTAGCTGCTGCCATGCTCTTTGTCCGTCTTGTGAAATAACAAATTCAAACCAGATGAACATTAAGAGAACTTACATCTTTCAGTCCTATAAGCATATAAATCTACCTGTGTTGAATTGGATAGAAATTCAGAGAGGAGGGACCTGCAGCTTCAAAGCCACGTATGTCCTTCTAGGTCCTTGGGTGTCACATTTTTACAAAACAAATCCTTTTATGAAGGGGATTTGTTCTGTGAGGTTTATATTCAATAAAAGGACAGTACATTAGGAAGCTAGAGGGCCACATGTGGCCTCAAGGCCTCAGGCTCCCCAAAATAGATCATTACTTTCCAAAACAAAAACAAACAAAACTGTACTGACTCCATAAAGTTTCTAAAAGTTCAAAGCCTTCCTTACAATAGCCTCCACTTATCTTTCTAGATTTATTCTATATCACTTAAAAAGTGAGATAATTCAAACTATCAAGTCCAACATACCTACTTTTAGCTGAGAAAACAGGTATAAAGAGAATGAGTATTCAAGAAACATCAAGAAGTAAATAATAATGTTGTATTCAAACAAATATCCTTTAACTCACTAACTTTAGCTGATTTTCATTTATTTGTTTGCTAGTTTGTTTTTTTTTTTTTGTTTTAACAAAGCATATCTTTCTCAGTCACAAATTTGTTTCTCTAGTTCAAGTGATCCATTTTCTATTCTCTAAACTAGACTTTGCTCATCTGTCTCTGTGTGTTAGGGTGAGCTTTTTCCTCTTCCTTAAACATGCTTCCATTTCATTTCTTCTTCTTATAGTCCTTACTTTCTTTCAAGATTTAATCACACTAAATCCTATGCAAAACTTTCCTAAACTGACATAAAGTAATGGATAGAGTTCTAGACACAGATTCAAGAAGACCAAGTTTCAAATGCTGCCTCAATACTAACTGACTGTGTAATTCTGAGCAAATCACTTAATCTATTTGCTTCTCCATTGAAAAAATGAGGGTGGAGGCACTAGATTCAATATTCCTTAATATTTCTATCAGCTTTAAATCTATAATCAAGTGAACCACAGATGTTCATGTTCCTCTCTAGTGAAATGACATTACAGTGGCATATCTATTCGCATTGACACTACCATGAACTATCCCCAGGACATTATAAACTCCTTGATGGAAGTAATCATTATTTTTTTATTTGTTATTATAACTTATTCATGATGATGTGTCTTTGTACCTATTGTGTTCTTAAGTAAAAGTTTGTTAAATTGAATAGTAGACAGCTTTAACACAAATATAGAAAATTATAGAAGTGAATATGTAAATTTCAGAAATTTTTCCAGAAATTATATTGACTTAATTGAAGAATTAAACCAGGTAGGTTTTGCTAAAAGCAATATTCTCTTTAATTTGACATGTTCAAAGGCAGGTCATTTGGCTCAAATCGAGAACACCTAAGAGCATAGAAGGAAAAGGAAAGAGTTCTAGAGCTACCCTTTCATCATGTAAACAGGGGCCAGGACACATCCAAACTCCTTCAAGGTAATCTACCAACAGTCTACATTCCAGGCAGTTTGCCACCCTCTAACACTTCTAATCAGACAGGAAAGACCGAATCAATATCAATATCCAAAGTAGGACTAGAAAAGGACAGAAAAGGAATATCACCAACCATGGTAAGCTAACCTCAGATACAGTGGTTATCAAGAGGTGATGAGAGGGGGTGGAGCCAAGATGGTAAAGTAAAAGCTGGGACTTAAAGAATTCTTCCCCCAAAACCCATTCAAATACCATAAAAAAAGCCTGTAAACAAATTCTGGAGCTTCAAAACCCACAGAATGACGGAGTGAAGAAAATCTCCAACCCAAAGTAGCCTGAAGAATTGGGGGGAGGCATATATTACAGTGTAGTGGGAGCAGAGTACAGTCCAGCATGGGCCTTACTGGCACAGATGGCACCTGGGAGGGACCAAAATCTCTGGTACCTGTCATGGTATACCCACTTCCCAACCCCAAAATGCAAATAACAAATTGAAAGATCAGTAGCAAAAACCTGTAAGACCTGTATGAAAGAGTACAGTGGTCTGGTCCCAGACACAGGGTGGCAGAGAGGGTTGAAGAGCCTGCAGCAGGGGCAGCAGCAGCAGCTGTTTCTGGATCTCTAGGCCTAGATATTGTGGGGGTATTGAGCAGTTGACAGTACACCCCTCACAGCTACTGAAGCAGAAAACTACATTGACAAAAGAGCTCAAAAATGAAGTAAATAATTGGGGAAATGAGCAAAAACTGGAAAAAAAATCAGACTATAGAATCTTACATTGGTGATAAGGAAGACAAAAATATACAAAGAGAAGAAAATAACAAAGTCAAAGCTACTACATCAAAATCACTAAGAAAAATGTGAATTGTTATTAGGAAACAGAAGAACTCAAAAAGGATTTTGAAACTCAAATAGGAGAAAAAGGAGAAAAATTGGAAGAGAAATCAGAGAGATATAAGAAAATCATGAAAAGTGAATCAAATGGAATCATCTAAACTGTGTCCAGCTGTCCCACTCCATCTACAATAAAAAGTTTTCTGGGATTAAAAAAAATAGATAAATCCAAATGGCAAAGAAGATTCAAAAAGCCAATGAGGAGAAGAATGCTTTAAAAAGCAGAAGTGGCCAGATAGAAAAGGAGGTTCAAAAGCTCAATGAAGAAAGTCATTCCTTAAAAATTAGAATGGAGCAGATGGAAGCTAATGACTTTATGAAAAATGAAGAAATTATAAAGCAAAAACAAAGGAATGAAAAAAATAGCAATGAAATATTTCATTGGAAAAAAAAGCTGACCTAGAAAATAGGTCCAGGAGAGGCAATTTAAAAAATATTGGGCTACCTGAAAGCCATGATCAAATAAAGAGCCTAGATATCATTTTTCAAGAAAGTGTCAAGGAAAACTGCCCTGATATTCTAGAACCAGAGGGTAAAGTAGATATTGAAAGAATCCACCGGTTGCTTTTTGAAAGAGATCCCCAAATGAAAATTCCTAGAAATACTGTACCCAAACTCCAGAGTTCCCAGGACAAGGAAAAAAATATTACAATTAGCAAAAACAATTTGAGTATTATAGAAACACAAGATCTAACTACTTCTACTTTAAGTGATCAAAGGGCTTAGAATATGATATTCCAGAGGTCAAAGGAACTATAAAATCAAGAATTACCTACCCAGAAAAACTGAGTATAATACTTCATGAGAAAAATTGGTCATTCAATGAAATGGATTTTCAAGCATTCTTGATGAAAAGACCAGAGCTGAATAAAAATAAAAAAAATTGCTTTTCAAACAATCAGAAGAAGCATGAAAAGGTAAACAGGAAAAACAAATCATAAGGTACTTACTAAAGTTGAAGTGTTTACATTTCTACACATAAAGATAATATCTGTAACAGTTGAGACTTTTCTCAGTATTAGGCTTGTTGGAGAGATCATATATATGGATAGAGGACACAGGATGAGTTGAATATGAAGCAATGATATATAAAAAATATAAAACTAATGGGTGACAGGAATACATTAAGAGAAGGAGAAATGGAGAAATAGAAAGGGGTAAATTATCTCTCACATAAAAGCAAGAAAAAGCTATCTCAATGGAGGAGAAGGGAGAGGTAAGAAGGAAAGAGTGCACGTTACTCTTATTGGATTTGGCTTAAGAAAGGAATCATATGCACACTCAATTTGCTATGAAAATCTATCCAACATTACAAGAAAGCAAAGGGAAAGGAATTAATGGGGGGGTGACAGAAGGGAGGGCAAAGGGGAAGAGAGGGTAATTAGGAGTAAGCATTTTTGAGGAGCAACAGGATCAAAAGAAAGAACAGAATAAATGGGGGACAGGATAGGATTGAGGGAAATATAGCTGGTCTTTCACAATATGACTGTAATGGAACTGTTTTGCATGACTGCACATGTGCAACCTATACCGAATAACTTGCCTTCTCATGAGGGTGGGTGGGAAAAGAGAAAGGAAGAGAAGTTGGAGTTCAAATTTTTTGCAACTGGAAAAGGAAATATACAGGCAATGAGGCATAGAAATTTATCTTGTCCTACAAGAAAATAGAAAAGAAGCAGAAAAGAGAAGGGAGGGGTATGATAGAAGGGAGGGCAGATTGGGAGAAGAGGTCATCACAATGCATGTTGTCTTGGGGTGGACAGAGAATAGAGACAGGGAGAAAGTTTGTAATTCAAGATCTTGTGGAAGTAAATGTAGAAAACTAAAAATTAATTGACTAATCATTTTTTTAAAAAAGAAATGGTGAGAGAAGGGTTGTCCATATTATCCTTGCAAGGGGCTGCTACCAAAAATTGGCACATAACTGCACTAAGTTCCATTTGGATTTCTTAAGTCCGTACTCCTATGCAACTATAGAAGCTCTTAAGGTCAGGGTAGTTCTAAGATTAAGGGACACTATAGGTAATTTCGAGAAAAGAGACAAACTATTCAGGCAGTCAAGGCTGATTCAAAATCTGTGCTTGAGGTCACAGACTATCAGTTGTTAAATCATAAACCAGGAGGTTCTTGTCTGTAATAGAAATTTTCAAATAGTAGATATTCAGAGAGTAGGGAGTACAGAAGAGATGAAGTACTGTTAAGGAAGAGGGTTTATAGCTTGTCTATTACTCATGATATGGAGAAAAACCAGGTTTAAAAATAATGATAGATTTTCTCAACTGTACCAGGAAAATAATCCAGAATGATCTTTAAAAATATATCTTCCTTAATATTCTGGAGTCTAGCTTACCAACGATGTCATCATCTAGAAATAGACACTCATCAGCATTTTGATGGCGTTCCATTTTGATGGAACATTCTAAATATCTGCCATTCAAGCCATAGTCATATAATTCCCAGGAAATGAACATATCTTTGCATTTTCCCTTTAATACTGAATTTCATTTCATAACCAAATTCCGTAGGCAATGCATTGCAGTGTAATTATGGTTGTTTTAATAGTTTATTCATGTAAAGAATTCATAATTATAGCTAGATGTAACGGCCTATAAACACAAGGCCAATCAGGCATTTTTGCTTAAGTATAAATCACAGTGATGCACAATGCACTACATAATTATCTGGTTTCATACATTGGAGAGCACAGACTTGCCAGACACTTTAGTATCCATCTACATTCATTTATTTATGTGAAAAGAAAACCTTCTTGTGGTAAGCATTTTAGTTAAAAAATTAAAACACTGTTAATTTCACCTTGCTTTCTTTCCAACATCATCTGAGTGATTAATCTGCAGTTGTATCCTTCAACAGCAAGACTTTCAAGAAGCCTTCATTGAGAACGAAAAATAAAGTGCACTAAAGCAATATCATCCTCAAATTATGAATGAAAGGATAACCTCAGAGAATAAAGATGGAGAGTGGTGACAGAATGCAAATGATGTCAGGAGAATTTTTTAACCCAAAGTTGTCTTTCTTTTCACCTTTTCAGACCTACTCCTTTCAATCTCCACTTCATGAATTTTCTTGTGAAATTTTGTAGGTATTCTTTATACCTCCCTCATATAAATTTTTTCCTTGCTTTTCTTTGTATCTCTAAAGGTTAGCATAGTACCAGACTTATTGTTTTGCTTGATAAAATACAATACTACTCAGAAGTCAGAACTATTTTATTTGTTTCTTTTTTTCATACTAGCACCTAGAATAGTACCTGGCATATATTGTGCAAAATAATTGCTTTTTGATTATATATTTTTTTTAAATGTTAGTCACATTTGTGTAAAATCTACAAAGCAATCCAGGTACTATATAAAAAGCATGGAATCTTACAAATGTTAAAAAAAGCTAAATAATCTTTTTGAAGTTTTAGCACTGTATTAGGAGGCTGCTCCATATGTTCCCAATAGATATTGTGGAATCAATTTCATAATCATTGTCAGTAATAGCTATTACTGATTAGTTATTATTACCAGTAATAGTTATCATTAATAGTTATTGTCTATTCTTATGCATTTTCATGTTGGTAAGCAAAAGGGATTATTGGGAAACTCATCTAAGCGTGCTCTGGATCCCTCTCCCAGAACCAGATGAGCTACATTTCCCTTCAGGGGCTAGGGAGTGATCGTAGAAAATTCAGTGTCTTATCACTATTACTATCAATGTGAATCAATAGCAGTTGTTTTTCCCCTCATGTTTAGGGGTCTGTGACTAGCATTATGATTTTATTTAACAAGTTAAGTTTTAGAAAATGATACACACACACGTATATATACACACATGCGCATAGACATGCGCATAATGCATATATGCACACATACATCTATACAAGCATGTTCATATATGCATACGAAGGCATACACATAAACATGTGTAACTGCCTTTAAACCCAAGGTCAATACAGTATTTTTGCTTAAATATAAATCACAGTAATGTACTATATACACAATATGTATATATGTATATGTGTGTGTATATATATATATATATTATGTATATTCAAATATGTAAGTATGTCTATATATGGTAAAAAAAAAATGTGAAAATTTTCCACACCTAGGTCCTAAGGGGACCTACTTTATGTTATCCTTCTTGAGTGGTTCATAGGATCAAGACTTTGTTTCTATATTTATATAGCAATGATAATGCCAAATTCATATGAAAAGATGGCTTTTCAGTTACATGAGCCCTAGTCTCAGCTTATTCTGGGGTGGTTCCTTAAGATTCTGGCCAAATATCGGTCCTTGCTCTGCAGCTATACTGGCTGAAAAATTCAGAGATTTGCCATTGTTCCTCTTTCTGTGGCTGAATGGAACCAGTGCAGGACCAGAAATATTCCAGAAAGAACCACTGGACCAGTAGAAAAACTTGAGCCCCAGGGGGGTGGAGACAGTAAGCACCAACACCAGGACCCTAGCAAACTTAAGAACAGCCAGGAAAATATGACTGACACCAGCATAGATGGGTATGCTAGCCTTTGAGCCTGCTGGTGTTCTAGTACAGACCTAAGGAAGGAGGAAACTCCCATGGCCAGACTGCCCCTCCCCCACACTTCATGCCACTAGCTTCATTGCAACCCTGGGGAAACTCAGAAAGATTTCACTAGGCCTCAGTCTTAGCATAAATCAGCCACCTCAGTGCCTGGTAAGCTGCAGCATTAAATACCTTCTAACTGAAAGAAGCAGAGGCCACAACAAGCAAAGCAAGAAACAAGGTCCCAAACTCCCAACATAAGAAATGTGGGACAGAGCCTCCTGTGCCCCAGAAGCAAAGATATACAGGAAAAAGGCAATCACCATGATCAAGAAACAAAACAGTAAAGCAAAGATCATATGATCTTACTACAGCAAAGGGAAAATCAAAATGGGGATTCAGAAGAGGATGGCATTGACAATATACCCGCATCTGAAACCTCAAAAGGGAATATGAATGGGTCTGAAAGTCTTGAAAGACCTTGAAAGAAGGTCTTGAAAGAACTAAAGAAGGATTTTTAAAGCCAAATTAGAGAGATAGGGGGAAAAATTTCCAATGATTTTAAAAATGCAAATAAAAAAATGAAAAAAAAAAGAATTCAGTGAAGAGAACAGCTCCTTAAAAAGTAAAATTGACCAAATGGATAAGGAGATACAAAACTTAACTGAGAAAATTAGACAAATAAAAAAGAAAGTATAAAAGTAACTGATGAAAACAATTCATTAAAAATTAGAATTGGGCAAGTAGAAAGTAAAGACTACAAGCCATCAAGAAACAGTCAAACAAAATCTAAATAATCAAAAAAATAGAAGAAAATGTAAACTATCTCATTGGTAAAAAAAACTGCCCTGGAAAAAATTCTAGGAAAGACAAATTTAAGAATTTTTAGTCTACCAGTAAGCCATGATGAAAAAAGAGCCTGGACTTTTCCAGGAAATCATCTTCCAAGAAATCATCAAGGAAAACTATCCCAAATTTCTAGACCCAAAGGGCAAAAGAGTCATCTAAAGAATCCACCAATCACCTCCTGAAAGAGATCCCAAATTGAAAATGCCAAAGAATACTATTGTCAAATTCCAGAACTGCAAGAAGCCAGAAAAAAAAAAAGTCTGGATCTCACAGGACCTTGCAATTTCTACATTTAAAAATTAGAGGGATTAGAATATGATATTCCATAATTTAAAGGAAGCTTGGGGTACAGCCAAGGATCAATTATCCAGCAAAATTGAGCATAATTTTTCAGGCACAGATTTCCAGAACTTCCTGATGGAAAGACCAGGGCTTGATAGAAAATTTGATCTTTGAATACAAGACTCAAAATGCCATATAAAGGTATACTGGGAAAAAATTGTTATTCATTATAGGCAAACTGTTTAAATCCCTATATGGGAGGATGATACTTGGTAATGTTGAGAGTTGTATATTTAGCATAACATTTACCAGGGATATACATAGATAAAGGGAGTAGGTATAAATTAACTTATGTGAGGAAAAACATGTAATTAAAGAATATAAAAGGATTTTAATGAGAGAAAAGGAGAAAGCAGAAATCGTAAGTTATATCACATGAAGAAGTACAAAAACATGTTGAGTAAAGGGAAAGAAAGAATGGATTTGAGCATTATTTCAGCTTTACTCTCATTGAATTTGGTTCAAGGAGGGAATAAAATTCTCAGTTACGTATAGAAATCTAACTTTCCCTACAGGTGATAGGAGAGTAAAAGGTAAATGAAAGGGAGGAGGTGGTTAGAAAGGAAGGAAGTGGTAGTAAGGGAAAAATAAGGGGTGGATGATAGAAGGGATGGAGACTGAAAGAGGCAAAATGGTTGAAAGTAAAACTCTTGAGGAGGGGAAGGGAGAAGGGAGAAATAAAAGCATAAACAGGGGAGGAAATAGGATGGAAAGACACAGTAAACATAACTTTGAATGTGAATGATATGAATTCTCCCATAAAACGGTGGTGGATAGCAGACTGGATTAAAAACCATAATTCTACAATTGGTTGTTTATAAGAAACACATTTAAACAGGGAGATACATACAGGATAAAGGTAAAAACCTGGAGTAGGATATATTATATTTCAGCTGATGTAAAAAAAAAAAGCAGAGATAGCAATCCTAATCTCAGACAAAGCAAAAGCAAAAATAGATTTAGTCAAAAGAGATAAGGAAGGAAACTATATTCTGCTAAAGGTACCACCAAAAACGAAATAATATCATTACTGAACATATATGCATCAAGTGGTATAGCATCCAAATTCTTACAGGAGAAGGTAAGGAAGTTACAGGAAGAAATAGAGAGCAAAACTATTCTAGTGGGGGACCTCAATCTCCCCATCTCTGAACTTGACAAATCTAACCTCAAAATAAGCAAGAAGGAAGTTAAGGAGGTGAATAGAATTCTAGAAAAGGTAGATATGATAGATCTCTGGAGAACACTGAATGGGTGTAGACAGGACTATACATTTTTCTCAGCAGTACATGGCACATACATAAAAATCGACCATGTACAAAGGCATTTAAAATCTCACAGTCCAGTTGAGAAAGGTGAAGTTAATCAATGTATCATTTTTAGATAATGATGCAATAAAAATTATACATAATAAAAGTCAATGGATATATACACCAAAAATTAATTGGAAATGAAATTGTTGTGGTTGTTCTGTTTGTCCTTCATTTTTGAACAGTACCATGACATCAAGATGATGAAATGACTTGCAGTTGACTTTGATTTGAGTGAGGGAGAGCTGTGCAAGGTCACCAAACTCACTTTCTTCTCCTAAGCCATCTGGGTCCAGTGGCCTGATATTTATCAGAGCATCTAGAAATGGCCCTGGATGCAATGTGAAACCTTGGCCCTTTCAGGCTAAGGTCTTATCTTAATCCTGCTTTGAGTGAGACACACCATTCAATGAATAGGCTTCTTTAAGTTACTCAACGGATGGTCCCTTAAATAAAATAAAATTGAACTGGGAGGGGTAGACGCTCAGGATTCCTGGGTAAAAGAGAAACAATTACTATTTAGTTATTACATTCACTCTGAGCTAGGTGGGCGGGAACTTGTTGTCCAGTAGGTCAATTCCAGAGTGAACTGGATTTAAGGCTCAGTCTTTGAGCAAGAAATGTAGCCAGTAAACCCAAAGGGAAAAAAGGCAGCTTTTAGTCATGGAGTATACCATGAGGAGAAGAGGAGAGGAGAGGAGAGAGGAGGGGAGGAGAAGAGAAGAAAGGAAAGGAGAAGAGGAGCTGCAACTCAACTCATAGGTTGTGTTTCCTTCATTCTTGAAGAGGACAATGACATCAAGATGCTGACATGGCTTGCAGTTGACTTTGATTTGAGTGAGGCAGGGCAGTTCAGTGTCACCAACCTTACTTTCTTCTCCTGAGTCATCTGGGTCTAGTGACCTGATATTCATCAGGATGACAGACAGACAGACAGACAGACAGATAGATAGCAGAAGGTAAGTTGAATATGAAGAAATGATATCTAAAAAAGTAAAATTAAGGAGTGAAAAAGAATATATTGGGAGAAGGAGAAAGGGAGAAATGGAATGAGGTAAATTATCTCATGTAAAAGAGGCAAGAAAAAAGTTTCACATTGGAGGGGAAGAGGGGGGAAGTGAGAAGAAATGAATGAACTTTACTGTCACCAGATCTGGCTTATGGAGGGAATAACACACACTCAACTGGGTATCTAACTCTACAGGAAAGTAAGGGAGAAGGGAATGGGGTTGCAAAGATAGCAGGGAGGGCAGATTGGTGAAGGGATACTCAGAAGCAAACACTTTTGAAAAGAGACAGGGACAAAAGAGAAAATAGAATAAGTTGGGGGTGGGATAGGATGGAAGGAAATAGTCTTTCACAACATGACTACTACAGAAGTATTTTGCATGACTACACATGTATAACCTATGTTGAATTGCTCACCTCAATGACAGTGAGTGGGGAGGGAAGAAGAGAGAGAATTTTGAACTCAAAGTTTTAAAGACAAAGTTAAAAAATTGTTTTTACATGCAACTGAAAAATAAGACATACAGGCAATGGGATGTAGAAAACCATTTTGCCCTATAAGAAAGTAAAGGGGAAAGGGATAAGGGTGGTGATAGAAGGGAGGGCAGACTCGGGGAAGGGGCAATCAGAATGCATGCCATCTTGGGGGGAGCATAGATATAGGGAGAAAATTTGGAACTCAAAATCTTGTGTAAATGAACGTTGAAAACTAAAAATTAATTAATTAAAATTTTTAAAAAATCTATTTCTACACAAATTTTATTGATCTGAAGGCTACATTCCTTTCAATAATCAATATCTTCCCAATTGATCTACCTCCTTGTACTTAATGTCTTTAAAGGAGTTCTCTTCCTCCTAGACCTATGCTAATCTTGGTCTCTCCCTCCCCTCCACCTTACATTCCCCTATTGCTCACTTTCTGTGATACCTTTCCCTTTGAGTATTGTTACTCTGGGATTGGGATCTTACAGTTTTATTTCTCCCATTCTCCCATTTTTTCTTCTCCCATTCTGAAGAATTCGTTTTGCTCCCACCAACCTTTGTCTCTGCCCTAAGTTACTCCTTAAGCAAACACAATTGGCTCTATTAAGATACTGGTCACCTTTGTTATAGGCCTGATGAACCAACATACGTAATGGTATTCTGTCCCACTTGTTTCTATTCCTTAAGATTCCTACATTACTTCTGTTGTTGCACAGAATGTTGCTGTCCATAAATTCCCAGTGAACCAGGGCCGAGTGGACAGGGTATAGGGTTGAGTCTACTGCAAATCCATAGGTCAACCTGTGCAGATCTTCCAGAATGTGATTCCCTTTTGGAGAAAGGAGTGCTAAGTGATAGACTTTTCAGATATAAGTCCTGATTACCTAGAGGACTTTGTGTCTTACACCAGGGAAACAACTGCTTTATCTCTTGAGCATTATTCCTATTCTTAAGAGGTTTTAGAGGAAGCAATGTTTAGAAAAGGCCTGTTGTCTTCCATTTTGTTGTTATTTAACTCAGAGGTTTAAATCAAGTAGTCTTAAACACATAGACAATTATAGTAATGTGTGTGTGGTTTGTCCTTCATTCTCAAAGAGGACCATGACATCAGGAGGAAGATGCCATGACTTGCAGAAAGGAAATTAGATTTAAGTGATGGAGTGCTGTGCAAAATCACCAGCCACACTTTCCCATCCAGAGTCACCTGGGTCCAGTGACCGGATATGGATCAGGACAATTGGAAATGGCCCAGAATGCAGTGGGAGACATTGGTCTTTTTAAACTAAGGTCTTTTAAAAGTTCTCACTTTGATTGAGGCAATCTATTCCTAAAGAATGAGTCGGTCAAACCACAAATCATAGAAACAATCAATAATTTCATCCAAGACAATGACAATAATGAGACAACCTACCAAAACTTATAGGATGCAGTGAAAGCAGTTCTTAGGGAATGTTTTATATCTCTGAATGCTTACATGAATGACATCGAGAAGATCAGTGAATGGGGCATACAATTGCAAAAGCTAGAAAAAGAACAAACTGAAAGTGCCCAAGTAAATACCAAATTAGAAATACTGAAAATCAAAGGAGAGATTAACAAAATTGAAATTAAGAAACATGTTGAACTAATAAATAAAACTAAGAGGTAGTTTTACAAAAGAAACAATAACATTGATAAAACTTCAGTCAATTTGATTAAAAAAAGAAAGACAAATTACCAGTATCAAAAATGAAAAGAGTGAATTCATCTCCAATGAAGAGTAAATTAAAACAATGTTTAGAAATTACTTTGCCCAACTGTATCCCAATAAATTTGACAATCATAATGAAATAGATGAATATTTGCAAAAATCTAAACTGCACAGATTAACAGAAGAGGAAGTAGATTACTTAAACAGCCTCATTTCAGAAAAAGAAATTGAACAAGCCATTAATGAACTCCCTAGGGCCAAATGGACTTACAAGTGAATTCTATCAAACATTTAAAGAGGAGTTAATTACATTAGTATATAGATTATTTGGGAAAATTGGGGAAGAAGGAGTCCTTCCAAATTCTTTTTGTGATACAAATATGGTTTTGATATCTAAACCAGGAAGAGCTAGGACAGAGAAAGAAAGTTATAGACCAAGTTCCCTGATGCATATAAATGAAAAAATTTTAAATAAGACATTAGTTAAAAAGATTATAACAATTTATCAAGAGAATAATGCACTTTGATCACATCAGATTTATACTAGGAACGCAGTGCTGGTTTAATATTAGGAAAACTATCAGCATAATTGATCATATCAACAACAAAGCAAACACATCCTATTATTATCTCAATAAATGCAGAGAAAGCTTTTGACAAGATACAACACTCATTTCCATTGAAAACATTGGAGAGTATGGGAATAAATGGAGTCTTCCTCAAAATAAGAAGTACTATCTCCCTAAAACCACCAGCAAGCATTATATGCAATGGGGACAAGCTAGATGCATTTCCAATAAGATCAGGGGTGACACAAGGATGTCTGCTATCACCACTGTGATTCAGTATGGTACTAGAAATGTTAGCTTTAACAATAATTGATTATCTTTTTGTAAAATGGGCATGATAAAGCATCAATCTCACATGATTGTTATAAGGATCAAACTAAATAATATATGTAAAATGTTTGTAAACTTTAGATTTGGAAATGTAAAGTGAAGAGGATGAGGTTTAGTACAGTGATTCTCAAAATTATGTCCAGCTACCTTTGGGCATCCCTGAGTCCTCTTCAGAGACTCTTAAAGGTGTAAATTACCTTCATAATAACACACATTTGTTTTAATTTTTAAGACAGTAAATATCAGTAGTGATAGCCCACACAAAAATATTTGGGGGAGTCCTCAGTAAATTTGATGAATCTAAAGGAGTCCTGAGAACAAAATTTTGAGAATCCTTGGCATAGTATATAGAATACTGAACTTTGTGTTAGGAATATTTATATTTCTATCCCTCCTCTTCCTGGCCCTGGATAAGTCAATTAACTTCTCTCAGTTTCAGTTTCTTCATCTGTAAAATGCAGATAATAACACCACATGCCTCACAGATTTATCATATAACTGAAATAAGGTGATATCTATGAAGCAATTTGCCAACATTCAAATACTATATAAATTTTAGCTATTTTTAGTAGTAATAATGATAATTATCACCTCACTTAATTTGTCAGTTGTTCTTATGTGATATCAACAGAGTTGATGAATAGAGGGGAACTCAGATGCAAGTTGTTATTATAATCATTAATATTTTGATAATGATTTAAATTATCTTATAAAATTATTAGCATATTCCTCATATTATCAGTAATATTTTAAAAGTTAACATTTACATCAAATTGCTGTATAATGAATTTATATGTATTAGTAGTAATGACGTGACTTACACTTGATTTTTGTTTTGAGTGAGGGAGGGCTGTGCAGGGCACCAGCCTCACTTCTCCTCCAGAGTCATCTGAATCCAGTGACCAGATATTCATCAGGATGACAGTCGATAGAGCACCAGTGCAGTAGTCAGGAGGACCTAAGTTCAAATCTCACCTCAGATATTTGACACTCACTAGCTGTGTGACCTTGGACAAGTCACTTAACCCTAACTGCCTCATCCTGGGTCATCTCCAGTCATCCTGATGAATATCTGGTCACTGAATTCAGATGGCTCTAGAGAAGTGAGGCTGATGACCTGCACAGCCCTTCTTCACTCAAAACAAAGTCAAATGCAAGTCATATCATTATTTCTCTGATGGCATGGTCTTCAGCAACAAAGGACAAACACAGATAACACAGATTAGTAGCAATAACAGTAATGATAGTAATATTCTAAACTGGTGTGCCTCTGTTTATTCTTGGTTCTAGCTAGATCACATTGGAACAACTGACAAATTCAGTAAGGAAAAGAAATAAAACATTTTGGTTAGATTTACTTTTTTTTTTCTGTTGTGCGGATCTGTGCTTTTACATGTTCAGGGAATAACTGGCAGCAATCTCCCTCTGTAAATGTACTTTGAAAACTTAGACTTAGTGATCTGCCTGCACATGGAAAAGTTAAGTGACTTTCTCACTGTTACATAGATAGTGTAGTCAAAATTGAGTCATGGATTTGGGTTTCCCCGGTTCTGAAGCCAGCTCTCTATCCACCACTCCAATCTATTCCAGTGTAATCTAATCTATTGCGGTTACGTTTGTATATGTGTAAAGGGGAGAGGGACTCAGTCCATATCCATTAGTGCAAACAAAGAAGGTCAGAGGAGATAGTCACAGAATCAATCAAGCGACCTGATTGTATTTTAATGTGTAAATAAGACCATCTGTGACTTGATTTCATTATCAGTACAGTACTCCAATCCCAAAGCAGTAGATTTTAAGGAATTCCTCAATAAGAATACAAGGTGTTAACAAACCCTTAGTTAAATTCAGAAGAATATAGCGTTTTGGCCAGTGAATGAAAGGCAGTTGACAGCAAAAAGGAAGGATCGGCACAAGTTCTCTGGATCTATGCATAAAACCAGTTCAGGTCCATTGGTGGAAAAATCTGAGTTTGGGAGTTTATGAGTTCAGGAGAGATAGAGGCAAATTCTTTCTCCTCTAATATAACCAGAGATAACAGATCTATGGGAAACAAAGAATGCTATTGGAATAGACACATGACAATCAAAGTTAAGGAAAGTTATTTGCCTGAGGGAGAAAATAGCATAATACTTTTGCTACAGAAGAATATTGCCTATGGACTCAAGAAAGTGTTTTCAAACAGTAGGGATTATGAGTTAATGCTTTGTTACTCTTATGCCTCACAATCCATGTAGTCTGTTTAAACCATTTTTTCCCATGTAAATAGCTTATTTGAATGCAGCTCAGAATTAAAGGGGAATATTTTATACCAACTCTACTTAGTTTGCAAGATTAGTTAAATGCTAGTTAAAGTTACTGACTAATTAAGAGGTATGATAGAAATGGGATAGGGAGATGGGCAATGTAGAGACCCTCAAGGGTTACCTGTAGAACCAGAGTTAGCAGAAAAATCCTTTTCCTCATCCAAATCCCAAACTGTGATTCCAACTGCAAGTTGCCTCATAATGTGTGTTATATACAATCATATATACATTATCATCCAACATACAATAAATACACATATATCAGAAGGAGGTTGTGATTTAAATTATATATAAAGTGACAGAGTAAATGGCTTTACTCACATACATATATTGTTCTAAAACTTTCTACATATTCTTCCTCGTAACTGGTTTTAGTTTGTCAGTAACAGTGACTCAAAACCTTTTATCACTATGGCACAATCTATCTAAGGCAGCAGACACAAAATTGTTTCCTTTATGTAATGCACGCTTATCTCGTGAAAATATAATGTTGGGCAACAACAGTGAAAGGTTCATAATGGCCTAAAAATACTTACCCAAGAAAATATATATGATTTTGAAGAATTACTTGTTCTTTAGAAAACTGAATTGAAATTGTCCACTTTTCTAAAGCAATAGATATGGCAATATTCACTTTGCTGGAAGTATTAACTTTAAGAACAGCTCTGAAATAAGTCAATAATTCACTTTTGAGCATAGCTAACAACATCAGGCCAGTTAGTTTGCCTGTCATTAGGTTGGAGGGGGGAAGTCTTATGAAATTATTCCTGAATTTAGCCTGATTTACCAATGTTGACACAACTAACAGATGAATTCCTAAAATCTGATTAACTGTGTTCATAATAAATTTATACTTAGTGAATGTTTGTCCATTTATTAAATATTTACACTGTAATTGGTATTTTGGGAAGTAATTTTAAGATGTTTAATCAAGAAAGCATCTCCCACACATCCAAATGACAAAAAAGGATAAATTAAATATGGCATAGTCTTCATGCTTAGATTTCTGAAGACTGAAGTACGTTTAAACTTGGAATATATAAGGACACTACAGACTATGGATGAAGAAAGAATCTGTTCTGGCAGGCAGATTTGTTTGTATGAATGCTCAGAGGCAGGATGGAAGATATCAAGTTGGCAGCCATGTGGTATAGCAGATAGAACACTGATCCTGGAATCAGAAGGATGTGAATTCAAAATTGACCTCAGACATTTCCTGGCTGTTTAACCTTGATATCTCTTTTTATTTATCTATATAACATGGCTTGAAATAATATCTAACCATCAGAGTTGTCATGAGAATTAGATACTATTTGTACAAAATGTACAATTGCTCACTATCAACGTCAGGGAAATGACTCAATTGCTAGTTAACCTAGAAGGTAAAACTAATGAAAAGGAATTATGAGATTGTGTCAGGCCTCGGAAATCAAACCAAGTTTGTATTTTATTCTCCAGGCAACAGGGAACCACTAAAAGTTTTTGTGCAGGGGATTGTTGGGTGTAGGAAAGCATATTAGGAATACTTTGGGTAGCTGTAATTTGGATGAATTGGAGATGGCAAGAGACTGGAGTCAGGAATAATAATTAATAGGCTACTGCAATATCTCAAGTAAAAAGTAATGATCAACTAATCTAGGTGAAGATACCATGAATGGAGAAAAGGGAATACATTCAATCCTCTCTAAGAGGTAGGGATGCAAACTCACTTCCTTTTTCCTACTGAACTTCACTGAGGTCATGACATAGTCCCTCAGAACTTCAGTATGTTCATTGTCTCTTAATCCCTTCAGGGCTTCACTTGTATCTTCATACAGCTGGGACCACACATCATTCATGTTTCAGTAATGTTTCAACAGTGCCCTCATTGCACAGTGCAATCTCTTGATTCCCTGACCTGTAGCAGTAACCCTGATTAGCCAAACAATTCATATTATCTCCTGTATATCCTGGAAGGCTAAGTATTGCTATGCAACTCACAAAATGGTACTGATTGGGTCCACTACGAATTCAGGTTTTTGAACCTCATCTGGATATTCAATGGGGCTGCAATAATCCTCTTGTTCATTTTTTGTCACTGTCTACTATGTTGGTCACTTTTTTTTTTTCCGAATTTGTTGTTGCTACATCTTTTCCATTACTCTGATGCTTCTACTTTTCTCCTTCAAAGTATTCACTCTAAATTTCTCCACCTCAAAATATATATCTATTCTAACTATCCCTTTTCCTCATATCTCAAAGGAAAATGATTCATTTTTAATGACAAGATTAATTCATCAAATCTTTTTTCTTACTGTATCCCATTATTTCCCATTCCTTGCTCTATTAAATATCTTTATTCTAGCTTCCACTTTAAAATCTCTTCTTGCCATTGGTTCTTTTTACTCTACTGACAAATATACCCAGGTGTCTTTAATATTGTAACAAAGAAAAAACAAACCTTCCCTACAGGCTGCTTTTCTCTTCAACTTTAACATTTTCTCCTTCTTTCACTTTTGACCTTTCAAATGGTTAATTGATAATACCCCTCTCTAAAAAACAAAGCAAAAAACACCAGCAACACCTATTCACTTCTCACTTTTTCAATCTTTCCCCAAAGAAGGCTACTCTATTAAAAGGTTTCTCTTAAGATATATCGATAAAATTAAAATATAAAAGAGGAGAATAGGCATTTTCAAAATTTATAACTCTCCTTTTCATTGCCTAAAGTAACAGTCATCCTACCTTCCTCCTTCTTGATTTCTCTCAAGTTATTGATACTATGGATTAAAATTTCCTTATTACTTTCTCTTCCTTGATTTCAATGCCGTTATACTCTTCTCATTTTCTCCCAGTTTGTGGCTCTTCCTCTTCTTACCTTCTGAAGTATAAGCATTCTTCCAACCTTTGTTTTCTCTCCTTATTTCTTCTCTCTCTTGATAACTTTATCAATTCTTATTTCATCAACCTTCTGCACTGAGACCCAAATTTAAATATGTACTTCAAGATTTATTCTAAGCATAAATCCAGTACTTCTCACTGAATTCTAGACATATGTAATTGGATGTCCTGCCTAAATTTCAAACAAATTACTGACCAAAAAAATTCTTTAGAGATAAAAATGTAAAACAATGCTCTATTAGAAGGGAAAAATCTTCAGAATATTCACATGAATAATTTTCAAAAGTACTGTGGAAGGAGAATAGTTGTTTTCAACTTCAAGTTACAAGCGATCAATGAAACAATTCGGCTAAGAGTAAAGTGTTACTGTAGTAGACTGGATAAGTAAGAATCAGAAGCAAAGAAACCCCATAGCCTTGTGTTCTACAAACTCATGAACATAGTCTACTTGATGAAGAGCTCCCAGTTAAAAAAAAAAAATAAAAGCTTGTGTGAAAACTTGAGAGTTATTTCAGAGGGGAATAAAAGGATTATGTTCATACTTTAAAATATATACTTAAATGTAAAAATTATATGGATGGAGCCATCTTTTATAACAATGGAAATGAGAAAAATTATCTTGTCCAAGTAAAAGATAGCAGCTGAAATAAAATAAAGTTATTTCAATTGGATGAAGCCGAAAGGTTTTTCGTGAAAAAAGTCAATGTAAACTGATAATAATAAGTATATAACAAAAATATTTTACCATTACTTTATGATAGCAAAGAGCTAAAGAACTAAAAGGAGGAGGTACCTATCTATCAGAAAATGGCTAATTAAATTGTAGTACATAATAGCTGATATTTAGATAGACTTTATGGTTTGCAAATTGTGCTCAATTGGATTCTCTCAAGAACCCTGTGGTGTGTGTGCTATTTTAACACTGATTTGACAGATTAGGGAACTGTGACACTTAGAGGTAAAATGTCTTGTCCAGGGTCACAAAGCATGTGACCCAGGCAGGATTCAAACTCAGACTTTCCTAACTCCCACTCATATGATCTATCTCTTAGTAGACTTTAGCTGAATTTGTGGAAGAGACTATAAGTATTCCTTAAGAAGCAACAAACAAGATTGCTTCATCAAAACATGGGAAAATGAATATTCACTGATGTAGTGTAAAAGAACCAGAAATACCAAAATAGTATTTACAGTAATAGAAATAATATTATCAAAGTGAATAAGAAGATGGATTTGAATGCTGGGTTATTTTAATGACCATAATAGTGACCCTGAAGAGGAGATGATTGAACTTACATGAACTGTAAGATATGGTCAATTTGATACTGACTGAAAAAGATTCCAGATTGAAAACTCATAGGAATATCATAGCTAACTTCTGAAGCTCCCAGGTCAATGAAAAGTTACTCGAAACAAGAAGGGAAAAAATTGTAGCAGAGCTACAATTAGAATAACACAAGATCTATTGGCTTCCATATTAAATGACTAAAGGTTTGAAATATTAGATTTCCAAGAGCAAACAAATGTCACCAAGAATAACTTATGCAACAAAGCTGAGTATAATCCTGAATGAAAAAAGGACATTTAATGAATTTAAAACTTTTAGATATTTGTGACGAAAAGATCAGAACTCAATGGAAAATATGACATATAAAATCTAGGAGAAAGAAGGTTAATCTTAAATTCTAATTGCAAAAGACTTAACAATGTCAAACTGTTTATTTCTTATATGGGAAAATGTTATCTGTACCCTTAAGAATGTTATTCCTTGGGAGTTTGAAAGAGCATACATAGATAGGAGGCTTGGAGTTGAGATGCAATGGGATGATTCTAAAAATTTACTTTGGGCAGGGAGAAATAAAATGGAGCAATTATACATATGAGGAATGAATAGAAGAAGAGTTAGGGTATAAGCAGGTAGGAATGGAGGGCTGGAAGTGCTGGAATCTTATTCTCATCAGAAATGGGTTAATGAGAGAATAACATATACATCTAAAAAGTTTTAAAAGTCTTCTAAATTTATAAAGAAATAAGAGGTTGGGAGAAGATTCTGGGAAGATGGCAGATTAGGTCAGAAAATTCCAAATTCTCAAGATTTTCTACCACAAAAGAGTTGAGAGAGCATCTTAAGGCATATGGGTGGAGAGAAATAAGAATAGAGGCACAGCCAAGATCTTCCTGGGACAATTTGAGAAGATCTGAAGAGAAATTCCAGGAAGAGGTTTGATCCCTGTGGAGAGTAAACATCTCCAGGTTAGGTTCCCAACTGTGCTACAAAGAGTGTCAGGGCCAAGAAGGAACCAGCACACTCCTGATAAGTGCACGAGCACTTGGGGAAGAAAGCCCCTGGCTAGGGGAACTTGCAGGAGATTAGAGGTTTGACTTTAGATCCAGAGAGAAATGAAGATCTGGGCCAAGAGGCACCATTTCCTGCACCCTAGGGCTAGAGGTGACTACAAAAACTAAGCTTTTACAAGGACAACAACAACAAATGCACAGGAAAAGGAGAAAGAATCCAGTGATAGAAAACAATTATGGTATTAGAGATGACCAGGTTTCACCTTCAGAGGAGAATATTTAAGTAAAGAAACCCCCAAAGAGTAATGTGAAATGGTCATCTGTCCAAAAATAACTCACAGAAGATCTTTAAAAAATACTTTAAAAACCAAATGACATAGATAGAGGAAAACTAAATAAAAAATAAAAGTAACAATCCAAGAAAAACAAGAATGGAAAGTCAAGCAATTAACAAAAGAGATACAAAATCTTAAGGAAGAAAATGACACCTTGAAAACTGGAGTTTGGCAAAGTGAAGCCAATGAAATTATTAGAGATCAAGAAGTAATTAACCAAAATAAGAATATTGAAAACACAGAAGAGAAAATCAAATGTCTTATAAGAAAAACAAGAGATTTTGAGAATAGATCAAGAAGGGAAAATATAAAACAATTGAACTAACTGAAAGTTATGATCAAATAAAGAATCTTGATACAATAATACAAGAAATGATAAAAGAAGAATGTCCTGAAGCATTAGAACAAGAGGGGAAAGTAGTACGTTAATCACCACTTATAAGAGATCCTATGAGAAAAATTCATAAGAATATCATAGTCAAATACACATACATAATAGGTAAAATGTATGTCTAAGATTCTTATTCATAATTGAGTAGCTCATAAGAAAGTTTGGGGTAAACATGAGTATCATGTGAATTTAAAAAGTAAAAACATTTAGAGGCAGCTAAAAAAAGTAATTACTTTATAGAAATCAGTTGCAAGAAGAAGAATTGATAGAGAGAAGTTAGATGGGGGAGGAGGGCTGGTAGTTCTGGTAACATACTTTCTTTAGGAATGGGTTTAAGAGGTAACAGTACATATATATTTATAAAAATATAAAATTCTTCTAAATTCAGAAGAAATTAAATGGTAGGTGTATGAGGAGGCGGGAGAGAGAACAAGTAAGAGATCTTTAGAAGGGAGAATGAGGGAATAGGTAAAAAGGGAATACAGAGGAGTGTTTAGATTTAAGAAAATGGGAAGATATGGGAGGCATCCTTGGAGGCAGGTAGGCTAGTAACAGGAGGTAGTGGGTAGAACCAAAATAAAGCAGGCAGGAGGGATAGGAAACAAGAGATATGTACAAACATAAGAGCAAATATCAGGAGTTGAATATATTTAGGAAAGTATATATACATATGTATATATATGAAAGTATATACATATATACATACATATATACATATGTACACATATATGTATATAACATGTGAAACCTATCTAAACTTTATTATAGACTTCTATGGGGGTGGGGGAGGAAAAAAAAAACAAAAGTAAAAAAAGTCCACAGTAGAGAACAAAAGAAAACTCACAAGAAAGCAAGGAAAAGCTGCAATTCTCAGCACAACATGTATTTTTTATCATACAGGCTTTCTTGAAATGAAAATTTATTGTTATATATTTTGAATCCTCTCTTATGTTCTGTTATGCACAGAACCTGCTTTTATTTTTCTTTCTTACTTTGTAGTGAAGCTTATATGTTTTTGTTTCTTTTCTGTATTCTGTATTTGTATTCTGGCATTTAAGTCTAAAATAAAATTTAAAAAAAGAAATAAATAAGATGTTGAGTGGATAGGATAATGGAGGGATTCTTAGAGAGGTGAGTAGATTAAGGAGTAGAAGCATAAAGGGAGAGGATGAAGGAGGGATTCTTTAAAGGGTGTTGATTAGGAAGGTAGTTCCTTAGGAAGGAAGAAGTAAATTAGAAGTGTGAGGAGAGACAGAGCAAAAAAAGGGGGAGGGGAGAAGGATAATAGAGGGGTAAAACAGGTTGGAGGACAATATGTAACTAGTAATTATAACTTTGAATATGAATGGGATAAATTCATCCATAAAATAGAAACATAGCAAAATGAAGTAAAAACTCAGAATCTCTCAATATGTTATTTACACAGATTTAAATATGAGAGATATACACAGAGTTAAAATAAAGGGCTGGAGTAGAATTTGTTATCCTTTAGCTGAAATTTTTAAAAAAGCAGGAATAGCAATCATGATCTCAAAGTTATAACTAAAACAGATTTAATTAAATGAATTAAATAAGAAAACGACACTGTGATAAAGTGCCAAAGAAAATGAATGCACCAAATATGCTTCAAATGTTGTAATAGCTAATTTTTAAAGGAAAGATTCAGTGAATTACAGGTAGAAATAGATAATAATACTACAATGGTAGGGAACTTGGACTACCCCCTCTCAAAATTAGACAAATCAAACAAAAGTAAATAAGGAATTAAAGAGGTGAATGACATCTTAGATAAGCTAGATGTGATATTCATTTGCAGAAAACCAAATGAGAATAGAAATAGACTATTTTCTCAGTGATGCCTAGTATCTTTACAAAAATTGACCATATATTAGGGTATAAAGACTTTAAAGTTGGGAGAAAAAATTGTAAAGACAGTTTCTCAGATAAAGGTCTCATATATCAAACATGTAAGGAATTTTTTTCAAATTTATAAGAATATGAGTCATTTCCCAATTAATAAATGGTCAAAGGATATGAACAGGCAATGTTTTATGAAGAATTCAAAACTACATACAGTCACTTGAAAAAAATATTTTAAATAACTGTTGATTAGAGAAATACAAACTAAAACAACTTTTACATATCATATTACACCTATGTTGACTGTAAAAAGATAGAAGGTGAAAGCAAAAAATGTTGGAGGGGATGTGGAAAAATTAGGGCACTAATTCAATGTGGGTAGACCTGTGAATTCATCCAACCCTTTTGAAATAAAATCTAGAATTGTAATCAAAACTTTATAAAATTGCATATACCCTTTGATCCAGCAATAACACTATTAGGTCGATTTCCCAAAGTGATTAGTGAAGAAGAAAAATAACTTATATGTTGTAAAATATTTATAGTAGATCTGCTTTTTGGGGCAGATAATTCAAATTATGGCAATGTCTGTCAATTTGGGAATGGTTGAATGAGCTGTGGTATATGACGTGATAAAAGAAATGAGGAGACGAGCTGATTAATTTTTAGAAAAAGGTGGAAATTTTTGAATGAAATAATAAAGAGCAAAATTGGTAGAACCAATGGAATGTTGTATGCAGTAACAGTAATATAGTTCTAGGAACAACTTTGAGCACCTAAGTGATTTTGAGTATTTAAAAATGCTCAAATCAACTACAAAGGACCTATGAAGAAAGATGCTATCCATAGCCAGAGAAATAACTGATAAAAAGAAGTGTGTGTGTAGTATGGTTTTACATACCTACACAATACATATGCACATATATATATATACATATATATATACGTGTGTACATATACATTCATACATACATACATACATACACATTTTTCTATCTGTCTGCCTTCGGTAAGGCAGGGGAGGGAGTCACCAAGAAAAAAACAAAAAGTTCCCATCAGAGAACAAAAGAAAACTTAAAAGGAAGCAGACAAAAGCAGACTAGATTTGAAAATGATGTGTACTATTTCTTACATGGTAAAAAAAAAAAAGTGTGAAACTGATATTCATGTTTTTTTTAATTTAACTATATTGTGTTTTGTATGTGGAAATAATTCTTTTTTTGAATTTAAGTGCAAAATGAATGATTAAATATTTTAGCTAAGTTATGAAAGCCTTCGTGCAAAGGTAAGGAAAGAAAACCTTCCAGGCATAGTGAACAGTCAGTGAAAATGTCAGGGATTTGAAGTACTGTATATGAGGAACAAACAGAAGGCAAGAGTGGTTGAATTAAAGGGAACATGGGTGAGAGAAACAGCTAGGTTGTGAAGGTTTTAAATACCAACATTTGATCCAAGAGATTAATTACATAACAATTTTTCATAGTAGGTCCTGCCAGAAAAGGGAAAATTTGAAGATGTTTGGAAGTATTACAAGTTAGCTATTGTGAATAATTATAGAAAATAGAATGTTATCTGACAATCATCTCTTTTCCCTGTCATTTCAGTAATTAAGGACATAATTTTAAAAAGAAGAAATAACATAAATTTCTAGGATTGCTTTTGATTTTTTAATGTACACAACTTAGAAACATCACTCAATATTTCTCAGTAAAGGCCATAAGAAATATTCGCCCATTTAGGTGAAGAGTTATGTAAAATAGTTGATGATTTTAGTCTTGTCTTTATGGAGTACTGTGCCTTAATAAGAAATGTTGAATATATCATGTTATAATCCTTGTGTTTATAATATTTGGAAACTTGATTTTATCAGCTCATTGAAGTATGGTCAGACTCTAGGTTATTAATTCTCACTAATGAATTTATCCATAGAAACTAAAATAAAACAGAAATTCATTTTTCATTAGGTGGTCTCCTGAATCAAGGAAAAATAACAGGTTCAGTGATGCTACATGTAATCCTTCACCCTTATCACCACATGCAAATAAAAAGAAGGCATCACTACCCAAACTGTAAAACTATTACTTAATTTAGGAGAAGAGATAGTCTTAACTTCTCTGAGACTGCTGAATCTATCATTAAAAAAAATAATTTTGACTGTGCTTTAAAAATGATAATTTGATAATAAGGTAATTTGATTTCTATTTAATAAGAATGCTAAACCTTTCCAAAAACCACTTTGTGATGCGACACTTTTATTCCAGCTATGCTATCATTACTCTAAACAGTTTAAAAATGCCATCAGAGCCTGCAAAAAATTTTATTTATGAAATCAAAAGAATGAAACAGAGAATAAAGCTTAATTATTATGTATTGAAATTTAGAGATGTGAAATAAATTGTTCCAGGTCAAAAATAAAGGAATAAATACTAGAAATGACATTTGAATGTAGAGCCTCTGACTAGAAATATTTTTTTCTTTCCATTATGCCATCAGTTTTTGGATGCCACCCAGCATGGACCTCATTATCACTTAGCATCCTGTAATTTCTGCTAGATGTTTCATTTCCCTAACACCAAGATGCTGGACTGCTGTTCTAGACCTGATGTTCTAGACCTCATGACCCAACTTGAGCCAGTTCTTCAGCTTGAGAGAGACTGGCTGGCACACCTTCTTCTCTCTCAGCAGGGGTATGATCACATACCTTTACTACTTGGAGGAAAATTCCAGTAGTCAAAAGTATGGTGGCTGTCAAGGTTGTAGTGTTTCTGGTAACTAGTATTTTGTTTGTTTATTCTCATGCCAATTTCTATACTGGATTACAGAAATTAGTATTCTTTAGAAGTCCAGGGAGATGAAGATGTGCGTGCAATATTTAATAAACATAGCCCATGGTCATAATTGTGTGTGGGTTTGTAATTGCTGTTTATATAATGAGTCCCCAAAAGTTTCTATTCTTCCTACTGAGGGAAATTCTGGGCAATCATCTGTTTTTCTGCTTTAAAAGAAAAAGAGGAATATCTATATATACTTTGGTGAGTCCTCTAGAAGAAATACATAGATAAAGTGTGGGATGAAAATATTTGAGTGGACTGCTATCTGTACCAGAGGAAGATGAACCCATACGATAAATATTACAGAGCCTTTGAATTGTCATTTGCTTTAATGTATAAAAGCAAAACTGGAGCCTAGATAGTAATGGCAAGTGATTTAATAGCAATGACATATTCCACTAGTCATTCAGAAGTCCATGCCACTGAAAGTTTTAATTATTTTGCTTTTTGATTGATAGGAATTGTGAAAAGTTTTTTTATTTTATACACATAAACTCACATAATCATACAGATATGGTCATTTATACATATTTATATAAGCTCAGCCTCCGGCTCATTGTTCTCACCTAGTCCTTCACCTCTTGGCTCATGCCTTCATTTTAGACTATGTTTGTGCATTAATTTCCAGCTCTCCTGGATTCCATGGACCAACCCCTCTCCTGACTTGTTTCTGTTTCATAGGAACACCTGAACTTGTTCCTTCCTCTTCCTTTCTCTCTCTGCATATAACCACACTAATTGTGGCAAGGATGCATAAGAATATTAAGCCTTTTCTAATACAGTCAAGCTGATCCAGACACAAAGGCTACCCACGCCTCATGGTGCATTTCAAGTGGGATGGTTTAGACAATAATCAGCAGGAGCGTAGGAGAAAGAAAAGTGGAAAGTTGGAAGGGCTCCCACTAGTGTATGTGTATCTTGTGGGTATTCTTGCAATTCAAAGATAAGACAACCAAGTACTGTTGCAAAATAAAATTATTGCAGATGGTTATAAGTATCTAAAAGAATATAGAGCGATAGAATTCTTAAAGCAAAGCCTCTAGGTTTTCCTGGGTTCCAGAAAGAAAAACACAAGGGAAGAAAAATGAGGCATATGGAATGGCCATTTGGTTATAGTCAAAGTCCAGATAAAAATTCAAAAATTCATTCACATATCCATACATGAATGAACAATTATAAACATTTTTCTAAAAGCATAATATAGTCAGCATCACATAGATGAATAATAACTTTAGAGGCCTGCTATTTTTAAAAATTTTGATAATGCAGAAAGGCAGGGTCTACAATCCAGAGGCAGCTAGGTGTTACAGCAAAGTCAGAAAGACCTGAATGCAAATCCAGAGTCAGGCACATAGCAACCTTGTGACTCTAGGTAAATCACTTGACATCTCTCTGACTCTTGTTTCCTCCTTTGTATAATGATAATAACAGTAGCATCTACCTCTCAAGGTTGCTGCAGGAATCAAATGAGTTAATACTTCTGACGTGCTTTGGACACCTTAAAGTGTAATATACATATTATCAATTTCCATCATCATCACCATGATCATTATTAATAGTATTAATCAACCCTTTGAAAAATCATCTGAATGGTACCCATATTATTGATTTCTAACAAGTTTTCAAGATTTGCTGTAAAATTAGCAACCAATTCCTGAAAGAAGAGTATTTTTTGATCAATTATATTCTTTATTTTAACTGATCTATTTTTTAAGTGTACAGAATAGAAACTGTAATTTCCTTTAGCCATTTTACTTGAATTTACACACCAAATCAATGAACACAAACATTTTCAGTATCTTGGTAAAATATTAAACAAGCAAATAGTATTTTAAATATATTTATCTAATTTCAAATAATTTGAAGTGTGGGATTTAAAGGATATTTGAGGTGAAATGATTAAGTATCAACATCCAATATAGAATTTTATAACTTTGAAAACAAATGAGATCTCATAGTCCTATGGATGAATAAACTTTTTCATGATTTTGATAATACTCTTAAGCTCTTGGAAAAGGGAAATCAAAGAAAGAATTGAATTCAAGAAATTTTAGACAATAAGTCAGTTTGAGTAGAAGCAACAAATAATAAATCTGATGTTTGACATCGAAATTAAAATGAAGCTGTTTAGTCAAGTGAGAATCAGCAAGTTAACAATGAACTCCCTTTCCTCATGGGAATCCCAAATTCTGGACTTGGTATGAAAACAAAAATTTAAGTGACACAACAAAAGACAACCAGCAGATTAAACAAAAGTTAATATGACACAAAGTTTCATCGTACCAGATAATTATAAAAACCAGCATGTCACATTTGAACAAAGGGTCAAAGTGTTCAAATTAAAATTATGTGAAATATTGATATCATAAAGGTATAATTAAAAAAGAAAATAATAGCTATATATACTTGATCTCTGTTGTTCTTCCTACCTTACTTAAATATTGGATAGGAAATGTTCTATGTCTAATCAATCAATAATCATTTATTAAGTGTTTAACATATGTGAAGCCCTGCTGTAGGAGCTGAGGACATGAATTAAAAAATGAGAAAGTTTCTGATTTCTATGGGTTTACTACAAACAATGAATCCAATATATTAGCTATATTCTGTTAATATCAATGAAAGTTATAAAAATATTGCATGTATGCATGTATGTATGAATGCATATATGTATATGTGTGTGTGCATACTAAAGAAAATTTCAAGGTTTCCTTTCCTTTCTTCTTTCATCCTCTTTCTTTTATTATTTCCAGGGAAAGGAATATATTTTGCTTCAATACAGTGCTAAAATGATAACAGGAAACATTCCAAAAAGAAATTAAAGTGTCATTTCTTCTACAATAAAAAATACAAAAATGAAAAATGTAAATTATATAATCAGAAGTGGTAATTGATGCAACATAATGTAGAAGTATTACCTAAAAACATTAATGATGATGCTAATTACTAATATTTATATTACACTTTAAGGTTTCCAAAGTACTTCAACTCAGCATGTACTGATTTCTACCACATGGTGTATGTCTAAGGAAACTTTAGAAGCATTCCCATTTTTTTTATTAAAAATTTATAAAATTAAGTAAATTTGATAGAAAATAGAAGTAAAAAATAAGAAAAACATTTTAGAAATCCTGTTTATGCTTATAAAAAATAAATTCAATTATAATCGCAAAGTACTCATTCCCATTTCACGAGTGGCTATTTTTTTCTTCCTCCTCTTATTCCTTTACTCTTTTAGTCATGATTGTTTTACTTTAATTGCATTTCTGTTTTTGTTTCTTATCATCATGCAGAAATTCAGTTTGGATAACCAGCAGATCCTGGTCCTGGGTGAGAGCTTGACCAAAATGAGGTACAAAAATTAAATATCATTCATTGTATATTTGAAAGAGTTTTATCTGAAATTCATTAAGGATGCTTGGAGTCAAGCTACAGTTATTTCCATTAGAATTGCAGGAATGAAGTAAAGTTTTTTTTTTTTCTTTTGGGGTGGCGGAGGCAATGTTTCAAGTTATAATTTATTCTCTTCTAGAACTTTGCTGTCAGTAGTAGATTATCTTGTTTGAATTATCTAAGAGGCAATATGAGAGAGTATATGGAGAACCAAACTAGTTATCCAGAGTTGTGTTCCAAACCTAACTCCAAAGCAAACTGGCCATATTCTGGCACAATTCTTCATCATGAAATACCACAGACTCTCCACATGGAAGCAGAACTAATACATGTATCCAGACACAAGAAAGCCAAATCCATTATAGTAACAAATATCTATACACAGTAACAATGCAGAGAACAGCACCAGCCCCAAGCCTTCCCCCTGCTGGGCTTTCCACAAAGCAGGGCTTTTAAATCACAAACAAGCCCTTTCACTCACCCTACCAACAGCCTGCATCCATCCTAGCTCAGACTGCTCTGACCATATTTCTTCTCAGTTCTGCTCTAGCTCTGCCTCTTCCTGTTCCACTCATTCAGCAAGCTCTTCCCCTCACAGACTCCATGTGACTCAGGCTTCCATATGACCCAGGCACGTCATATGGGCCTACTAAAGAATAGGAAAGATCTCCCCATTTAAATTATCAGTATACCCTACAAAGTAATCTTCAATCTAGTTTCACTGGCCTCTGCTATTTAACAAATGACACCTTTAATTTCTCTCTGCTCTGGTTATCATCTCTGTCTCCCAAGCATGAAATATTCTTGTCCCTCCCCCCTTCCTGATTTATCTGATTTCTTTTAAAACCCAGATAAAATTCTACATTTTATAGGTAGCCTTTGCCCCAAACATCATAATTCTCAGGTCTTCCCTCTATAGATCATTTCCAATTTATCCCACAAATAAATTGTATGTATATATTTGTTTGCTTATTGTCTCCAAAATTGGATTGTATGGAATATAAGGGCAGGAACAGTCTTTTGCTTTTCTGTGACAGTAATTTGATGCTGTTTTTCTTAACTTTAAAATTATTAGATTCTAGTATTTGTTATTTTTTCTGTTGACTGCTTCTGAAATATGTGTTTGTTTGCTTTGTTTTTCCTTTTGCAAAATAGTTCATCAAACTTATGCTACCTATGATACAAAGGTAACCTTTTTTGATTCAATAATCAATATTTTAAATAATTGTTTTCTAGTTACTTTTAATGATGTTCCAAAGTACTTAACTTTAGCTACTCTTGTTTCCTACTGATATATGAAAAATGTTAAAGCTAAATTTTACATTTTAATGTGATTGACTTGAATTGAAACATTTTGAGGTGTTTCAAAAATATTGTTTGACTCCATGTATGTATGCATACAATTTTTTATAAGGTCTAGAGATTTGATTGGGTTGATAATTGAACAAGTTGGAAGCAGAGCCAAGATGGTGGAGTAGAAGAACAGACCTATAGAAGCTCTGCCCCCACAACCCATAAAACATCCAAAGAAAATGACTCCAAACAAATTCTAGAGCAGCAGAAGTCACAAAACCACAGAGTGAAAGAGATCTCCAGCAGAAGACAGCCTGGAAGACCAACAGGAAAGCTCTATTGCACTGGGCTTAGAGCTGAGCACAGCACAGCATGGCAGGGATAGGACTGGAGCAGGTAGAAGCTCAGGCAACAGCTGCGGTCCTGAGATTTATCACCCCACAAATGCCAAAGACAGCTTCAAAGGTGAGTGAAAAAGCTCTTTCACCTGGGTGATAAGGGAACACAGCCTGGTCCCTACACCAGGTGGCAGGAGCTGTGTCCATTTTTGGAGTCCTCAGCCTAAAAACCTTGGGAGAATTGAGTTGCTGATCTGAGTCTCAGTCCTAAGTGGCAACCCTAGGGTGAGGAGTAGCACTGGCTGACCTGGTAGAGCTGCTGGAGGCTCTAGAGAGGGAATTCTATTCACAGATCCTGAGTAGAAAAGTTTTTGGTTGCTCCCAGACCAAAGTGCAGGCCAACAGAGGCGTAAACACCTTTCACTTGATTGCTCCACCTTGAAGGAACTGAGAACTTACAGGTCTCCAGAGTATACCCTCTGCTTGACAAAGGACTCAAAAGTCAAGTAACTCACTGGGAAAATGCCTAAAAAAGGGGAAAAATATATAACTATCAAAGATTACTTTCTTGGTGAGCAGGTATATTTGAATGAGAAAGAAAAATGTGTGCCATCACAGGAAGATATAAAAGTCAAGGTTTCTATATCCAAAACCTCCAAAAAATATGCAATGGTCTCAGGGCATGAAGGAGATCAAAAAGGATTTTGAAAACCAAATAAGAGAGGTGGAGGAAAAATGGGGAATAGAAATGAGAGTGATGCATGAAAATCATGAAAACTGAATGAATAGCTTGGTAAAGGAGACCCAAAAAAATGTTGAAGAAAATAACATCTTGAAAAATAGAATAAAAAATTGTAAAAGAGGTCCAAAATGCCAATAAGGAAAAGAGTGCTTTAAAAAGCAAAATTAGCCAAATGAAAAGGAGGTTCAAAAGCTCACTGAAGTAAATATTTCTTTAAAAATTAGAATGGAACAGATGGAAACTAATGACTTTATGAGAAAGAAAGAAATTACAAAACAAAACTGAAAGAATGAAAAAAAATAGAAGACTGTGAAATATCTCATTGGAAAAACAACTGACCTGGGAAATAGATCCAGGAGAGACAGTTTAAAAATTATGGGACTACCTGGAAGCCTTAATCAAAAAAAAAAAAGAGCCTAGACATCATATTTTATGAAATCGTCAAGAAAAACTTCTGGAACCAGAGGGTAAAAGAGATATGGAAAGAATCCACCAATCCCCTCCTGAAAGAGACCTGAAAAGAAAAAAACAAAAAACTCCTAAGAACATTGTAGTCAAATTCCAGAGTTCCCAGATAAGGAGAAAAGATTGCAAGCAGCCAGAAAGAAACAATTAGAGTATTATGGAAATACAATCAGGATAACACAAGATCTAGCAGCTTCTACATTTAGGGATCAAAGGGAATGTTATAGGATATTCCAAAAGTCAAAGGAACTAGGAGTAAAATCAAGAATCACCTACCCAGCAAAACTGAGTATAATACTTCAGAGGAAAAAATGGTCACTCAAGAAAACAGAGAATTTTCAAGCATTTTTGATGAAAAGACCAGAACTGAGGGGAAATTTTACTTTCAAACAAGACTCAAGAGAAGCATGAAAAGGTAACCAGGAAAGAGAAATCATAAAGCACTTAATAAAGTGGAACCGTTTACATTCCTACATGGAAAGATGATATTTGTAATTCTTGAAACTAGTTGGAGGGATTATACATACATACATACATACATACATATATATATATATATATATATATATATATATATATATATATATATATATATATATACACACACATATATAATTACACACAGAGAGAGAGAGATAGTGAGAGAGAGAGACAGAGACAGGGCACAGAGTGAGTTGAAAGGAAGGGATGATATGTAAAAAAATTAAATTAAGGGGTGAGAGAAGAATATTTTGGGAAGAGAAGGGGAGAAATAGATTGGGGCAAATTATATCTCATAAATGAGGCAAGAGAAAGCTTTTTCAATGGAGGGGAAAAGTGGGGAAGTAAGAGGGAAAAAAGTGGATCCTACTCTCATCACATTTGCCTTAAGGAGGGAAAAACATGCACACTCAATTTGGTTTGAAAATCTATCTTAAACTACAGGAAAGTAGGGGAGAAGGGGATAAGTGAGGGGGGAAGAATGATAGAAGGGAGGGCAAATGGGAAGAGGGAGTAATTAGAAGTAAACACTTTAGGGGAGCGATAAGGTCAAAAGAAAAAATAGAACAAATAGGAGACAGGTTAGGATGGAGGGAAATATAGTTACTTTCACAACATGACTATTCTGGAGGTCTTTTGCAAACTACACATATATAACCTATATTGAATTGCTTGCCTTCTCAGTGGGGATGCATGGGGAGAGAAGGAGGGAGAGAAGTTGAAACTCAAAGTTTTAGGAATGATTGTTGAGATTTTTTTTTTTTTGCATGTAACTGGGAAATAAGAAATGCAGGCAATGGCGTATAGAAATCTATTTTGCCCTACAAGAAAAGAGAGAAGATTGGGATAAGGGAAGGGAGGGCAGACTTGGGGAGGGGCAATCAAAATGCACAATATTTTGAAGTGGGGGGAGGAGAGAGATAGGGAGAAAATTTAGAACTCAAAATTTTGTGGAAATGAATATTGAAAACTAAAAGTAGATAAATTAATTAAAAAATATTTGGACAAGTTCTATGTGTACAAAATGGAACTCACGCTATCCTAAAGAAGGGGTCTGAGGGGCAAGCAGGGGGTGGGAGGCAGTTCCTGGCCTTTCAGGGAGGTGAAGAGGCTAGGGTCTCTTGCAGTCTGAGTCTTCCACTTCCATCTCTGGGAGAGGATCAGAGGCAGGGCCATCCAAGAGACCCTGGCCTGACTTTGGTCACAAAACTTAAACAGAGCCCAGAGCTGGGATGTGATGGAAAAAATGAGAGTTGTGAGATTTCAGGGGCCTAAGGGCCACTTAGTTTATCCCCCTCATGGTAAAGTCAGTCCAGACCTAGTCTAGGGGCTTGTTCAGGGGGTGTGCATGGAGTATGCAGGGAAGAAAAGACACTAACAGGGAGGAGTTAGCATAGATAACCCAGCCTGGTTCCTCCCCAGAGGACACCCAGGTTGCTGTTCCCTGGAAATAGTTTACTAGAAAATTTTCTGCATACACAGTTTTCGTTAAAGAATAGAAGCTCCTTGATGGTTGGGACTATTTCATTTTTTGTCAAAGTACCTGACATCTAGTATATCCTTAATTAATATTGCTCATTGAATTGAACTGAATTTAGAAAACTCAAAAACTCAACAATTAGAATAAGCCAATGATTCAAATATTCATAGAACAGTCATTCTTAACTTCCAGTAAGTCATATCACAAATTTTATGATTTATATTTTGTGTAATAATATTGATTATTTCAAATTGGTGCTATGTTTATACTTATAGGCATAAACACAAACACAATTCATAAATATATGCATTGTAAATATATATGTATGTGTGTATATGTTTATATTCGTATATGTACACAAATAATAAAATTGTCCCAAAATAACCTTAGTTTAATTTTAAATGTCAGAGATAGACGAAAGATAAGTATACTTAGGTGTACAATATGTTTTTCTCTATATGTACATGCATAGTGTATCCAAAAAGCTTTTAGTTCAGTTTAAGCTGTCTTTTTTGTATAAAATATTGAATCAATTTAAGATATAAAGATTTGGATATCTGCCAATATAAATGAAAGATACTTAGTTTAGGCCATTGAGAATGAATTGCTTGGGATGGCAATGTGGGATGAGGAAAAGAACTGCCTTAGCTTTGGACTTAGACTCCTTTCTCTACTTGACAAGAAGTCTTTGTGAATTTCAGTTTTCAGAGGGTTTTAGAATTATTAAATGAAACTTAGATTCATCCCCAAACCAGCTTATGTCAATGTTCACATCAGGAGCTGAGAAGAGGGTAGACAATGAGAAAATATAGCCTCAAGGCTCCATGAAAAATCTAAAAGAAATAATACATAATTGGAAATGGTAGACCTCAAAGAATTTCAGTAATAGCGAACTGTGAGTTATTTTTTTGCCATATATCTTTCTAAACTTGAGTGCCCTTTCTCCATGATTCTATGTGTATTAGAAGGAGAGAGTGCCATAAACTTTTGATGGGGAAATATTTTATACCACTTGTTTTTATTATGACACTTTAGTAACTAGTCCATTCTAAAGGCTAAACAAATCAGGATTACTGATTAATACCATTGAAGTATTCATGCCAGTAGGGATCTGAGCTGTAGTATTGGAAAATATTGTGTTTGTCCTTTGTTTTTGAAGAGGAACGTGATCTCAGGAGAATGACAATGACATGACTTGTAGTTGACTTTGACTTGAATGAGGGATGGTTGTACAAGGATATCAGTCTCACTTTCTCCTCCAGAGCCATCTGGATCCAGTGGCCTAATAGTCATCAAGACAACTGGAGATGGCCCAAGATGCAATGGGAGACCCTGGCCCTTTTAGGCTAAGGCCTTTTCAGGTTCTCACTTTGAGTGAGGTAGAGCCCATTCAGTGAATAGGCCTCTTTAAGAAGTCAGTCAAGGCATGGCACCTTTAATTAGGAAAAACAAAAACCTAGCAAACCTGAGGGTCTACCTCTCCCAGTTTGAATTCTTTTTCTAATTGGAAAATGTTCCCCTAAAATATAACTCAGAATTACCCCAGACCAGGTAGAGAGATGAAGCAGCCGTGATATAGCAACCTGATAACCAGTACATAAGGGACTAAGCAAATGGCTTCAAAAATGTATTGCAAAAATTCTAAATTGAACCATTAAAAGAATTGTTACATATATAACCAACCACATGCTAGTAACAGGCCTTCCTGCTAATACTCAATGAGAGTCTTAGTTACACACTTGAAAACTGTATAGTCCTAAATTAGTAATACGTCTTTAAGTGGAGTCTATTTAGAATTGGAGGCATCTCAATTCATTATCAAAAGAACATATTCCATATCCATTCTATATGACTTATTGGATATCACAGCATTAGTTCAAGAAGGACTTACCATATTTATAATTGACAGTCATGCTCTTAATGCTCTGATCCATTTGGTGCAAGCTGGAGGAGGATATTATTTTACCCTCTCACAGACTACTAAAAATACCACTAAATGACAATAACTTTAAGAAATATGGAAATAAATTAGGAGACCTCTCAATAATGCTTCTTATTACTGTTCCTTACTGCTTCTTTTCCATTTGCAATAAAAGGGAAACAAAGTTATATTTCAAAATGTTTGCATATCAAGTTCTTTTAAAATAGTGTTATTTTTTAACATACCCCAAGTGTTATGAGTGAAATTCAATAAAGACAGACAAAAGCAAGTTTATCTCAGCAAGATAACAGCTTATTAGTAGGGCATGAACCTACCAGTTCATTGGGTCTATAACTCATTTTCTAAGCTAAAGATCCTGAGTGGAAGATTTAATTCATTGTAATATGATTAGAACAAAGAACCAAGTAGGATAAGTCTTATCCTGGGGATGAGAACAATGTGATCGACTACATAGATGAAGCATGGGGACCAACATAATTAGCTAGCAACAACCCCCTTTTTTTATTTAGTGACTAAAAAGTTTTCATTGTTTGAGTCCACCTACAAGGTCAGAGATGGTGAACCAGACTTACTTGAAAGATAACTTGGTTGTATAAAGATACTAGATGAGATTATCTGGTTTCCATCCACATTCCATAAAGGATTAAAGTTTTGCTAAACTTAACTATTGCAAGTTAGCTGAATTTCTACACTAAGTTCAGAAATAAGGAATAGTGACTTAGACAGTTACAGGACAAAAATCAATAAATTTAAAATATGATCAATTAAAATTTTACAGAATTAATTTATTCTTACAAATTCTTAACATTTTAGGATGCCCTCTGGTGACCTGTAGAGGTTAACTTATTTGCCCAGTTTGAGGAAGGACTTGAAGCAAGGACTTTGTGACTTTCCATTCACTGTCCTATATTTTCTCTCACCAAAGTTTGGGATGTATCAAGTAATAACTGTCTGTTTGAAAACATCCTCAGTACTTAATTTTGAATGAATAAGTTCTTACTATGTATTAAACAAAGAGTTTTCTTCCTTATTTCCACTCATGCGAAGTTTTTGAACCAGAAATTTCAAATTGATATTGCCCATCCTTTTCTTTGAAATCAATTGCCATTTCTGTCTCTATCACTTTCTTGTCTTTCTATATTGAAGAAAATATGTATGAGAGTGCAGCAGTGTAGCAGAAAGAGAACTGCTTGTGGAATTAGAGAACCAAGCTTTGAACCATAATTACAACAGGATTCATTGTGTGACTTTCAGCTAGTCTATGGGTCTCAATTTCTTTGTCCATAAAGTTACAGGATTTGATTAAATGGCTTCTACAGTCCCTTAGTTCTCAATATCCATGATCATATAGGGGTTAAAAAAAATCTCTTCATGGAAGCAAATATATACTTTTCAGCCCCTGTTTTATAAATGAGCTTGTCAGTATATCCATCGCATGTAAACATATCAGGATCCTGTGATTTTATTGGTGTCAAAATGTCATCCATCAATGAAGACCACAACTAAAAATTGTAGAGTGTTTCCTGAAGTTATAAGGCTTAGTGACCTTTGATCATACAGGTAATAGTATATCATATTTATATTATGTAAATAAACCCAGATGATTTTATTAGATTTTTAGGCCATTAAATGAACTTGTATCTCATGATGCATTTCCATTTATCTTTGTATCTTCACATAAAGAAGATATAGACCTATCTTTTATTTCTCTATCTTATCTACTTCTTTTTGGAATCTTCTAAGCATCTAGTATAGGGTGCTTATATGCTTATATGCTTATATATGCTTAATATGCTTAATAAGCATTTACTATCTTGCAGTTGTTGGTCTTTTTGACATACCTGATCAACTTTTTAAAACCAATTTACTCAGTCATACAGAACTGGTCTTAGTCACAGACAGGTTAGAAATGTCATTTAAAAATGTGCAATTGAATTAGTTCCATCATGATTATTTTAAATTTATTCAACAGCAATAATGCATTGTATAAAATATTGAACTAGACATGGTCACAGTCCATTGATCTAATAAAAATTACTGTGAGGATTTTTAAAAATGAGACTTTTTATTTATTACAAGTCCTTAGGAAATTCAATAATAACTTTTTTTCTTGTGTCTGTCTTAAAAGGGACTCAGCAAAAAGAAATCCATGGAATTAAAAATAAATACCAAAGAGGAACCTTCTTGAGAATTATTCAAGACAAATTGTGAAACACAATCAATGGAACATGTATATATTTCTCTTCATTCCTCTGCAATAATCATTCTGAAAATATAATGGTTGAGGATTAATTTCATACTGTTCTTTACATTATCCATAAAATGCTTCTAGTGTAGCAGATAGAAAAATGTACTTCTATATGTCACTGAATTGTAAATGTTTGTATTTCACAATAATGAAGATGAAAAATATTCACACCTGCATATATTCTTCAGGTTAAATTTAAGTAGTCTACTGCCCATCCAAGTGATTATAAACATACACTTTTATTGAACTAAATAGGCTTAACGTAATTCAGTTCTGTTTTTGTCTCAAAATACTTTCTTTGAATAATAACATTCCATATGCATGACATTTTAATGACATTCATTCAGGTAACCTTTGACATGTATATTTAAAGAGAAAACCCTAAAAATCATGCATTTCTGAAATACCTAGAAAGAGAGTCATTAAGGACTAGAAGGAAGCAGAGACCAGCAAGTTAATGTATACACTTATATGTATATATGTACCTATTTTACACATACATGTATATGTATGTATAAATAATCAATATTCCTCCATTTACATTGTCTTGGAGAGATATCATAATTGGATAATGAAGTAGATCCTAGGAGTGAATAGGAGAAAGAGAACTAGAAGGATTTCACTTGGAAATCATATAAATCTTTCGGTTATCCTGAACTGCATCCTGGGGGGTAGGGGGAATCCTTTTTAAAACTAACTCAGCAATGTTATATGGGCATGAATCATGTAGCGACATTCTCTTTCTCTGTTTTTTATCTATTTTTATCATTGTCATTATTATCATTATTAATTCTAGAAATCAGGTACCATATCCTGTTCAGGGTGGAAACACAAGGTTTACTCATAAGCCCAGTATCTCAATTGATCAGTATGGCATCTTTGATCTTTTCCATTTCTAAACTGGGCTGGTTCACACTTCTTTAGGCAACCTGGTTATCCCTTTCCTTCCCAATATTTCTCATTTCATTGATGCCACAATTACTACAAAGCCCCAGGCGATGTAGTCCATTTAGCTCCAAATTCCTTAGCTTGGTAATGAGTATAAGCAGGATAAAATACCTCACCAGTGATGACTTTTTGTATATTGGTAAACTAGAGAGGAATCTGAGTTGAAGTGCCCAGTTCATGACATGCCACAAGTAATTGAAACAAATGGGGATATTTAGATTGAAGAAAAATAAATTATGGGAATACACCTGTCTTTAAAGTCTTCCTCTGTGGAAGTGTGATTTGATTCGTCATTTCGAATCCCAGAGGGTAAAACTAGGAAGAAATACTACAAATGTCAACGAGGCAGATTTGGGCTTTCTTTAAGGATTAAATATCTTGACTATTAGAATTTGACTCCCACCAGCCTGCTACTGGGCCTTTTCAATTGATATGTTCTACCCAACCTGGCAAGGAAAGCATCTAGTATAAAGATTTTTAAAACTTTTTGCACACTCTTAGTAAACAGTTTCAAATAAGCCCAGAGCTTTGTGAAATTTTAAAATGTTTATGAAATTACCTATGTTTTTCTCTAATATAGTACTGGTTAAAATAAATTTCAATACATAAAACATCATTTTTTCTTGTAAAACCTATTACTACCTGATTCTCACAGGTGAGCAAAGAGAGAAGGCTGAGTAAGTGTGCTAGCACACTCAGGGGCACCTGACTGAGTCTATCAGCTTTCTGGTGACGAATTTGTGGGTTTATTTGTACATGTTAAATGGAAACTTTATTTCTTTGAAAATAACTTTTTCAAGGGAAATTTTTTCAAGGGAAAAAACAAACCTTGCAATCAATGACACATAATTCATGTTGAACCATTGTATGAAAATATAGGTAGATTGTTCCTAAATATTGCCTGAATCATTTGTGGCCAGTAAGTGTACTTATTATTTTCTCTGTACTCATTAAGACATCTGAGCAGATGTCAGAACCTGTACTTCCATTACCATTATTATATTCCATTATTATGCATTTATATATATACAATATTTGCATACTAATATATTGCATGCACATATATTATATACATTGTATAGTATATTTATTTTGTAAAATCTGGTGAGGGTTTATTCAAAGAGGATGATTTATACAAAGGGATAACATATGATATGGATAATGTATGATAGGGAGAGCCACAGTGTTGCATAGGTTATCACAAAACATTTAAATATTCAAAGGTAGCCCATTGAGTGGATCTTCTATAGTGAAAGGGCTGGAGGAGAGTCTTGTAACAAGACAGAATGGAAATAGTTTGTAGTCCACAAAAGTGGATAGGTCAAAGCAATCCAGGATTGCTTTTGTAACTCATGGAATGAGTTATAAGAATCACTAGTTTCCTAAAATGTGAGTGATTGCTTCCATCTCACAATGACAGAGAAGATATAAATTCCTGGGAAATGAAAAAGTCACAGCGTACAGTATGTAGCATAGAAGTGTCTGGGGATGTCACTGATCTACGTTTAGACAAAGTCAGAGATAGAGATACACAGATAGAGATAGGGACAAAGAGATAGAGAGATATTTGCAACACTACTGATTGAACATCAAATACAGACAGTTCTTGCTTTACATAAATTCACGTTAAGCAAATTGAACTCCCTGTTGTGTGAGGGGCAAGACCCTGAACTGGCCAGAGTTCCAGGTTTCTGTCAGACTGAGGCAACAGCTGTTGAAGTGGCAACTCTGCGCAGCACTGAGCCAGGGGTCCTATGCTCCAGGCACTGAAGCTGTTCGGCTGGTGGTGAAGTCATCTGGGATCTCAGAGATTCCTAGGAGAAAGGAGGAGAGCGTCCTGTTGAATAGTCCACTTACCTTAAGAAAGTCGCTTGAATAAAATAATTCCATCATCGAATGTTTCTTAGGAGGGAGATGACTTTGAATTTTTCACTGAAGAGCATGTTATGCATAGAAATATTTGCTGTAACATTTTTTCAGTGGGTGGTCTTGTTGTTACAAATGAGGTTTTAAAAGATATTCAGAAGGACAAAAAATAATTGAAATATTTTCATTAGCATGTCTTTCAATAAATAAAAGAAGTATTATTCCCTATACCAAAGAAGGTGTGACCTGTTATAAATTCTAGAAGGAATTATTTTCATTTTCTTCACTCAGAGGGAGGGAACTATGAGGAATCTCTTCAGGGGGAATTTGTTCTAATTAATGAAATCACTTGTATTAGATAAACATGAAAAATCAAAAAGTAATTAAGTCTTAGTGAACTTATTAAAAAATTATCTGCCCTACCTCTTCCACGGTGCCCACAATGCTTGAACTATGCCATTTATAATAAGTACAAGATATTCTGAGAATGCTGTAGTCTAATTAATAATTTGACATGCTCCAGATTTGGTTAAAGTGATTTCTAAGTTAAAATGGAAAAAGAGGATTGACCACACAATTCGTGCTAGCAGCACTATCCCTGCCTGTAGCTCTGAGAGTTTCAACTGAAGGAAAAAGTAGCGTACACTTTTTCTTTACTCAAAGTGGATGTTCCTGTCTTAAGTTCAACAGGTCCAAAGCAGAAAGCAAATTATCTTTACCTTCAAACCCTCCCCTTTTACTAACATCCCTGTTACTTTCAAGAGTAACAATCCCCTTTCAGTCAGCCAAGCTTACAATCTAGGCTTTAAACTCAGCTTGTCACTCAGTCATACCCCATATCCAATTCGTTACTAAGACCTATTTTTCTAAATCAGTAACAAAGACAAAAATGAAAACAATCCTGCTCTCCTATACAGAAAAGGTATCATAGCAAAAGTGTGTTAAATCAAATTGTTGCATATACCACATACTGCTCATCCAGAAGGAAAATATGGATGATGATTTCCTATAATGAATTATAAAACCAGTAAAAAGAAGCATTAAATAACGACTAGGAATTCCAGGTGTTTGGCTATCTCTTATGTTTCATTCTGTGGAAGGCAAAGTATAGGATACAGGTTTGACCTACCTTTCTGATGATTTTATCTCTCAGAAGGTTGATGAAGAAATAAAGGGAACTGCTACTCTGAATAGTAATGAAGAGGAAATGGATAATGAAATGGAAGTAAAAGGGATCTTGGGAGAAAATTACTATGCCATGTTAGAGTAAAATAACAAGGCTGTCAGCAATAGCAAATCAGAGCACAGTTTTTAGCTAGAGTGATTCCCAAATTTTCACAGGACCTATGAATTTTAGCATAATAACAACCCTGCCATAGTCATTTACCCTGCTATCCCTTCATCACCATCTCCACCTGGATGATTACGATAGCCTGCTCATTGGACTTCCTGCCACAAGTCTCTCCCTAATTTAGATAATCCTTAACTATCAAAGTGATTTTCCTAAAGCAGAATCCGATCATATCATCTCTTTAATCAATAAATTACAGTGGTTCCCTATCACCTCTAGAATCAAACATAAAATTCTAGGTAGTATTCAAAGCCCTATGTAAACTATCCTCTGCCCTGCCCATGCAAGTGTTCTTACATCTGACACCCCTCCATATCATCTTTAATCCTAGTCACACTGGCTTCCATGTTCTACCTCATTTGGAATATTTTCATAGACTATATCCCACATCTGGAATAACATTTAGTGCTCTCTCTTGGCTTCTCTGGCTTTGTTCAGTTCCCAGCAAAAATTCCACCATCGACAGGAAACTTTCCCCAATCTCCCTGAAATCTAATGCCTTCCCCTTTTGATTCTTTCCAGCTTGTTTGTACTTAATAGCTGCATTTTATCTTCCCCATTAGTTTTGTTATTTACTTAGTTCCTTGAAAGCATGGATTTGTGTTTTTGTTTGTTTGGTATTTTTGATTTCTTGGTCTATTTTGTCCTTCTTTGTAGTTCCAGAATATGGTATGGTATCTGTCATATAGTAGGTACTTAGTAAGGGCAGCTAAGTGGTGCACTGGATAGAGCAGGAGTCAGGAGGACCTGAGTTCAAATCTCACCTCAGACACTTGACACTCACTAGCTGTGTGACCTTGGGCAAGTCACTTAACCTCAATTGCCTCATCCTGGGTCAACTCTAGTCATCCTGATGAATGTCTGGTCACTGGATTCAGATGGCTGTGGAGGAGAAGTGAGGCTGGTGACCTGCACAGCCCTCCCTCACTCAAAACAAAGTCAAGTGCAAGTCATGTCATTATTTCTCTGATGGCATGGTCTTCTTTGGCAACGAAGAACAAATACACACACTTAGTAAATGTTTATGGACTGACATATTAATTCTGCCATGTAGAACCTTGATTCTTACTTTGATACTTCATTTACATATGGATGTGACTCTGAGTTTATGAAGACATCCTCAGGAGATCAAAGTTTCAGTAGGAAACTGAGGAAAACTAAGTTAAGTGACTTACCAAGCATTACACAGCTACTAAATGTCTAAGGCTGGAAATGAATTCAGATCTTCCTGAATTCAAGTCTGATTCTCTATCCATTGTGACACCTAACTGCCCAACACTGGTCATTTACTACTACATATTAAGTAGTAAGAGAAGTAATCAACTGGGAAAATATTTGTATCAGACATCTCTGAAAAATGTTTGACATTGAAAATATAAAGGCAACTAGCAGAAATTTATGATCCCCAAATCATTCCCTAATAGATGAGTGTTCCAAGGCTATGAATGAACATTTTTCAAAAGAAAAATTTCAGACTATCAATAGCCATATGAAAAACATTCTCTAAACCACTAATACAAAACATTTGCAAATAAAAATCTTCAAGATTTCACCTCTTACACCACAAATTACCAGAAATGACAAAGGATTAGTAGTGTCAATTGTGGAGAAATTGTGGAAAGATGGATGCAATAATATATCATTGGATTAGCTGTGGAATGGACCAACTATTCTGGAAAATAATTTGAAATTATTCTAAGAACATAATTAAATTATGCATACCCTTTAAGTCAGAGATTCCTTTGCCAGTGGTAAAGCCAAAGGGGATAAGCAACAAAAGGAAATATTCTGTATACATACAAATATTTATAGCAATAGTTTTTGAAGGAAAAAAGACCTCGAAACAATGGGTATTAGTTAAACAAATTATGGTAACTGAATGAAATGGAAAATTACCATGCTGAAGAAAAAATAAATAAATCTATTAAATACAGAAAAGCATGAAAAAGGTCATATTAACTTATACTAAAAAATAAGCAGAACAAGAAAAAATAATATACTTACCTTTAATAATTTGAATAGAAAAATCAACAAAATAATTGCAACTAAATGCTACAGCATTACAAAGATGAATTTTGCTCAGAAAGAACAGCTAGAGGTGATTAACATCTTCCTAACCAGGACTTCCCCACCTGGCTTAAGACTAGATATTAAGAAGCTACTTGGTGCCAATCTGCCAAATTTCTTTCATCAGGATCTGCCCAAGGCAATTTCCAGGTGTGCACAGGGGAGATAAGAAAAATTCTATGAACTGTTCCTCTTCTAAATGGGCCCTTTCCCTGGGTCACTACCTCCAACACCTGTCACTCAGCCGATGCTATGAAATAATGCTGGCAGCCTTACTGTGAGGGCCTCCTTATGAAACTTTTTTGATCATTTGATTAACAAGTGTCACCAGTCTTTGTTATTAATAACAAAGGCATCAAATAGAACACCAGCTCTGGACTTGGGAGGACCTAAGTCCAGATCTGGTCTCAGATACTTGACTACACTTAACTTGGGGGCAGTTAGGTGGTGCAGTAGATAGAGCACCAGTGCAGGAGTCAGGAGACCTGAGTTCAAATCTCACCTCAGACACTTGACACTCACTAGCTGTGTGACCTTGGGCAAGTCACTTAAACCCAGTTGCTTCATCCTGGGTCATCTCCAGTCATCCTGATGAATGTATGGTCACTGGATTCAGATGGCTTTGGAGGACACGTGAGGCTGGTAACCTGCACAGCCCTCCCTCACTCAAAACAAAGTCAAGTGCAAATCATGTCATCATTTCTCTGATGATATGGTCTTCTTTGGCAACGAAGGATGAACACACACACACACACACACACACACACACACACACAAGCAGCTCTGAACTACAAGGGGAACAGCTGTTTTATACCCCTGAGAATTGGACCTTAGGGTTTTCTGGGCTATCCTTTCTGTAATGTAACACAAGATTACTTCTAGCTTTCAACATATTAGGGGCCTACCTCAGGACAATTATGTGAACTTCACTGCCATCTGAGGCAAAAAGCTATACTATCTGCTGAACCCAAAGGCCTTCTCCAGGACAGGTAAAACACCTTTCCTTTCACTAAATGCTCCCCCCACCCCTTTTTTGTGACTGTATCTCTCTATTTCACGGTACTGAAAGGTCAGCAACCTGACCTATACCTATGCCTATGCTGATCAATATAGAAATTTTAACCTGCTCTATTTTTCTGACCTTGGCTGGTTTGCCCTTCCATAGACACTCTAGTGGCTCACTGCTCCTGACAACACACCATGATGTCATCTGACTTAACATATGTTTTATTGCCTTCTTCTCTACTGTAGCTCAAAACTCCCATGTGCGAGGGACCTATCAAATTCAGAACCCAACAGTAACAGTAGATAGACTGTGCCTGGTGTATCTTTACCTCTTGACCAAGTTCTCAAACTTCTTCCTGAACCTGTGTCATGTCAGATTAGATTTCTAGGATCTCACAGGTCACATTACCATATGCTGGGATATTTAAATATCCTCTGATCCCATGCCTCCCTCAAAAAACCTCTTTCTCACCAATGATACTCTGCCTGGACTCTGTTAAATTGTCAGCAAATTCTGATCTGCCTTTAATTATCTTCTTCCAATAATTCTGAACCTCTGCTCAGTGAGGTACAAACTCTGGTCCCTATCCTCAACTTGCTATTTCTTCACATCTACCAAACTTAAGTCTACCATCCATTGTAACAATGAAGATCTGCCCAGTATTTTCTCCATGACCTTTAGAATGCATAATCCATAAATTAACATATGCCATTTTTGTCTTAATCTTCTTTATACTTTTTCTGTCTTTTGGCCATTGCCAAGGTATGGCTCTCTCCAGATGACATTGCTAGCTTTGTCATTATTTCCAGTTTTCCCCACATTTTCCTTCTTCACCCTTGTTCACTTTCTGACTTACTGGTCATGGTGATTAAGTCAGAATGTTTCTTGATCTCCACTGACAATTCTAGAGTCTACTTCTGCAATCTTTGGTAAGCAACCTTTCCTCCTTTGAGATAAGCATTATCCCTCCAGATTTTATTGACTAGCTCATATCCTGGTAGCTATTATCTACCAACCCCCAGTCATCCCCCTTATTTCTACGAGTCCAAAAAAGTCTGACTCATAGTTACTCTCTTTGTAAGGTCATGTTTGGCCTTCATAGTAGAAAATTCATCATACATATTGATACCCCTTGAAATAATTCATTATTCCTTAATCTATTCAAATCATATACCCTAACCTCTCCATTCTAACTCAGTCACACATAGAGAGAGGTTTTGCTATGTCTTACAACATGTTACTTCTATCTTGCTATTATCTATAAGTGTTCTACCTCTTCTATCCCAAACTCTGAAATACCTCTATATGATTATGATCATAATACATTATTCCATCATTTCTTGTGCCTTATGATTCCTAAACCTCTTCTTCAATCTTGTTTCCCTCCACAATTCAGTTCTTTTTCATTAACTCTGCACTCACTACTCTTCTCTCCTTTCTCTATTTCGAGACCTTTAAACTAACTCAATACTACTTTATCCATGACACTTGTATCCCTTGGTCCCTTGTTCTATTGCTGATTACATCTTGTCACACCCAAGTTACTCCCTCCACCAGTTTCTTTTCCATTTCTTCAGGAGCTGACCTTAAAACAATGACAACTGAGTCTACTAAAAACTTATTCATATAATTTTAATTGGGCATCTCACTACAGCAGGTCAAATATTCTGCTCCTTCCAAACTAATTTACTATTATATTCCTCTGTCCACATGGTGTTGGTTCCAAACCTTCTAGCTGCTCTGCAACTCTTGAAATAATGCAAACCTCTTCACTCATCCAATGAATTGAGAACCTTGCTTCATGCTTCACCTAATGTGATAGTTTAGAAAAATTTACCCTTTTCCCCCTCTTCATTTCATTTAATTCAGATATATTTCAACTATTGTCTTCTTTACTCCAGTGTCAGAAAATGTGACCTTTCCTCTTGCCAAGCCTAACCCTTCTACATCTAATTTAATCATGTTTTCTTCCAACTTATCCATCAAATTGTCTCCATTATATACCCAATTCTCTCTCTAAATTTTCATTCTTTCACTATTTACTGGTTCCTTTTCTTTTGCATACAAATTTGTTGATGGTGCTACATATCTCCTCCCTTTCATGGGCAAACTCTTCAAGAAATTCATCTGTTTTCAGGCCTTTACTTCCTCTCTTTGGCCCTTGACCACAACTGAAATTGACCTTTCCAAATTTACTACTATTTCTTAACTGCCAAATTCAATGGCCTCTTCTCAATACTTATTATCTTTCTGTAGTATTTACCATTGTTGATTACCACTTCCTGGATACTGTCTCTTCTCTATGCCTCTATTGCCTTAGTTATATTTCTTACTTTCCAACCAATCCTTCTCAATTTCCTTTACCGCTTCTTCATTTATTTTCCATTGACTACTCATGGATATACCTCAAGGATATATTCTGGAGTCTCTTTTCTCCTTTATTATTATCTTAATTGATGCTATAATCATTTACCATGTGTATAATTATCGTATTAGGCATATGATTCTCAGATTTTTGTATGTAGCCCTATTGTCTCTTTTGAAATCTCATTATCTATCTTCAATACTTTATGAGATTTATCAAAATTGTTTTCCTGTAATGGTCTTAAATTTGACGTATCCAAAACCGAGTTCATTATTTCCCACCCAAAATATGCATCCCTTGAGAAAATCCGTATTTTTCTAACTAGAATCACTTTCTGGGCATGAAGGTCTACAACCTTGAAATTTTCATTGACTTCTTACTGCTCACTCTTACTCATTCCCTGTAGCTAATCAATTGTCCATGCTCATCTTTCTATTTTCACAAAATGCCCCAAATTCATTCCTTTATCTCTATCAATTATTCCCAAATCCTCATTATCTGTGACTTGGAATTTTGTAATATCCTTCTAACTGATTTTCTTGCATCAAGTCCTTCTATACTTCAATCTTCTCTCCACTCAGATGCCAAAATGATTTTTTTTTTGCAATAGAGGTCTGAACATGTGATACCACTGCTCACTTGAAGTCTGGCAGCTCTTTATTACCTCTGGATCAGGTGTAAATAACTGTTAGTCATTTAAAGCCCTTCATTACCTAGATTATTTCTTTTTTCTACCCTTCTTACCTTTTACTCTCCTTCACACACCTTAAAATCTAGCTACACTTTCCTACTTGCAATCCCTAAGGAAAAAAACAAACACCGTCTCTTGTCTTTGTACTTGTGGAGTAGCTCTCTGCCATGCATGGACATTTCTGGGACTTCTCCTATGCCTCTTAGTTTTCATTTCATTACAGTTTTTCTGTGGGACTCAGTTCATATCTCTTCCTCAGGAAACCTATACTAGTCCCTTCATGTGTGAATGTTTTCCTTTTCAGGCTGTCTTCCATCTACTTTGTATAGAACTTGTATGTATCTAATTATTTGCTTGTTGTCTCTTCAGTTAAAATGTATGTTCTTGAGAATATAGGTTCAAAAAAATTCTTTTTATATCCCCAGTGCTTAACCATGTATCTGACAAACAGTAAGTACTTAATAATTGTCCATTGTCTGTCTCACTTACATTGTATGTTAGAGTTTTTAAGTATGCCATTAGTTTTTCTAAACTACACATTGTTTTCCCTTTTAAAATTATTTTTCTATAAAGTCTAACACTAATGAGGGTTTAAGAAAGGGACATATTGAGAAATGTAGATTTTGTTAAATTATAAAAATAAGTTGATTTCTAAGGTTCCTTTATGCTTTAAAATTTGTGCTTTCATCCTTCTCATTGTGGATTTGCCACCATATAGCTTTGTGACTTTAAGCAAGTCATTGACAGTCTCTGGGACTAAAGTTTCTCTATAAAATGCTCACCATAACACCTCCCTTACAGATGTGAAAATCACAGGTAATGTGAAATTATTTTGCAAATTTTAAAGATATTATATAATCATAAGGTATTATTTTCCCAAAAGGCATTTGAATTACTTTATCTCCTACAAAACTGTGTCTTTTATTTAGGAGATTATAGTAATCTAATAAACTCTGATTTGTTTACCTGTGAATTATCATTTATAAATGGATTATTTATAATGAATTTTTAGTACCATGCTGATTTCCACCTGAGTTTCAATGTATTTCTAGATAGAAGCAATTGCACAGGGGATAAAAAAAGGATTTCAAACAGGAATATTAGTTGTAGCAAACTTAAAAATAACTGTGTTCAGTATGATAAAATCACATGGTATCTTCTGAAAACAAATCTTGTGGGACTACAACTATTTTTCCCTCATAGGCTATTTAATTATGCAACTTAAAAACACAAAATAGATTGAAAAAGTCATATTGCCCAATTTGATATAAGTGATCAGCTCTTCAAGTTTCATTTGTAGATAGATAGATAGATAGATAGATAGATAGATAGATAGATAGATAGATAGATAGATAGATAGATAGAGTGGTTAGGCAATAAAAATGGATAATACTTTAGTATCAGAATTGGCATGGATGGAGAACAAATTATTATGGAATGTCCAGCTTTACTCACTACTGCAGAAACCACTGTCAGACTTCAGTATTCTCTTGGTACTACAATATTCCTGAAACATATTAAAACATAACATTCTAGGAGAATTAAAATATCAACTATGATTACAGCAATGTTAAGTTGCATATTGTTTGGTATATGATCACATGTGCTAACTTCCCTGCATGGCAAAGTCCCAACTTTTGCAAGAAACCTTTCTTGATCATTCTAAGTGCTACTGCCTTTCCTCATTTAATAATCCTTCAACTTATCCTTTATACAACTTGTTTGTGTATAGCTGTTTGCATGTTATTTTTCCCATTATATTGTAAACTCCTTGAGATGAGGGCCTGTGTTTATATTTGTTTGTACCCCTGGCTATTAGTACAGTACTTGGTACCTACTAAATATTTAAGGAATGTTAATTGACTGAGTTAGAAGTGACATTAGAAGTCATCCAATTCAACCTGAACTAGCCCAGTGATTCCCTCTGCAAAATTTTAAATAGTAGTCATCCAGGCTCAGCTAGAAATCTTGTAGTAAGGGAAATCCCACCACCTGTCAAGGCAAACCATACCATTTTGGGGACTCTAATTTTCAGGAAAGTTTTACTCACATAATCCCTAAATCTGTCTGTGTAATTTCCATCTCTTATCCTAATTTAAATGGCTTTAAAAGACATCATTCAGTATAAGTCCTCTGTAAATAGAAAAGTTTACCATAATCATTCTATACTGATGTCTCCTCAAAGCACAGAAATGATGATAGCTCTGCTTTTAAAAATGCTGTACTTGCAGAGTACAACTCTGACAGTTGCTATGATGATAAATAAAAGTCCAAGTGCATTATTGGCATCATGACTCGTCTGCTATCTGAAGACTAAGTCTGGAGGTGCTTATCATCAGTAGGCTGACTCCTTGGTAATGGATTATTTGCCTATGGCAGTCCACAAAACACAGAAAAGTACACACAGATCCTTAGATTTATTCAGTGCCCTTTCTGCTTCTCTAGTGATGTCAGCAGAAATTCAGACAAGGAAGGAGAAGATACTAACATTAATTTAACAACTGGCACTCAAAATGGAAAACTAGCTCAAAAATCAATATCAGTACAGTAGTAGAGGACCCAAACCCTACTAGCTGTATGTAACAATAAGAAGATCAAGAATGGTGAACTTGCTTGACCTTGGATGTTATTTGGCTTCCCTGAACCTCCTTTTTCCCATATGTAAAATGAAGAAGTTGTTCCGGATCACCTCTAAAGTAATTTCCAGCTTTCAAACCATTATTTCCATATGGATATGAATTCTATAAAAGAAAGACATTCTATCTAAATTGTAATTCACAAGTTCTTCTTAAAGAGACAAGTAAAGGAGTTTGTTTTATTGTGCCTTTTAAAGTAAAATAAACCAGGTCATAGGAAACTAGTTCATCTTGTTCTGTAGCACCCTTGATGAATATAAACAAAAAGACTACTGTGAAGATGATCGTAACTTATACGTCACCATCTGTCGGAAGAATAGGAAAAGGAGAAAGGCATTGTACCAAAATTGCTACAAATTAATTAGCATGTATTTTGATACTTAGTTATTTCATGCAAAGGAGGGGAAAGGTGAAGGGATAGAAAATGGAACTGTTATGCCACTGGCACAGGGAATGCCATAGAAAAAATTACTTTACCACAGTTTATTGGCAACTTCTTTGTAACTGAAGTCTTAGAGAGCTTTCTAAAGTACTGAAGTTGAGTGACATCTCCAGGTCATTCAGAGAGTATATTTCAGAAGAGAACTTGAACCCAGGTTCAGGAAGACATGGAACTCAGATTTTCCTGGTTCTAAGGCTGGTTTTTAAAATGTTTTATGATAGTACCTGTATATTTACTATTATAACTAATAGTAAAGAAACTAAAGAAGTTTGTAGATTACATAAATACTTTGTGCTTATTTATCTTCAATACTTAATGAAAGGTGAGACTTAGAAAGTACTGGATGTAGCACCCTCTGAACAACTTCATCAAAAAAGGAAATTGACTATCTTTTAATAGACAGGAAATTACTAATTATCATTATGAGATCTATTTCTGTATTGTCTATGTATAATCAGACCATCAACATATTTGAACACTAATAAGAATATATAACAAATTAGAAGATAAAGTTAGAAAATTTAATGTACGTTTAAAAACATCCTATTGAATTTGTTTTTATTTCTCTATGTCCTCAGCACTTCATAAAGTACCTGGCACATGCTTAATCTCTGTATTTTAAATGGTTAATTAAATATAGATAAATATTAAAGATGGAAATGTCAACACAAAATTTGACAATTTCCTATGAAAGATATTAACTTATCAATCACAACAAAGAAGATAATAGTATCTATGTAATATCTATGTAATTTCCAGTTAACAAAAACCTGAGCTCCTTGCCAAGGAGTGATACAAGGCAGAGAAAGATATCATTAAGTTTGGATACAGATCTGTTCATGAGTCTTACGAAGGAAGAGGGAAGACTATAAACTATCACCCCATGAATAGTGAGAAACATAGAGAGAAAACACATCTTCAGTTGCTTGGCAAGAAACCCAGTTAAACTAGATTGTCCCAAGAATATATAAAAATGAAACTGGAAAAAATAGGAAAAAAGTTATTTCCTATTTCATAAGAAATTACTTTCAGTGACATTGAAACCACCATAATTTGACTCTCCCCCCCTAATATGTTATGTCAGAAGGCAGAAAAGGCACTATAAAAAGAATAGTGAAAGTAAGAGATAGAAGAGAACATTAAAAGATGTGAGGGCAACAACAAAAATCGTTTGAAAATTTGAAAGAAGTAGAAAATGAAATTATCATTTTACCATCCAAAGGGCATTAAGAAGACCATGATAGGTACTGAATCATCTCTACACTACCAAAAATCTTTATGGGAATCATGTACACATATTCATGTCTATTCAGTTACATATTAGAGTGCATATTATAGGCACTTTGTGTGTGTGTGTGTATAAGTAGTTTTGAATTTGTGAATCTTGGACTTGATGCAAGCAGCACAATGACAGGCACAAAGAGGAACATTTGGAGGTCCTTACCGTCTATGAAAAGTCCCCCAAACAAATGAATACCATGAAGAACATCCGCCATGGTAAATGATTTTCATGAGCATGTGTTTTCTCATTTGATGATTCATTTGATATCAATAATAAAGTCCCTGAAAAATAGCATCTGTACTGTTACATCTATTAGGGAATCTTACATGATCTTTACACACAGTTGGGAAATATTTTGTTAGAGTGAATCGAATGCTTCCTTTTAATAGTTAGCAAATAAATACTGCGATCTTGTAGTCTTTTCAACTGTAAATTAATTGCATGAAGTATTAAGATGTATTCACATATAAAATATTGTCAGTTAAACTTTGTCTTGTTAAACTCCGTATGTTTTAATAAAATGCTTTCAACATGTATATAAATCATTCTTGTAAATATTTTTGTCATGAGTCAAACATTGACATATTCTTAATTACTTTTGCTATAGTTACATTATATTCTCCAGTTACTTAATCTTCCTCTTTTCTTCCAGACACTTTGAAGTGGTATGTGTACATATAGATACAGAAACATATATACATACATGCATGTATACTGTGTACATACATATGAACATGCATTGTGTCAATGTATCTGTATAAATGCATAAGTCTGTATATATTCATTATATATATGCAAAGATACACATATGTATATACACCAAATATATATATATATAAGTGAATGCATACATACAGAGACTGCAGGTTGGATTGAGAGTTGAATGGAAAGATTACTAGAGTACATTGGAATGGATTTGTACTATTTTGTGTGACTTTCAATTACCACAACTTTTCCCCTGAAATAAAAACCCTTATTTTCTGACATCAGTAATCCTGCATTGCCTATTGTGTGGCATAGATATTTAGTAGTTTTTTGAGACTCTGGGCAAGGTACACCTCTATGTGTCTCAAGAAGTTCCTTAATACTAATCTACTAAATCATAGGTGAGTTGTGTTCTAATTCATGTGGGTAGAAAAAGTTTCTAGACTGGAATATTCCCATGTGATGAAATTACAGATTATTTATTTATTCAAACAGTCCTAAAGTAAAAAAATATGTCTCTATGATTTATGAAATCCTAACATCTTGAAAGAAGCAAAATTTCAAATCACGTTAAGGACCATAAGGGGAATGAAGTCTCTAGCATGTTACCTGTGATAATTATTAATAATAAAAGAAACATAAGGTTATTCAGGAAATAAATGATAAAAAAAATTGAATCTACCACATAGTAAAAGAAAAGATAGATAGCTTACATGATTCAATGATGCATACATACTGTTAAAGTGGAGGAGGAGGTAAACTCTATGAAATATTTATGTGAAAATATGGACAAGAATTTAATTGGATGAGAAGCTGTGAATGACAATGGACTTCACCACTGAAGAGAATGTAGTCATAGAAGAGAAGTCAGAGAAAATGAAGTACTGAGTTAGCAAAAAAAAAAAAAACACAAACGTGTCTAAGTTAAGCAGCAAGGATTAGAATTGAATAGTAGGCACATGTTTATTTTTAAGCGTATACATTTCTTTAGATCAGGGACTGTTTTTCACTTTGGCTATGGATTCTCTGCAAATAGCATGGTCCTCTGTGTATGTTGCCTAACACTACAAGGACCAGATATGTTAGTTGATATAAAAATTGCACCAATTTTTCAAGGTAATCTTATATTTCAGTTTTTCTATTAACAAATCTTTATTAATATTGAATTGGGTGAAACCTCTATGATAGGTTTGGAAACATATGGACAAAAATGGTATTGTATAAGAAGAATTGAAGTTATATGTAAATTTGAAGAAAAGGCGTCCACATCACATACCCATAAAGGCATTGATCAACAATGGTTTCAAAGCAGTATCATTCTACCTGATTCATCCATTTCCTCTGTTCTCTTCCATTAATGTGAATAGTATAAATTAATATTCTTCTCTGTTAGGGAGTAGAGGACAGTGGTTGGAAAAGGAGAGTGAGAGATAGAAAATATGGTGATAGGATAGCTATTTCCATGAAAATTATGACTTTCAATAGACTGCGAACATCTTGAAGCACAACTTATCAAAGTCTCCAACTCCCTAAAATCTTCCACATGGAAAGGCACCATATGAGTAAGCTTATTGCGTCTGCATAATGTCAGACTTCCAATAGAAATTGAAGCTCACCACTCTATGACATATGTGGATCAAAGAATCAAAACCTATATAAATGCATGAAAATAATGGGGAAAATGAAACAGTAAGAAGTACTAATTTGTAAATTAGATAATTATGTATAGGACCTACCATGTAGTAAATTTATGAATTTGTCACAGAAGGTTTTGAAATGACTGGAAGAGAAGGGTTTACACAGTTTGATGAGAACAAAGCAATTTTAGACCATAGGTATACCAGAAAGAGAGTTAGTTTTGAATCCTGGCCCAGATACTGAATAACTGTAGGATTATGAGTAGGAAACAATACATTGTAGCTTTATTTTCCTAATTTATAATAATGTATAAAATGGGGATAACAATAATCTGTATTACTTATATCCCAAGATTATTATAAGGATCAAATGAGGCGGTAGAGGTAAAAAAAAGTATAAACAAATGTTAATTATTACCATTGTTGTTGAATGCTGTCATTGCTATATTCTTGATCTTTTGAGTGGGATATAAGGGTTTCTTCTGGGAGAAAATTCAATGAAACTCTAATTGCTGCCTCTTTTCAGGCATTGGTTATTTAACACATCAACTGAGTTTCTTAACTTTTGGAGAATCTAAAAGTGGAAGTTGCAATTTAAGATATTCACAGGCCATTGAAAGTCTCAATTTGCATGGAAATAGCACTCCTACAGATGGGGTAGGATGTTTGCATTGAACTTGTGATTTTAGCTTGATCTTTCTACCCTGTGTAGACACATACTTAGTATATCAAATGATATATCCAAAATACCCTGCTTCATTTTGAAAAATCTTTTCAATTCAAGAAAGGAAATAAATTGGATTTGGCTTTGAAAGTGTCACAAAAAAAATAGTTGGAGAAAATTTGAATCAGCATGAAATGAGATATTTTGGGGATTATTGAACACTATTCATTTTCATGGTGATCAGGACAAGGTTAGTTAGCACAGGTGTTTCTGTAATTGTGATACATTAGGAAAATTAACTGTGTTCAATGGTCCTCAAACCAACTCTTCCACCTGTATGTGGAGTCTAATGTTAAGAGCAAGGAATTTTTATTTGAATTATGCTTGAACAGAATTAGGTGTAAAACCTACTTGAGATTTTCAGAGTCTTATTGTATTAAAGTAAAAGAATCTGTATAATTATTGTATTATTTATTTGACAATATTAACTCAGAATAGAATTATGTTTTAAAGGCATGACTCTAATATTAGTTAAAGAATTCTATGAGCATCCCAAATGTACTTGTGTAGTTATCTAGATTGGAATTTAAATTGAAAATGAGAGGGTTATCCATAAGTGGCTACTGTGTGTTAATTACTCTAGGTACTTTGGTGCTTTTGACAGTTAAATAAGTGGATTCAGATTATATAGATATAGATATACACACATACATATATGTATATACAGACACATAAACACATGTATGTCTACACACATATGCATATATTCATAAGTGTGTATGTGTATATGTGTGTATAGATATAGATATGAGAAGGTGAACTAAAAGGAGAAATGAAAGTATAAGATTAAGGCAGACATAGCTTCCAGAAATATTTCCATTAGGAGTAAATATGCTATTCAATGAAATATATAGATAAATAGATAACAAGTCATAATCAGCATGTTTGACACTGGTTAAACATATTAAATGACCTTTGGTCTTTTGTAGCCTCTTTCCATTATAATCATACTATCGTGTGTCCTCTTCTGGTCTCTTTATGTCATCTCCTTTGGGAATCTCAAAAGTTCCCATGAACATAATGACTATCTCTATGTGAATAATTCACATATCTATATATCTAACCCTAGTTTCTCTTTCCTGTATCTCCAGTCATGATCTCTAATTGTTTGATGGATATTTCAGATTAGATGTAACAGTGATACCAAAAGCTTCCAAAATGGAAATAATTATTTTTTACTCTAAAATCCAGTTCCCTTCTGAATTTTCTTATTTCTGTCTGAAACCTTGTTATTCACAGGCTTATGTTTATTGGAAAGATAAATGAAATATGATTCATGTTCATAGTAGTTTAGTATTTGAAAGTGAAGTTAAAAAGGGACTCCCACTAATGCCCCCAGTAATGAGCTAAACTCTAATATTGGTCCGGGGATTGAGATCCTAGCCTTGCGCTAGGAAAGCTCCCTATCCTGTGTGGCTCATACCAGGAAACGTGGTTGGTTGTTGTCCTTCGTCTTCAAAGATGACCAAAGTGATATCACCATTATAAAGTGAAATTTCAGTGTGTCTGATTGTGGCTGATCAAACCAATAAGAGCTCAGAATGCTCTACCACAGATTGAGTACAGATACTCCATTTGAATATTTGGGGTGAATATCCAAAATTTGTGCATTCTGCATTTCCTTTCTACTGTCTCAATTCTGCTTTGCTCAAAGAGCACAGCACCTTTTCTTATGTGGGCATGCCATGTTGAGTGGTCCTGTGCCAGTGTCTCCCATGTTGCACAGTCAAATCCAAAATTCTTGAGAGAGACCTTGAGAGTGTCCTTGTATTGTTTCTTTTTGGCCACCATGTGATCGTCTGCCCCATGCGAGTTCTCCATAATGTAGTCTTTTTGGCAAGTGTACATTTGGCATTAGAACGTGACCAGCCCATCAGAGTTGTGCTCTCCACATAGTTTGAATACTTGGCAGTTCAGCTCAAACAAGGACTTCAGTGTCTGGTACCTTATCCTGCCAAGTGATCCTCAGAATCTTCCTAAGAGAGTTCAAGTGGAAGCTATTCAGTTTCCTGGCATGACTCTGGTAGACTGTCCATGTTTCACAGGTATATAACAATGAGGTCAGCAAAACGGCTCTGTAGACCTTCAGTTAGGTAGTCAGTCTAATACCTCTTCTGTCCCAAACCTTTCTTTGGAGCCTTCCAAACACTGAGCTAGCTCTGGCAATGCATGCATCAACCTCATTGTCAATGTGTACACCCCTGGAAAGTACACTACCAAGGTATGTGAACTTATCCATAGCATTCAAAATTTCTCCATTTGTTGTAACTGATGGTTGCACATATGGATGGTGTGGTGGTAACTGATGGAACACCTGGTTTTTTTTATTGGTATTAATTATTAAGCCAAAATTAGCACAGGAAGCAGAAAATTGATCCATACTTTGTTCTATCTCAGCTTCAGAGGCTGCACCGAGTGCACAGACATTTGCAAGCAAAAAATCATGCACCAACACTCCCTCCACTTTGGTCTTGGCTTGTAACCTTTTCAAACTGAAGAATTTACCATCAGTATGGTAGTTGACCTTGATGCTGTGTTCATCCTCATTGAAAGCATTTGTCAACATGGCTGAAAACATCATGCTAAAAATCATGGGAGCAAGCACACAACCCCATTTCACTCCATTGGTGAGTGGGAAGGCACGAGAGCTCTGTCCATTATCCAGAACTTGGGCATACATGCCCTCATGAAATTGACGTACAATATTTATGAACTTCTCTGGGCAACTAAATTTTGACATAATTTTCAATAACCCCTAACTACTAACAGTGTCAAAGGTCTTGGTCAGATCCACAAACGTTGTGTACAGACCCCTGTTCTCCTCCTGGATTTCTCCTGGAGTTCTCAGGCAGCAAACACCGTATCAGCTGCTCCATATATCCATTGTTTGTGGTACCTTTCAGCAAAATGTAATTTCCTTGACTATCTCTTTTACTTATGTCTATTCTTGCTTTTGAGTGGCAGCTAATTGGTTCACTGGAAATAGTGCTGAGTCTGCAATCAGAAAGACCTGGATTTAAATACAGCCTCAGGAGTTTACTAGCTGTAGGACCTGGGGGGAAGTGGAGTAATCTTATTTAATTCAGCTTCATAATCTATAAAATGAGCTGGAAAAGACAAATCATTCCAATATTTTTGACAATAAAACCTCAGATGGGGTCACAAAAAGTTGGACAAGACTGAAAGGTCTGCACGATAACATTTTTTTTCCCTTTTGATTTGCCGACATCGTAATGGCTATTATTGCCTTTTTTTTTTTATTTCACCTGAAGTATATTAGATTCTGCTCAAACCCTTTATTTTGACTCTCTGTATTCTTCTTTTTCAAATGTCTCTTGAAACAACATATTCTGGATTCTGAATTCTAATCTATTCTGCTGGCCATTTCCGTTTTATGAGTGAGCTGCTCCTATTCCCATTGCTGGATATAATTACTATGTAGATCCCTCCATTCTTCTCTCTCTCTCTCTGTCTCTCTCTCATACATACACAGATACACACACGTATATAATGTATGTAAAATTATGTGTAGGTATATATATATACATATATATATATATAATTGCATTTTGATTTATGCTTCTGTAACTAAAACAATCGTCTCTCAAATCTTTGATCTTCTTTATGCCCTGGAACATCAGGGAACTTATTGCAACATTACATAGTACTTTCCTAAGGACACATGTAAAAGAAGGACAGGAAAAGCTACCTGAGGAATGTCAAAGATCAGATTTCCTTAGCTACAAAAATAGGTATAAACTTGCTCTAGCATTCTACTGCCTTCCAAGACAAAAAACTCGTAAAATATTAGTATAATGAACCGGCTTATAAGAAACAGCACCCAATCTGCCAAGAAATTATAGTTTTGATTGCTCTGTTTAATTAATTTTTTTATTGTGCTTTACTTCCTTTGAGTAATAGAAAGAGATTTTATCCTTGCTAGGGCTATTGTCAATAGTTTCTACTTTTTTTTTGCCCATGGGACTGTGTTTCCTCACTAATTATCATAATAAACAAAGTTAGTATGATTTCCATAGTACAATTCAACTCAACAAAATCAGTTTAATGCTAAAATTAACACCACAACATGTGTTAACTGTGTTAGAAGGTATTATTAATGTTTTTTTTAGAAATGATCATTCTAATAGTGTTTTTTAAATTTATTTTATTATTCAACTCTGCCTTTTAAAACTCTCCAAATAATAATGATTATTGGAAGAGAATTTGAAGGATGTGGCTAGGTATCAATCAACCTAAGGAGGTTTACTTGGGTTAATATAAAGCAAAGAAAAAGGGAAGTTCTTAGTTCTTACCTTGCATTTACCTTTCACTTTGTGGACACAGAACCTTTATTTAGCATCCTATTGTAAGGGTCAAGAGTTTCTGTTTTCCCTTGACCAGTTTATTCATCATTATATATGATCCAATGACAGCTCACTAATCACAAAGACAGGGGCATCTGGATAAGCCAGTAATTGACCATTTAGGCTTGAAATCTCCCCTCAATATGGCAGAGCACACTAGTTTGAAACAAACATTTTGATTAAGTGTTCCACAAGGTGCATTTGTTTTTTCCATTAGAAAACAATTCCCCCACCCCCTTTCATTGATTTATTTCTTCCAGTATTTGTACCTCTTTTTGATAATATGTCACTTTACTTTTATGACCCACAATACATAGTGCTGAAACTCTAGCTTATAGATAGCAGGAAAAAAGCACATAATTTCATCTTTAATATTTTCCTAAATGTAAAGCTATGATTTTACACATGGATTGGTACATGAAGAGTATTATATTAACACAAACACAATAATTTTTTCCAGGAAAAAATGGTAGCTTCCCCATCCCTTGAATTAGCTAGATAATTGCCTTATTTCTTCTCTTTCTACTGTTTACTGACAAAATATTAAAGAGAAGTGAATCTATCTGTGTAGTCACAGAAAAGAAATATCCAAATTCTAGTATAGTATTACTTTCATGATTATTCTGCTCTGGCAAAACATTTGAATTTAAAATGTTTAGGAGATTCTCAGAAGCACTTTTGCTACATTTGTCCTAATCATTTGCTTACACTGGGAGTAACTGTAATCTCAAGGCACTTGATATCCCCACATGTTTTCCATTACAGTCTTATTTACTGACAGTAGATAACTTTGCTTTGCACAGATGGAATGAGAGCTTAAGAAACATTGAACTTGGAGACTTTTTCCAAAGAATGTCAACCACAGAAACACCTGTATTAAATAACTTTGTACTGATCCACTGGGAGAGTATAGACTAAAGCAATCCAGGTTATTAGAGACTTTTCTTTTTATTCTTTTCCTTTATCTCCTTTCCTTCCTTCTTTTCTCTCTCCCTTCCTTCCTTCTTTCTTTCCTTCCTTCCTTCCTTCTTTAATTCTTTCATTCTCTTTTTTCCCTTTCCTTCTTTGAATCCTTTTTTCTTTCTTTCCTTCTTTCTTCCTTTTTCTTTTCTTCTTTTCCTTTATTTTATTGTTTTTTTATTCAACAATCCCCACAAAGCACCTGTATTTAAGGTATGTAATTTTTATAGAACATACTTATGTTTGGAAAATTTTACATCTTTATCCAGTCCGTATGACTATTGTATCTCTTTAACCATAGACGTTTTGTTTATGAAGCTAAATTTTATGTGCATTCTCATTTTGAATAAAGTATTTTCTTTTAAGGTATGGCAGTGCAAAAATATCAACTCACAAATATATCAAAAAAGATCAATGTATTGACAAAAAGAAACACTTTAATTCAGATAAAATCCAAATGCTTTAGAATGATGTGTGTGTATATACATATATATACATACATACATATGTATATATACATATGTATGTATGTATATATAGCTAAAAGATCCTAAGTGTTTCTTTGAACTCAGTGATGCAGCTTGTGAAAATGATCAGAAGACTCTTGGTTCCCATTCCAGTGTGATATTCACTAGCTTTGTGAACCTAGCCAAGTCATGATTTTATCTCTGCTGACCTCAGTTTTCTCATGTATAAAATCTGAATAGTAAGACAGAAACTGACCACTTAACAAAGTTACTGTTAGGAAAGTGCTTTGCATATGTTAAAATAGCATAAAAAATGTGTGTTATTATTTGTTCTTTTTTTTAACCCAGGATTCTTCAATTAAAAAGAAATCATATTTATTTAGCATTTTAAGGTTTAAAAATAATTTTATATATTAATAAATAAAAAACACACTTATGAAGCAATCAACAAATCTAACAGGAAACATTTTAAGCACCTACTGTGTGCCAGGCACATTGACACGTTCTGAAAATACAATAAAAAAGGGAGGGAAACTAGTCCCTGTACCTTCTTGGTTCCAGGTATTGAGCTCAGTGTCGGAAATAAAAAGGCAAGAATGAAAATGCCCAACTCTTCAAGAATATTATCATCTTTATGTTATTATCTTATCTGATCTTTATGATTATGAGAGCACAGTGAACCTGGGTATTATTATTTCAATATTTTGGATTAAGAAACTGAAACTCAGAGAAGTTAATTGATTTGCCCAATATCCCACACTTTCTACTTGGTTGATGTGGAATTCAAAACCAGGTCTTGTTCCAAGTTCACTATTTCTACTACATGATACTTCCTTTGTTTGTAAAAAAGGCCTTTTGAGATGTAATGCTATTGAAAGGAATCAGCATACATTTAGAAACTTGACATGGAATACCACATTGCATATAAACGTAACATTGAAAGTCAAGTAATTATTTCCACATTTTCATATTTAAACAAATTTTTGTTCTCTACCTGACCACAATTTAAACTGCTTTTATCTTATTTTACACAGTTATTTGCATGTTGCCTCTCCATTAGACTGTGTCCTCTTTGGAAGTGGGGATCGTTTTCGTAATTCTTTTTTTTTTCTTTTTTTGGTATCCACACAACATAGTATCTGGCCCCTAATAGGCATTTGAGAAATACTAGCTAATAAATTGATTGCTATTTTTTTTAAATCGTAATAGAAAAGAATCTATCCACAATCTTAAGTTTGATTACTTTTAAGGAAAAAAGAAAATAAAGGAAAGGAAAGGCAAAGACCGGCAAGTATTTTGAAATCGTTAGACAATGGAAAAGAACAATTTTCTTTTGAATTGGGTGAGGGTAATTAACCCAGCCTTTATTCACACATATATGTAAGCTACTTCTGTGGGGCATGATCAGTGACTCCACTAGACTTGAGATCAGCCATTTGATCTTGCTTCTTTAATACATGGAAACAGATGAGTGAGTTCCTCTCTAAAGGTAATGTGCACCTAGGAATTGATTTACTCTCCTCCTCCCCATTCCCATCTACCTAGAAAAGGGTGGGAAAACATATTCCTCTCTTCCTGTCCTCTCCTCCTATTGTTTATGTCCTATTTTTTAAAAATCTATTGGTTGTATGAAACATAACCTTAATTATTAAACAAGTCAATTATTCCTGGATGGAAAGAAAAGAATGGTGTAAGTTTTTCATGTTGCTATCTCCTGGTCCAAGTTGAAATCCTATTAATACACATTTTAAAATGCAAAGTTTTATTCAGCCACTTAAGAAGCATTTATTACATGTCAGGCAGGGTGGTGAGGGTTGGGAATTCAAAGAAAAGTAGTCTCTCTTCTATTTGTCTGCAAGTAGCCAGACTCCACTATTTTGAAAACTGAAATTGAGAGTTGGTTTTTATTCTATATGTGTACACATGGGGCTATTGAAAAGGTTCTTTCCTGGTCTCCCTTGATATAGCATATGAATATAGAACCCTGCTAACTCCCCTCAAAAATGGGGTATCAGTCCCTGTATTGTATTCACAAAGTAGTGACATGGGAATGGATGGTGGGGATGGGACTGAGGGCATAGATGGTCAAACAAAGGCTAGAGTAGGACTTGCAAGCAGGCTCTTGGACAAGTAGGTACCTTCCTAGCAGACATGTGTGTGAACTTTCCTTGGAAATCTTTCTGCTAATTTGCTGTGTGGCACTCATCCACAAAGAAAAAGATGCTAGAAAGTGGATGTTACTTAATCCATAGCTCCCTATGATATACTCCTACCCCAGTCCTTGGATTGATGATGTAATATGTAGGTTCTATATATTATATCTTGTCCTAGATTATGAAACCAAAAAAAAGGTCCAATGATGGTAGGGGTAACCAAGAAGGAGGAGGTTGGGTAAAGTACCACAGCTCCTAGAGAGTGAGAGGAAAGAAGAATGAGGGGCAGACCAGGGAGCTACTGCCCCTTTATTGGAAGAGGGAAGAACATAGAATCAACCACACTAATATTTTTCTTAGTGGTTGGCACAAGGTGTCACTCTACCGGGTGGCTCAGTTAGCTTTTTCACTTACATCTCAGTACCAAGGAGAGGCATTGACACATTGGTCAACAAAGGAATGATTCAAAGCTATAGGTAGTTTGAGGGGTAGGGGCAAAAGAAAAAACTTTTCTTTCCCTTTAAGGTTTCAGCCTCATCTGCATTAGAAAGAATGCAGATAATCCCAGAAGGGATCTTAGATTAGAATTGGAAAAGATTTTAACATATAGTTTAGAACTGTATGAGATCTTAAAACAGAATGTTTGAGGGTAGCATCACAGGACACAGAGCTAGAGAGGACATAGAACTAGTTTGGTCTAAATTCTAGATTTAACACATAAGAAAATTAAAATCACAAATATAATAATAATAATAATAATAATAATAATACCTATGGTGATATCTGACTCAAAATCTTGTGCTTTTCACCCTCTAATAAATTGACTTTGTACTCTATATGGAGTTGACTTTTTGGCCCAAGGCATTGTATCCTATAAAACATATCCAGAATGAAGATTTTTTTTGGCTTTATGTAATTGGTTCAGGGAACATTATGTAACCTAAATGCTACTTAAAATCATGCAATGTGAAAAATATCTTTTGAATTAGAATACTGCTGGAGATAATGAATTTTAAATATGTTGACAGGTCACTGAATATTAACATTACTTAATATAGAACAATTCAAATGAAATGTTTCACATGAAAATATTAATGGTTATGAGAATATGGTCACACAAATGCAATTTCATGTGCAGTAATTCATCATAGACCTATTAAGAAGAAATGGACCCATGTTTTGCATTCAATTAGTATAGTTACTATAATTGGGTGCCTACTTTTACTTTCCATATCTTGTTCTTAGTTTATGATTTCTGATGTTGAGAACTGAACATTTTAGCAATATTTACCATTTATCTACTGTATACAAGGCACAAGGAAGTTAAGAAAAAGAATTAATTCTGTAACAGTATTTTCTTTACATAGTAAGAATATAAGTAAGACAAGAAATACATAGACTTGGTGCATATGGAATTTTATTTATATTTTTAAAAGCTTGATCACTATAATACTCAAATATTTGCCTGTTGATATTATATACATACATACACATTCTATTTAGTACATTGCCAGCAACTGGCAGATTGGAAGTGAGGCAATTGATAGAAAAGAGATAGCAGCAGGGGCTTGGTGAGCCTGTACCATTTGTACATGACTGGTACATAACTGATGTATTGATCTGAGGGTCAAGATTTATATACTCTCTTAAGCAAGCAAGCAAGTAGAGTTATTCCCATGAGAACATTTTTAATTTACATCTTTTACTTTCATATCTTAGTTCCTTCTACATAACAACCTCGCGGTACACAATCTGGGTCAGGATGATCTTATCCTTGCTTAGCAGGAGTGGAATGGTGACTCAGTTTCCTGAGAACGTCAACCTTTACACTAGTACAAGTATCAAACACCTCACATTTTGGACTCCATCAATACTGGCTCTCTACAGTACGTGATAAAACATCATCTGGAACAATAAAGGTACATGCACACACACACACACACACACACACACACACACACACACATACAGATGTAGTTTTAAAAAAAAAGAATATACAATCAGGTACTCACCAAAGTCATTTAATCCTTTACTTCAATCAGGTATAAACCTAATTGAACAACTCAGCTTTTCCCGGGACCTGCAGGCCAAAAGATATTAGCTTTGTTCTACAAAGAAAGGGAATAACCTTTTATTTTCTGATTTAATACAAGAAATCAATGTAGCAAATTCACTTTTTTAACATGGCTTTCAAAAGGATTTATTTAATACCTTCAATTATTAGTCACACCTCAGCTGTTCAATCATAAATGGCTGTTTTATTTTCCTATCAGTCATAAAAACTCCATAATGCTGTAAAGATTTATGTAAAACAGTAATTTGAGTAATATCCTTAATTATCATTGACAATTTAAAAACTCTTTAAAAAGCCACTATATCAGCTTGTTGTGTACAAATGTAGAAAAGGCTACAGTTTAAAGAGAATAAAAGGTTCTCTTAGAGATCCTTCATGGCTATGGAGTAGCTGTTTATGGTAGAAGTACAGAAATAGTCAAATGAAGTGGGAGGGGAGGGAGCGCAAAATTTCCATTCATAAGATTACTCATAATCACATCAATTTCCTCTCACTACCTTATCCTCTTGGCAGACAAATGTTGTACAAGAGCATGAGAAACTAGAAGTGGCAATAAAATCTACAAATAGTGAATATTTTTACTCAAATTCAGAATGATTTTCTTGGGAGAAATTATGTTATTTATGATGGTGATAGGTAAGAGTCAATGTTTAAATATGTTCTGTTAATTTCATGAAGTACATTTGGCAGTGGTAACAAAAATAATCTATTTTGCTTAACTGATGCCATATGAGCTACTCATGAGCATTAGAGTATTATACATTGTCTATTATGAAGGTATGAGAAACTGAAAAAAAAATAAAATAAGGACCACAGAGCTTGGTTAATTTTATTATCTTAAAATTACTTTCCCAGTTCAGAGGTTCAATCAGATATAATTCAATTTTAACTGTATTAATATAAATATAGGCTGTATCTCTTAGAAACCATGTATGCTTTGATTATACTCAAATATATGTATATACAAATAAATATACACATACATACATGCTATTGCCCTAAGGTTTTTTAAATCATCATATTCAGAATTGAGGAGAAATTGACACCTTTATTTTGATAAATATGAAAATGATTAAATGGAATGATTTAAAAAACTATAAACTTATTTTTAAAGGAATGTCTTATATACAAGCCATCTCATTGAATGACAGGTATTTCAGACTACAGCATAACTATACTGCAGATTCATCCTGATTATTAGTATCAACATAGTAAGATAGGAATTAGAGGGTCTACTCATTTTGAAAGTATACAAATTCATGAAACAGGATCAAAACAATTTTGATAACCAATTCAAAAAGGCATAATGCACAAGTGCTAAAGAATTTCAAATTAAAGTGTTTGACATCCAATATTTTCTGTATAATTAATTTACTTCTCCTATACTGGGGGCTGATGAGTATTTAACCAACATAATTAAGCTGTTCCCCTAAAATCGAAAGCAATGACATCACTCTTCTAAATTTTATTAGTTGGTCTTTTATATTAAGGATGTTTTCTTTCTATTATAAAAGCTACCACACAGTTCAATTTTTCAGTGATGATAATTATGGAGCAAAAGTTTCTTTTTGTGTGTTCAAACATGGTTGTGATAAGTTGTTTTTCCTTTAACTGTTAATATAAAGGCAGGATCACTAGTCACTGTGTAAAACTGTAGATTTATCTGTGATTGTGAGGTGTGGTAAAGCCAAAATTCATAAATAAAACTTCTTTTTTAAAAAAGTAATGGAAAATAATATTTCTTCTTTTCTTTTTAATCTTCTATTTTTCATTCTTTCTTCCTTTCTCTCCTTTCTTTTCTGTCTTTGTTTCTTATTTGTTTCCTTTCACAGAGTCACTACACTCATAGGACATGAAAATATGGTAGAAATAAATAACATATATTTTACCAAAGTATTTATGAAAGTCATCTCTATTTTTTTGTGGAGAAGATGTAAAGATTTGGGTTAGACAATATAGGAAGTTATATTCAAAATTAGTTGAATAAAAAAAGCAAAGGTCCTCCTGAATTGGTTCAATGTCAGCTTGGAAGGAGGGCCCTAAAAAGTATCTTAGACTACCATGATTGAATATTAACATTTTAAAAAATAAATTATATAAAACACACAGTTTTGGAGGATAAAAAACTTAGAAGCATAAATACATATTGCATGACAAAAAAGGAATATAGTTTATAATAATGGACAAAATGGATAGGATAAAATTATAAAGGGAAAACTTAAAGTCTTCAGTTGTTATTTGTATTGGATTTGTTAATCAATCATCACTGTAAATATCTATTAAAAAGTTGAAAAATTACATGCCAAATAAGATCCTTGAGGGCAGAGAATGTTCCACTTTTTAATTTTTTTTTTATCTCTAGCATAGTTCCTGGAACATAGAAGACTCCTAATAAAAACTTACTGAGAGATTGGAAAACTTGAAGCATCTGAAAATTAATATAGAGACATCTAGACCAACATCTGAGGAGGTTTATTTGGGAGGGGGATAGAGTCCACTTTAAAAAAACATATATATCATTCACCTACTCCAGGGGAGTCAGTACCCTGAACTTCAGAGAAAATACAGAGAAATCAAAGAGCAACAGACATGTCTTCCTCTGAATGACCATAATCAATGCATACATCACAATGCAACAGACAGGTCCAACTGTCTGACCATAGTTACCAGAGAGGGAAGCACATGGTTTTCAAAGTCAGGGGACTGCTTAGTAGCTTCCCAGGGTCTCTCACCTTTCACAAAAACCTTCTTCCAAAAAATTAAGCCTCCAATAAAACCTTACCTTCAAGTATTTATACACTCTTCAGACAAGAGAGCATGACCGTTGGACTCAGTGCCTCAATAGAAAAAAAAAAAAAAAAACAAAACAAAAGGTACTTGGGACCCTCCTACAAAATTACTTCCGTAATCAAGGTTCTTTCAGTGGGCAGGCCCATCAATGGGTGAGGAAGATCTTCTTTAATCACATTATTCAGTCAGAGGCATTTTTAGTAAAACAAAATCAGCAAAAAATTTGAAGGACTTTCATGTGGAAGTCATTCTTTAATTGTTCTCATAGTCTGAAGATGGGAGAACTAGGTGTATCAGTAAAGGGCTGAAGGAAATAGGTGAAAAAATCTTTGACTGAACCATTAAAAATGGAATGGATTGCTTTGGTAGTGACTTTTTTTCGCATTAGAAATCTTCTAATGAAAGTTAATTGAGCACATTCTGTCAATGGCACAAAAATGACTGCGATACTGGTTGGGTGAAAATCTCTGAGGTCACATTTAATGTTTAAATTATGTGATTTTGTTATATATAAAATATGTACATATACATATATGTATATATATATATATAGGTATTGATTTATCTTGGGAGGGGGTAATCTTTTCTATTTTATGTAGATGTTAGACAAATATGTGGCAAGAGTAGAAGAGGAATGTGTGAAAAATATATAATAGAGTAAATTCTTCCTTGATTGCAATGGAAATGTATGAAGTATCAAGTTGATAGTTACATTGTATTTGGACTCAACATATAGGATCTCAAAATAGTCAGTATTAAGAGAAAACATTTACTAAACTCAGATTTTTTTAAAAAATCGTCATTACTTATTTTTGCTTTAAGGCATATAACTTTTGAATGGCACTCTTGCCATAGTGGCTCAGTTCCATTTTTTAATAGATGTGCTATGCGTATTCTTTAATCTCTAAAACTTGGAGAAAACATTCCATTGTGCATAAGGTTTAGAAGATAGTTCCCCATGCCCAATAGAAAATGCTCTTTTAAATTCAGTACTTGGCTCTCATGTTGATATCTCTCATGTTCTTTCTGCTTCTTCTACTTTGTAGCATATGTTTAAAAGCTTGAAGTGATTTTGTTACTTAGTTACTTTCCACAAGTACTTTTGTCTACCTTTCTAAACCGTAAGTAAACAGGAGTGATTCAAAAGAGCTTGGGAGACTTCTGGTCTGAGGAAATAAATATTTCATCCTCTCCACTCTATTGATATTTGAAAGATCAGAGTAAATTAATTTTGCCAATATTCCACCCAATATGATCTTTGTAAGGTATTTAAATTAGTTTTATATTTATTGTTTAGCAAATAATTGAAACAATGTATCTCATTAACATTTTAATTTTTGAAAAATTGACATGTTTACAAAAAACTATAATGAAATTATTTTTTTCCATAAATATACTGTCAGTTAGGGGAGTTGTCAAATATATTTCCAGAATACATGGCCTTAAGAAGAATGTTGTAAAGCCATTATGTGTTATCTGATTACATCTAACAATAATTAAAAAATGCATTTCAATTAATTTGAGATAATTCTGTTAGGGAATCATCTATAGACCTGTAGCTTACTCCCTTTGAAATACCCAGAGGCATGGATATACTTGACTCTCATTAACCTTTGTACTAATAAGTAATTTTTTACTGATCTGTTATGTCCTACATTAATAAACTGGTATTCTCTTTTCTCCTAAGTGCTATTTTAATTAGGTTAAAGAAGGTAAAGTTCATGTCTATAGAAGAGCTTAACAGATTCAAAATAAAATCTTAAAGAACTAGAAACGCTCTTTTTAAAATACTTATGCCATAGTTTAGAATGAAATGATTATCCTATATTAACAAAAGATATCCTTTCAGTTTTTCAGAAATTAAAAGCCTTAACATTTTCAATCTAAGAGAACAGTAGTGTCTGGTAAAGAAAAGCCTGAAACATCTCCTGGTCTTCCTGTTTCTTCTTTTAGGCAGTGCAAAATCATATTACCAGATGTGTTTAACCAAAACCATATCAATAGACCATTCTACTTCCATAAACTTATAGAGCAATGAAACTTTAGAGACAATGCCCTGGGGGAATTAACCAGCATTGTTTTGGAACATATGTTGAAGAGTTGACTTGCTCTATTATTAAGTTACACTTTTTCAATTTCCCAGCTACTTCTTATTTTAGAAAAGCAAATCTCAGTGCTGTCATTGCTTCTGGAAAGATTATGTCAATCAGTTTCATTTTGGCTCTACTCACTATCCCAGGGACATTCCAGATGAAAACAACCTTTTTTGGCCACCACTCTTCTGATCATTGTCTTCTATGAAGGTCTAAAATCCTTGAGGACAGGGATTTTTATACATTTGTGTTTTCATTCCTGACAATCACTATAATGATGAACATGTATTAAAATCCTTAATTAATCATTTCCATTCATTAATTCATTCATTCAATCACTGTGGTTTTTACCCAGATCCTAGATATCAGTTCAAAAAAGCAAGCTCCCTGCAATTCCTAAATCATAGATTTAAGATATGACTTTGGAATAATCTAAATAAGATACTGTACTTATGAAATGTCCCAAGAGTGTATGGTACATGTGATTGTCAGAGCCAAAACAATTATTTAAAGATAGAAGGATTGCCCCATGAAACCATTACCTTACCAACGGTTAAAGAGACAAAGTTTGAAGCCGAACAAAACCTACAAAATCATGGATGTGGATAAAAATAATGGGAACAGATATACATATATATGCATGTATGTATGTATACACACACATATACATACATACACACATATCATAGTGTAGTTGAAGGAACAATTCACTTCTCCAAAAACCAAAATAAAACAAAAGTTGGTTTCCAAGTACCACCTTTGACATTTATAAGTTGTGTGACCTTAAGTGATTTTCTTTATCTCCCTGGGCCCCAACGTCTTCATATGTAAAATGAAAGGGTTGATCCACACCTATTTCTTTCTTTTAAATCCATAACTCTATAGCAAGCTTGCAATATGGAATATTCTAGTCAAATGCAGACACCCTGAAACATACCCTAGCGATGTTTCAAATATAGTGTCAGACAAAATAAAACTTCAAGAAAACCAGATTCTTTCATGTAGTCTAAGAGCACAGAAAAAGAAGATGACTAGTAGTCTGTGAGCAATCTTGTTGGAGCCTTTCCCACAAAGTTCAGAATTACTATTGTCTCCAGAATAGTGGTGCCTAAGGTCAATGAGACATTAGATCTCAAATAATCATAGCTATTGTAGGGGATGAAAAAATATACACAATAGGTGATTATCATAGGATGTAGTGATATGACAGAGAAACCTGGGTATCTGGCACCATAAGTTCCTCACTGAGACATGAAGACAGTGTGATATGCAATGTGTGATTGGAGCTAGTCAGGACTGTTAAGGCCAACTCACAGCAGTTGATCACACAAGCAGGAAGAGATGAAACAGAAGCTAACATGTATACTGGTTCATTAGAAGAAGGGAACCAGTGCCATGGATTAAGGCAGTGGGAGGAACTCCATGTCCATCTGACTATCCAGGTCTAGGACTGCCAAAGAGGGAGACAAGATCATATCTACTCCAAACAGTGCATAATATCCCACAGTGCTTGTCACACAGTAAGAATTTCACAAATGTTTATGTACTGATGATCAGAATTGTAGCCAAGAGTTGACAGTGATATCCAATCTACACAATGAATAGGATATATGTACACCCAGTGAATACCTCCAAGAATTTGAAGGCAGAGGTGGTGAGGCAAGTCTGGTCTTTTGACGAAGCCCTAATCCAGGAACTAAACCTGGAAATATAAGTAAATAGTAGAAAATTCTAATACAATAAAAATATAATGTAGGTTAGGAGAAAATTGTGTGCTAAACACAGAAGCTGAGAGTAACTCATATATTAAATGAAAATAGAGTTTAAATTGTTTGGCTTTCAACAGATGAGGAGAGAATAATTTACAAAATATCAGATTATACTACTTCTGGAAAATTCTGACTCCCTTCTCCTCTAAAAAAGTCAAAATACCTTAATACTGTATTTTGAAATAATTGAGACAAATACTCAGAACTATTACAGGTAGAGAACAAGTAAAAGTAAAATCAATTTACCAGTCAGTCCCTGAATAAAACCAAAAATTAAATATACTCATGGATTTAATACCCAAAATTCAGATATTTCAGGTCAAATAAAAAAAGATATTCCAAGTACTCAGAAAAATAATAATTACCAAAGTCTTACAGTGAAGACTACATAAAATCATTCTTCCACTATAAAAAAGGAAATTTTATAATACAATATGACAAAATACTTTAAAAGCTTAAAATAAAGAATAACTTTTCTTGCAAAACAGTATAAATCTTATAAGAAAAAAAGGAACTTTAATATAAAAAAGATGCATTCAAGGATTTATGTGAGAAGACTCAAGGTGAGTTTGAAATGCAAACACATGAGAAAAGAGAAAACTAGAAAAATACATATATTTGAGAATTTAGAGTGAACTTACAGGATGACCAAGAGCTTATATTCTTAGTAGTAAAGGGGATCAATGATAAAATGAGAAAGATACCGGATCTCAAATTATATTACAATGTATTAATCATCAAAGCAGTCTGGTACTTGCTAAGAAATACAGTGGGAGATTAGTAGAATAGATAAAGTACCTAATATACAGTATTAAATGATATTAGTAAGCTAGTATATGAAAATTCCCAAATCCAAACTTTTGAAATAAATAATTTCTCAAATTAAATCTGGAGTGGCCTAGAAAAGAAAAAATAATCAGAATTCAACATTTTTTCAGTACAAGAATACATGGAAAGCTGGAAGGAGAAATCGGCTACATGGTTTGAGGCTAGCCCAGAGCCTAAGTGGATAAAACACCAGTGAAGGGACTACATGATGGTGGCTAAAATACAAGAGTTTAGGGAGAATTCAAACAAGAGATGGTAAAGAGATTTGGTAACTGTTAAAGGAGATTAAATAGACTACTGTGCTAAAACTAGGTGGAGAAGGAAAGGTGTTTGGCAACTTCATTACTTACACCCACTTCTGGCTCACAGTTCAAGGGCAGAAAGGGAGCCCTGAGAATCAGTTTTGCTTTCAGTCCAAAGGGAGCTGACACACTCAGGAACAAAATCGATTGCAAGTCCAAGAGATCGGGTACCCTTCTAGGGTAAGCATCATAGTACAGAAAAGGAGAAAAATGATGATGTTTCTTCCCAGATCATACCACGTTAGAAACATTCAAACCCAAAAGAACTAGATAAAAAAAAAAAAAGCCTGAAGGTATCCATTACACTGCAAAGAGATCCCAACTTTGAAATATAATTTAAAGTAAAAAAGATAAGGTACAAAAGTTAGTAAATAACAACAACAAAAACACTCAGACCATAAAAATCGATTTTAATGATAGGGAAGATCAACACACAAATTCACAACAAGAAAACAGTCAAAAAAATCTATAAATAGAGCCTCAAAGGAGAAAAAAAAAAAGGCAATTGGGCATAAGCCCAACAAGAGTTCCAGTAATATTAAAACTGATTTTAGAGGGGGAGGAGCCAAGATGGCGGAGTAGAAAGATTCACATATGCTAGCTCCCAACCCATAGTCAATAAAATACCTGTAAAGAAGAACTCCCAACAAATTCTGGAGCAGCGGAAGCCACACAACAATGTAGTGGAGGAGGTTTCTGTTCCAGAGAGACTTGAAAACCAACACCAAAGGTATATCATGTACCTGACCTGGAGCAGAGGCTAGCCCTGCCTTGGCTGCATGGCACCGAGAGGAGCCAATCTGAGCAGGCTTCAGGGACAGAATCTCCCTCCACCCATAGATGCCAAAGGTCAGTGAGAGAGACTGTTTGGCTGGCTGAAAGGGGAGTAGGGTGTCTCCATAACTCAGGCCCCTTAGGGAGGCAGCAGCTGACAGGAGCTCCCAAAGCAGGCAGGAGCTTGGATCCATTGTTGAAGATCTCTGCATAAATCCCCTAAGGGAACTAAGCCCTGTGTGGTGGCCCTGCCCCACCTGAGCACCTGAACTTAATCTCACACTGAATAGCAATCCCAACCCTGCCAAAAGCCCAGAGGTTGGGGAGCAGCATTTGAATCTCAGACCCCAAGCACTAGCTGGGCAGATCTAGGTGGGGGTGGAGAGGAATCTCAGAAGTCAAGAAACTGGCTGGGAAAATGCCCAGAAAAGGGGAAAAAAAATAAGACCATAGAAGGTTACTTTCTTAGTGAAGAGATATCTCCTCCCTTCCTTTCAGATGAGGAAGAACAATGATTATCATCAGGGAAAGACATAGAAGTCAAAGCTTCTGTATCCCAAACATCCAAAATAAATATTCAATGGGAATGGGCTCAGGCCATGGAAGAGCTCAAAAAGGATTTTGAAAAGCAAGTTAGACAGGTGGAGGAAAAACTGGGAAGAGAAATGAGAGAGATGCAAGAAAAGCAAGTCAAAACCTTGCTAAAGGAGACCCAAAAAAATGCTGAGGAAAATAGCACCTTGAAAAATAGGCTAACTCAATTGGCAAAACGGGTTCAAAAAGCCAATGAGGAAAATAATGCTTTCAAAAAAAGAATTAGCCAAATAGAAAAGGAGGCTCAAAACCTCACTGAAGAAAATAGTTCTCTCAAAATTAGAATGGAACAGATGGAGGCTAATGACTTTATGAGAAACTAAGAAATCACAAAACAAAACCAAAAGAATGAAAAAATGGAAGAGAATGTGAAATATCTCATGGGAAAAACAACTGACCTGGAAAATAGATCCAGGAGAGACAAAATAAAAATTATGGGTCTACCTGAAAGCCATGATCAAAAAAAGAGCCTAGACATCATCTTTCATGAAATTATCAAGGAAAACTGCTCTGATATTCTAGAACCAGAGGGCAAAATAAGTATTGAAGGAATCTATCAATCACTGCCTGAAAGAGATCCAAAAAGAGAAACTCCTAGGAACATTGTGGTCAAATTCCAGAGTTCCCAGGCCAAGGAGAAAATATTGCAAGCAGCTAGCAACAATTCCAGTATTGTGGAAATACAATCAAGATAACACAAGATCTAGCAGCTTCTGCATTAAGGGATTGAAGGGCGTGGAATAGGATATTCCAGAAGTCAAAGGAACTAGGACTCAAACCAAGAATCACCTACCCAGCAAAACTGAGTATAATACTTCAGGGGAAAAACTGGTCTTTCAATGAAATAGAGGACTTTCAAGCATTCTTGATGAAAAGACCAGAGCTGAAAAGAAAATTTGACTTTCAAATACAAGAATGAAAAGAGGCATGAAAAGGTAAACAGCAAAGAGAAGTCATAAGGGACTTACTAAAGTTGAACTGTTTACATTCCTATATGGAAAGACAATATTTGTAACTCTTGAAACTTTTCAGTATCTGGGTAGTTTGTGGGATTATACTCCCACACACATACACACATGCACGCAAACACACAGAGACAGAGAGCACAGAGTGAATTGAGTAGAATGGGATCATATCTTAAAAAAATGAAGTTAAGTGGTGAGAGGGAAATATATTGGGAGGAGAGAGGGAGAAAAGGAATGGGGCAAATAGAAGAGGCAGGTAGGAGACTTTAGTGGAGGGAAAAGGAGGAGAGCTGAGAGGAAAACATTGAAGTTTACTCACATCACATTCGACTAGAGGAAGGAATAAAATGCACACTCATTTTTGGTATGAAAACCTATCTTACAATACAGGAAAGTGGGGGAGAAGGGGATAAGCAAGGGGAGGGGATGATGGAAGGGAGGGCAATGGGAGGAGGGAGCAATTTGAAGTCAACATTCTTGGGGAGGGACAGGATCAAAAGAGAGAATAAAAGCAATGGGGGTCAGGATAGGATGGAGGGAAATAAAGTTAATCTTACACAACATGACTATTATGGAAGTCATTAGCAAGAGTACAGAGATATAGCCTATATTGAATTGCCTGCCTTCCCAAAGGGAATGGGTGGGGAGGGAGGGATGGGGAGAAGTTAGACCTCAAAACTTTAGGAACAACTGTTGAGTATTGTCCTTGCTACTAGGAAATAAGAAATACAGGTAATGGGGAACAGAAAGTTATCTGGCCCTACAGGACAAAAGAGAAGATGGGGACAAGGGAAGGGAAGGATGATAGAAGAGAGGGCAGATTGTTGATAGGGGAAATTAGAATGCTCCGTGTGTTGGGGTGGGGGAGGGGACAAATGGGGAGAAAATTTGGAACCCAAAATTTTGTGAAAATGAATGTAAAAAGTTAAATAAATAAATTTAACTAAAAAACAGAATATATATATATAAATGGAAGAATAAATAAATGAGTAAATAAATAAATGAATAAGTGAATAATAAAAAAATAAAGCTGATTTTAAAAATCAAGTAAAACAAGATCACAGTCAATATGTTGGAGTAGAAGGACAGACATGCTGTAGTTCTCCCTCCATAGACCTTAAAATATTTGCGAAAAATAATGCTAAACAAATTCTAGAGCAGTAGAAGTCACAAAACAACAGAGTGAAAGAGATTTCCAGCCCAAGCCATCCTGGAAGGCCAACAGGAAAAATCTATTGCACCAGTCTCTAGAGCAGAGCATAACTCAGCCTTGGCCACACAGCACAGACAGGATTGGAGCAGGCTTCAGGACACAGAAACAGCAGCTGAGGTTCCCAGATTTCTCAACCCACAAATGTCAAAGACAGCCTCAAAGGACAATGAGAAAGTTCTTTCACCTAGGTGAGAAGGGAGCAGGGTTGGGCCCTAGACTTGTGCCAAGGGCAGCAGTAGCCACTGCAGCACAGGATTCTTTTTTGTATCCCTTGGCCTACAGTCCCTGGGGGAATCAAGCAGCTGATTTTGGTCTTAGTTCTGATTGGCAGCCCCAGGGGGAGGAAGAGCACTGGCTTGGATGAGCTGGTGGAGGCTATGGAGAGGGAATTCTACTCCCATATACTGGGCAGAAAAGCTTGTGGTTGCTTTCAGGCCAGAACACAGCTTAGGAGAGGAGTAAACTCACAGGTCCCTAAAGTATAACCTCCATTTCACAAAACACCCAAAAGTCTAACAGACTGGGAAAATGTCCAAAAATGGGAGAAAAAAATAAGATTATAGAAGATTACTTTCTTTATTTAAAATCAAATTAACAAATGACCAGGTGGTATTTATAATAGAAATTCAGGGATGGTTAAATATTAGGAAAAGTATCTAAATAATTGACCATACCTATGGCAGGACCAACAGAAACTTTATGATTATTTCAATAAATGCAAAAAACAAAACAAAACAAAAATTTTTCTCAAAATTCAGCAACCAACTCTATTAAAAACCCTAGAAAGCATAGAAATAAATGGACCTTCCCTCAATGTCATAAGTACAATTTTTCTAAAACCATCAATAATGGTGATCAGCAAGATGTCTTCCCATTAAGATTTCCATCACTACTCTTAATGGGAATAAATGGAACAAGGATGCCCATTATTATCACTATTGTCACCACTATTATTCAATATTGTACTTGAAGTTCCAGCTTTAACAATAAAGAAAAAGCAATTGAAGGAATTAGAATAGTCAATGAGGAAACAAAATTATCTCTCTTTATAGATAATATGATACTTAGAGGATCCTAGAGAATCAACTAAAAATTACTTGAAATAATTAATAACTTTTGTATAAGTTGCAAGATATAAAATAAACCCATATAAATTGTTAGCATTTCTATATGTACCCAATAAAGCCCAGCAGTCAGAGATAGAAAGAAAAATTTCATTTATAATAGATGTAGACAATATAAAGTGCCAGGCAGTCTGCCTACCAAGAAAAAAGACAGGAACTATATGAACGCTATTACAAAACCCTTTTCACACTTAAAAATGCCAGATTTAAACAATTGGAAAAAGTATCAATTGTTCATTAGTAGACCAAATCAATTAAAATTTTTTTTCTAAATTAATTTACTTATGTAATGCAATACAAATAGCTATCACAATAATAATAAAATTTATCTCAAAGAATAATAGTTCAGAAATATCAAAGGAATTACTGAGAAAGAAAAAAATAATTCTGGGGAAGGTGGCTTAGCCCAAGTAGATCTAAAACTATATATATTGTAAAGTGCATAATCATCAAACCTATCTGATACTGGTTAAGAAATTGGTTGTTGTCTAAAAGATTGACTAACATGACAAAACAGTAAAATGAAAAAATGAAAAATGTTGGAGATGTGGGGAAATTGGAACACTAATGCATTTTTGGTGGAGTTGGGAGCTGATGCAACCATTCTGGAGAACAATTTGGAACTTTTCCCAATGGGCTACAAAATTGTGCGTGCTCTTTGACCCAACAACATCACTTCTGGGTCTGTATCCCAAAGAGAGCATAAAAAATTGGGAAAGGTTCCATGTGTAGAAAAATATTTATAGCAGTTCTTTTTGTGCTGGCAAAGAACTGGAAATTGAGGGGATGCCCATCAATTGGGGAATGGCTGAACAATCTGTGGTAAGTGAATATAATTGAATACTATCATGCTATAAGAAATGATGAGTGGGCAGACCAGAAAACTCTGAGAAAACTCTCACAAACTGATGCTGAGTGAAGTAAACAAAACCAGATGAACACTGTACACACCAACAATGACATTGTATGATGACTAAATTTGATTAAATTATCTGTTCTTAGGTCTGCTCTTGGTTTATTGTGGCTGGGTTGTGCTTGTCTACCCTGTGCTAGACTGTGCCCCACTCTCAAACCAGGTGCAATAGACCTTTCCTTATGACCTTCTAAATTGTCTCTGGCATCTCTGGGCTGAAAGGTATGGAAACTACCACTGCTGCCAATGATTCAGTTGGCCTGAGGCTTGCTCTGCATTTGCTGTCTAGCTGTGCTAGCATGGCATGTGCGAGACTGTGCTCCTCTATCACAATGGTGCAATAGATCTTTCCTGCCAACCTACCAAGTTATCTTGGACTAGAAATTTGTTTCACTCTGTCTTTTTGTGAGTTCTGCTGCTCTGGAATTTATTTAAAGTCATTTTAAAAAGATTTTTGGAGGGGTTTGAGGAAGAGCTCAGGTAAGTCCCTGACTTTACTACACCATCTTCGCTCCATCTCCTGCCTCCTCCATTATTAAAAGGCCAATTACCACCTCAGTTCCATTTAATCTTATATTGTTGATGAGATTTTAATAATAAATTAATCAGAAATGTAGGAGCTAAGAAATGCAAATATTTTCCCTAGTATACCACATTAATTTTTACTTTAAACCTAAAACTTAGCTAATTTCCTACATATAATTGATCTGACCAAATTCCTTTGCAAATGTGCCATGACTGCCAGATTAGTCATTTCTACTTAGCTGGGATTATGAAAGTGTCTGCTGAAGAACCTTATTCCTTAGAAGATTCATGCTGCACTGCTGAAAAACTTGTCTTGTATTCTTATTTGAAGACATCTATGGCTTGTTCTCCTGATGAAGAAAAGAGATTTCACTCCTTTCCCCTAGAATAGAAAAGATTGAATGAAGAGGCCACGGAAAAATCCTGTTTCTTGGAGTCACAGATGGATGACATCAGATGGAAGAGAAACAATAGCACTTACATGATAGTCTCTCACAGGCAAGCAAAAGAATTACCAACAAAATTCAAATGAGCAAAAACAAAGGGGGAACTGAAACTTGCAAGGCTTTTTGTAGATCTCTGAAACCAGAGAACTCTACTCTACTATATACCAAAGATACTATATACTATATACCAGAGATACTACTATACTATATACCAGAGATCTACTATACTATACCACATGGGCAGCCAAATGGAGCCAGTGATAGAATGTCCACACATAGATCTACAGTCTCTCCAATGTACTTCTCTTACACATCTTCATAATTCTTCCCTCCATTTGGAGGAATTGTCTCAGCCAAACAAGTTGATGGGGCATGAATATGCATGTACTATGCCTCTATTACATTCATATTCATCTTTTCTTGCTGACACAATAATATTCCATCCTATTAATGTACCGCATTTCACTTATCCATCCCTCAATTTATTTGCATTTTATTCCCAATTTTTTGCTACAACAAAATGCTGCTAAAATGTTTTTGTACATATATGCCTTTTCCCTTTGGCTCTGAGATAAATATCTAGTAGTTATAGTTCTGGGTCAATGGATATGTACAGTTTAATGACAAAAAATTTCATTGTAAATTGTTTTTCATAAATATTGAATTAGTTCCTAGCTCCACCAAGAGTACATTAGTGTGCCTATCTATTCACATTCCCTTCGATGTTTTCCATTTTAATCTTTGCCAATTTTCTGATGAAATTGAGGTAAAACAAGAATTGTTTTAATTATTATTGACAGAAAGAGATGTGCATAACTTAGAAAGAGCTTCTTCATTGGCCTTCTTTGTTAGGGGCCAAGCTCTGGACCAGCCTTCAGGAGCTGGCTCTGCCCCCAGGGAGCTGGCTTTGCCCTCAGGGAGGAACATGGGCGGGGCTCTGGCTGGGGATATAAGGAGCTGTCCGGAGGGATCAGAGAGAGATGTAACCAAGAAAGAGATGTAGAGGACACCATCAATAAAGTGAAGAGCACTGACATCCTTGGGTGCGTGTGTAGTCATTGTTCCCTCCGTGGAGGAGGGGATAGCCTTGTCGTGCAGCTAGGCCATACGGTCACATGGCGGGGATGGGAATCGTCCGAAGACCTGGAAGAAAGGTTCCCAAGTGAAGTCTGGCGTAAGGAATTGGGCCCTGTGTTAGAGTACCACCTGGAATATTGGGCGAAGACCCCGGAGAGATTACCGCCTGGAATATTGGGCAAGGCCGCCTAGTTTAGTAGCCAAATGAAAGCCGGGGATTAGCCCCGAGCACTTCTTTAGGGACAAAAATGACTCATTCCTAAAATGTGTTGTTCTTCACATTTGAATTTATCAAGGGCAGGTGATAAGAGGATGAATATTAAAAGTGTCTCCAGATCCTATAAGAAAAATGCTAAAAGGACCAAAAAATAGGATGTTTTGAGACTGATGAAGAAAGGCAGGGACTATTAAAACAGGAGGTTTTAAAAATCTGTTTTATAAATAAGAGCCAGCATGGCCTAGAATCTAAAGATCCAGTTTTGAAGAAAAGAAAACGTGTGTTTAAGTCCTGACTCTGATAGAGGTTAGTCTATTTTCGAAGATGAGCTAAAGATAAATTGATGGTCTTCATCAGTAGAGATTTGTATGTTTATTTGTTTGTTTTCATACTGAGCTTTCTTCACAATAAATAAAAAAATCACCCATTCCAATTCAAAAAAAAGATGAAGGTGAGGCCTAAAGGAAGGTCAAGTCCACTTGCTGGATGTCTGAGTAATAATAAAGTATTGAAAGAGGAGAGAGTGGTGGTAGTGTTTCCATTTTGTCTACCTAGAACTATGAAAGATGGTTGAGTTAATGGCGTGTACAGTACCTTCTTCCTTTAAATCTATTGTCTCAAGTCTTTGAACTAAAAAGACCATATCAAACATAACTAACTGGGGTCATGATCTGGGATAAAGAGGAAATTTGTGAGAGATACCTGCTTGTTCTTGATGAGTTAAAATCACCAGAAACAGATGACCTCACTAGGGAATAGTCTATAAATAATTTTTTTGTCATTTATTTATTTGTTTATTTATTTATTTAACTTTTTACATTCATTTTCACAAATTTTTGGGTTCCAAATTTTCTCCCCTTTTCTCCCCTCCCCTCACCCCAATACCCCAAGTAATCCAATTTTCCCTATCTCCAATCTGTCCTCTCTTCTGTCATCCCTCCTTTCCCTTGTCTCCATCTTCTCTTTTCTCCTGTAGGGCCAGATGACTTTCTATTCCTCATTAACTGTGTGTCTTCTTTCCTAGTTGCAACAACAATACTAAACAATTGTTCCTAAAACTTTGAGTTCCAAATTCTCCCCATCCCTCCCTCCCCACCCATTCCCTTTGGTACAGCAGGCAATTCATTATAGGCCATATCTGTGTAGCTTTGCAAATGACCTTCCTGATAGTCGTGTTGTGTAAGACAAACTGAATTACCATACCTCCTAACCTGCCCCTCATTGTTTCTCTTCTGTCTTTTGATCCTGTCCCTCCCCAAGTGTTGACTTTCAATTACTCCCTCCTCCCTTTGCCCTCCCTTCCATCATCCCCCCCCGCAATATCTCCTTCTCCCCTGCTTTCTTATACTGTAAGATAGGTTTTCATACCAAAATGAGTGTGCATTTCACTCCTTCGTTTAGTCAAATGTGATGAGGGTAAACTTCTTGTTTGTTTGTTTGTTTGTTTGTTTTTTTCCTCAGCTCTCCTCTTTTTCCCTCCACTAAAAAAATCTCCTACTTGCCTCTTAAATGACATATAGTTACCCCCTTCCATTTCCCCCTCTTTCCTCTCACTACATTTCTCTCTCACCATTTACCTTAATTTCTTTTAAGGTATGGTCCCATGCTATTCAGTTCAATCTGTGCTCTCTGTCTCTGTATGTGAATGCATGTGTGTATGTGTGTGCATGCGTGTACATGTGTATGTGTGATCCCACCAACTACCCAGATACTGAAAAGTTTTAAGAGTTAGAAATATTGTCTTTCCCTGTAGGAATGTGAACAGTTCATTTCTGTTAAGTCCCTTAATACTTCTCTTTGCTGTTTCCTTTTTCATGCTTCTTCTCATTCTTGTGTTTGAAAGTCAAATTTTCTTTTCAGCTCTGGTCTTTTCATTAAGAATGATTGAAAGTCCTCTGTTTCATTGAAAGACCATATTTTCCCTTGAAGTATTATACTCAGTTTAGCTGGGTAGGTGATTCTTGGTTTCAGTCCTAGTTCCTTTGCCTTCTGGAATATCCTATTCCACGCCCTTTGATCCCTTAATGTAGAAGCTGCTAGATCTTGAGTTATCCTGATTGTATTTCCACAGTACTGGAATTGTTTCTTTCTAGCTGCTTGCAAGATTTTTTCCTTGAGCTGGGAGTTCTGGAATTTGGCCACAATGTTCCTAGGAGTTTCTCTTTTTGGATCTCTTTCAGGTGGTGATCGATGGATTCTTTCAATACTTATTTTGCCCTCTGGTTCTAGAATGTCAGGGCAGTTTTCCTTGATAATTTCATGCAAGATGATGTCTAGGCTCTTTTTTCGATCATGAGTTTCAGGTAGACCCATAATTTTTAAATTGTCTCTCCTGGATCTATTTTCCAGGTCAGTTGTTTTTCCCATGAGATATTTCACATTCTCTTCCACTTTTTCATTCTTTTGGTTTTGTTTGGTGATTTCTTGGTTTCTCATAAAGTCATTAGACTCCATCTGTTCCATTCTAATTTTGAGAGAACTATTAAATTCAGTGAGCTTTTGAGTCTCTTTTTCTATTTGGCTCATTCTGCTTTTGAATACATTCTTCTCCTCATTGGCTTTTTGAACCTCCTTTGCCAATTGAGTGAGCCTATTTTTCAACGTGTTAATTTCCTCAGCATTTTTTTGGGTCTCCTTTACCAAGGTATTGACCTGTTTTTCATACTCTTCTTGCATCTTTGTCATTTCTCTTCCCAGTCTTTCCTCCACCTGTCTAACTTGCTTTTCAAAATCCTTTTTGAGCTCTTCCAGGGCCTGAGCCCACCCGACACCCCCCTGGGGTGTCTGGGGTACTGAGGCCCCGCCCTCCACGTCTTTCCCTGATGGCAAGAATATGTTCTCGTCCTTGCCATCAGATCCGAAGGTCGGGATCATTTGCACTTGTTGGAAAAAACTCTCTATAGTCTTATTTTTCTTCCCTTTTCTAGGCATTTTCCCAGCCAGTTACTTGACTTCTGAGATTCCTTTCCACCTCCACCTGGATCCGCCCAGCTAGTGCTTGGCCTCTGAGATTCAAATGCACTTTCCGCAGCAAGCTTTATTTCTGGCGCAGGCGTGGGGGCAGGGCCGCCTCCCAAACTCGGTCCCTCAGGGGCTTTCTTCAGAGACTTTCAGGAACGGAGCGGGTGGGGGCGGTGTGGGGGGCCCGCCTCCTATGCTCAGCTCCCTCAGGGGTTTTATTCAGAGGCCTTCAGTAGTAGAACGGGGTGGGGGCAGGGCCGTCTCCCCGGCTCAGCTCCCTCAGGTTGGAAAGACCTTCAGTATTGAAGATCCTACCTGCTGCTGGGGGATTCCTGAGTCCTGGGCCGCTGCCGCCTCAGCCACCGCCCACGCCTCTGCCTCCACAGCTTCCTGCCCCCATCTCTGCCGCCGCCGCTTCCTCCCAAGGGGGCCCGAGTCACGGAGATGCTCCGCTCCCCTCCCCTAGCCCAGCCTTCTTTCTCACTGACCTGTAGCTTCTGTGGGCGGAGGGACTTTCCCAGCTGCTGGAGCTTCCCCCGGAACTTCCCTCTCTGAAGCCTGCTCGGGTCAGCTTCTCTGGGGCCGCGGCCAGGGGTGGGGGTGGGGTCCGCTTTCCGGAGTGCGATGGACCCCGGGGATGGCTCTCCAGGGCTCAGTGGAACGGAAATCTCTTCCCCTATGTTTATGCAACCCCTGCAGTGATTCAGAATTTATGGGGATCTCCTTTTACCTCAATTCCATGGGTTGTGGGCTCGGAGCTCGTAAATGTGCGTCCTTCTACTCCGCCATCTTGGCTCCACCCTCTAGTCTATAAATAATTTTGCAATCAGTCAGTTGGAAGGAGGAAAGGTTTTTAAAGCTCCTACTATATGTCCGGCAATGTGCCAAGTGATTTACTGGTCATATTCCTTCTTCCTTACTCATCCCCTCAACAAAGTTAATTTTGTTAAGATTGTAGACTTGTCTCCTACGCAACAGTGCTGCTGCCTTCAGCTTTACCCCCACTCTGATTCTCCAATACTTGCTATTATCCATTTATGTCCCTTCTAGGCAGCAGGCCCCCAAGATGTTTAAGCCTAATCCATTTTAGACAATACAAACAAAATAATTCCCCTTTCCCAAGCCCTTATACTTTGTCCCCCATCACCACAGCAAATTTTGTCTTCTGGGCCGATAACACTGAGGAGAGATGCTCTCCATTCCTTACTTTACCTCCCCCACATTTTTCATTTTTCAGTGGTGAGTAGCAGAGAATGAGGAGGTTTTGGAAAGGTTATGATTACCTAAACTTTCCCTCAATACCTATTTCCCTTCTGAATTTTTCTAATCCTATGGAGGGCATAATCTTCTCTCTAATCTCTGCTATAATTCCTCCTTAATGTGGATACTTCATTCAAATGTAACTGCTCCCTTCAAAGTTACCAAAGATCTCTAAACTGTGAGATCTGATGGCCTTTTCTCAGTCATCTTTTTTTTGCTGTTTTTTAATATTTAACATTTGACCCTATCTCCTACATACTTATATATTAAGTGTTTTTGTGTTGTCAAGACATTTCTCTTTGTTCTCCTTTCACCTAACTAACCACAATTTCTCAGACATCTTTGCTGGATCATTATTGATAACATCCTAGGCTATCGATATAGTTCAAGGCTTAACCTAAGTCAGTAACTTTTTCAACTACAATGAGTTTAATTACAACACTAAGTAGATCACTCCCATATCTATATATTCATCTCTAGTATTTGTTCTGAAATTTCATGCCTATTGGACATTTCAAACTCTGCTCCAAAGAAATTTTAAATATATCTGTCCAGAATAGAATTAATTTTCTTTTCCACCAAATCTGTCCCTCTTTATCTTTTCTATTTCTATTTCTGTTGAGGTTATTATTATATTTCTATTACTTGGGTATGCAAAAGCCTTTTTTTTTGACTCCTCATTTTTCTTTACCCCATATATCCAATTAATTGAAAAATCTTGTTATTTTTCTCTTTGTAATTGTTTTTTTCTGTACTTCTCTTTCTTTCAACTCACATAGTCAATATCATGCTTTGGTATGCTCCCTCCCTCCACCCCCATTACTTCTTGCTTGAATTATTGAAATAATCTCCTAATTGGTCGTCCTGACTGAAACTTCTCCCCACTCCAAGTCATCCTTCATTTAGCTGCCAAAGTGATTTTCATAAAGCTAGGTTTTGACAATGTTTCTCTTCCCTGTTCAGCAAAACCCAAAATCTTTTTGTTGACTCTAGCAATAAATATTGCAATAAGTATTTTTCTAGGACATGATATTCAGATGAAATAATATATTTTAGGAAAATATTTATCTTTCCTAGATTCTAATCTAGGAAAATTCTAGACCCCAGAATCAAAGTTTCTATATTAATATTTCTAAAATATTATTTCTTATAAAATAGTATTAAATGTAATTATTAATAAACAACATCCATAAAAATTAATTCTAGAGATAATATTATTTCATATTAATGTCTCATTTTATTTCTAGGTTTTATTATATATAACTATTATAATACATGTAATTTATAAATTACAATATGTTATCTTCAATTTTTTTATTGATAAGGATGCTTGAGCAAAAAAAAATGCTGCCCTTTGACTCAACCATATCACTTCTAGGATTGTATCCCAAAGAAATCATAAAAATGGGAAAGGGTCCAACATGTACAAAAATATTTATAGCAGCTCTCTTTGCGATGGTCAAGAACTGGAAATCAAGGGGATGCCCATCAACTGGGAAATGGCTGAACAAGTTGTAATATAATGAAACACGATTGTGCTATAGGAAATGATGAACAGGAAGATTTCAGAGGCCCAGAAGGACTTAATGTGAACTGATGCTGAGTGAAAGGAGCAGAACCAGGAGAACTTTGTACACAGAAACAACCACTGTGTGGGAGGAATTTTTCTGGTAGACTTAGTCCTTCACAGCAATGCAAGGACCTAAAAAATTCCCAATAGACTCTTGAGGCAAAATGCCTTTTGCATCTACAAAGAACTATGGAATTAGATCACAGAATGAAGCAGACCATTTTCTCTTGTGTTATGCTTTGTTGTGTTTTGTGGTGTCTCAACATGCATTTTAATTCTTCTTTGCAATATGACTAAGGTGAAAATGTATTTAATAAGAATGTATGTGTAGAAGCTATATAAGATTGCATGGGAGGGGGAAAAGAAGGGGAAAGGAAGAGGAAGGAGGGGAAAATCTAAAATATATGGAAAGGACTGTAGAAAACTAAAAGCAAAATAATTTTTGAAAAAAGATTGCTAAACTGTTGCTAAGGATCCTACAAAATTATCAGTAAAAATAGGAATGATATCACAGAGTAAAGGAAGTTTGAATATTGCTCTCATTCTCCAATTATGGAGAAAAATGGAGGATTGCTTAAAAGCGATAGATAAAATCAGACTGAACAGGAAAAGAGGGGACATAGTAAATATCTTTATGTATTTAGTGGTGTGGAAGAGAGATTAGAATCTCTTTGTATCAGATGGAAGAACTAGGAACAGCTAATGCAACATACAAATATGTAAATTTAATCTTTATAGGATGGAAAAATTTTCTATCCATTTGAGTCATGCATAATTAGAATGGGTTTTCCCATATAATAACGACAGCTCCTCATCTACGAGTGTCCTTAAGCAAACACTCAGTACCCAATTGTCAGGCTATTCTAGCAGAGATACTCTTCTTTTCCATCTGTCATCTGCATTGGATGGTTTCTGAGATGCCTTCCAATGCTGTTCTGTGGTTTTATGACTCAGATTGTATCGCTAGTGATTAATAATCAAATGAGAATAATATAGTCATTATTTGATTAATAATAGTTAAGAATAGTTGGTCATTATTAGTTAAGATTATCATTATTAAGAACAGGATATCAATAATCTCTTCACATAGAGTTTACAAAGTACTGTTCACAACAACTCTAGTTGCATTTGTTTTAACCTTAAGCAGTTATCTCCCTTGAAGATACTGAGGTGCAATAAACAGGGTGTCCCAAAAGGCTAACATTTATTAAATAGATACATTTATTCACCTTAATAAATCTATTATATTTTAGCTATTAAAGCTTAAAAATGCACCTCAAATAATAAGAAAAATGGGCTTTAAAGATTTTCCCATAATGTTAAGGCTAGTAGGTGTGAAAGTCAAACGCAAACATAAATCTTGGAAATTCCACGTCAGTCCCCGCCTATGACTTTGCCTCTCTAATGTTAAAAAGTTGCTGCTGACCTTCTACCATGGGCAGGGAAGGAGTATTTACTTGAATTTTTGGCAGTTTTGCATGGATTTATTTGATCTATTCATGCTCTGGTTTTATGCTTCTACCTCATTAAGGTAGGTAGCTTGGACAGATCTAGCTGAAAATGCTGCTGACTTTACTTCCTTTCCTCATTCTAGGACAATTTTAAACATTAGATAGAGAAGGAAGAAAACATATTAAATATCATTCCGAAATATTACTGTAGATATGATTACCTCGAATCCTAAATACAGCTTGAGCAGAATTGCTTCCATGTCTCTTGCTAGAGAATAATTGTATCAAATACAGATTTTTAACTTTGTTACATGGAAAATGATAAAGTCCAAAGTTTACAATCCTATTTTCTAACTGGTTGTTTATAGCAGGATTTTAGCGCTGGGCAAATTCAAGTTTATTTCAAATAAATTTAGGATTAGAACTGAATGACTACAGTTGTATTTTCTGAATTACTCTGGCAGTGTGGAAATAGATGTATCTTGGGGTTGTAATATAGAAATCTAGCTTTATTAAGCATGGCAGGGTTATTCTGCCATAGGGAACAGATATTAAAGCCAATGACTGTTTGTGGAGCCAGATACTTTCCCTAGAGATAGCACTTCCCTCTATGTGGTTTAAACTGCAGGGGAGCAAAATACAATATCTTCTCTTACGAATGTACACTTCTGTTCTGTTAGCATCTGCCTTTACCTATGGATCCTTATTCTTCATTTCATCACCTTAATTTGCTTTTCCTTACTATTGCTCAAATACTCCCACTTAGTAGTACTGGCTATTCATGAGCTTGGGTCAGTCCCCTTACCAGTAAGAAACACATTTGACCATCTAACTAAATTAGTCTCTTTATTTTCCTATCTTTTGTTTACTCTCTTGAAGGCTTTCTATTTACTATCTTATGTCAACCCTAGTATATAAGTATTTCCTTATTCTAAACTATTTGCTGGGTTCCCTACCAATTGACAAAGCTTTTACTTTTCCCCTAGCCTCTAAATAGCTCACCTGATTCCAGAACTTCTCTCTATATGTGCAACAACTCTTGAGTGTTCTCTCTTCTAAACCCTATCTCCATCTTGAGTACTAGTATCTAGACACTCTCTCAGCTCCTACCTTTCACGTCAAAGTTCACTTAGTTACCACAGTACTGCTTTCTTGTTCCATCTCTGCAATGTAATGCCATCAAAGGTCTAGCAAGACATACTTTAGTTATAATGCCCTTTCTTACCGACTGTTGTCAACTAGAAATATCCTATAAATAACACCAAAAATGTTTCAAAAATATAGTAATTACAATTTTATGTTGATGTCTCTGAAAAAGCTTTATTGCATTCTGGATGATCAAATAAATATTAATAATAGTTTTAGTCATTTTTGTTATGAAAATCTTTGAAAATTGGCAATTCATGAATTATAAATAGAGCATTTCTCAATTAACTGCAATATTTGATTAAACAATGTATTCAATTATATTGGATAATATTAATGTCATAATGAGGAAATTGGAACTATAGACCTAGGAACTTCTATGTGTGATCGTGTAATTTCTTTGAAGTGATCCAGATATTACAATAGTCATGATTTCCCATTTGCTTGTTTGCTATCACTCCCACACGTATCCCTTAAACAATAATTCCATCACCATAGAGGTCCCAGTTCCCACATCTCCCCAATCTCCATGCAGGCATTAATAGGATTATCCCTTGTTATCAGCCAACCATTTTAAGTACACCCAAAGCAGGACAATCTATGAGCCTACGTTACCATGAATTTCTCCCTTCATCTTCCGTATGCCATTTCTGTACCAGATAAATTGATTCTTCCTTAAAGCTCTGTATATAAAAAAGAAATAAATAAATGTTAAAGTAAATGAATACATAATTACATCAGAATAAATTAAAAGAAACTCCAACATTGTTTCATTTCTTTGCCCCCCCCAACAACTATTTAACAATAGAGAATAATATAAATTGGAAATAGTTATAGTTTTGTGTTCAGTTGCACAGTGTACAGATTGCTGAGTCTGTAGTAAGGATTTCCTGAGTTCAAATCTTGCCTCAGACACTTACTACCTACGTGACCCTGGGCCAATCATTTAGTCCTGTTTGCCCAAGTTTCCTTATCTGTAAAATTGATGAAGATAGAAATAGCAAACCACTCTAGTATCTTTGAATTGAAAATCCCAAATATTGTTACAAAGAGTTGGATGCAACTATAAGCAACTGAGCAACAATAATAACAGTTTGTGAACTTATTGGTTATTAGGAAAATGATAATCATAATAATATATCATAAGCATATGGTATAATCACTTTTAAATAGCTGAATATCTAATGAAAATACCAAAATACAAAACTGAATAAAACTTCACAAACTCTTAGTACAATTTTCTAGATTTATAGGTGTACGATAGAATACAGGTTTTCTAAAACAAACCCAATATATGCTAATTAAGAACAACCTGTCAAAAGAAATGTACAGACAGTTATGTTTATTTAAAGAATTAAATTGAAGGTGGCACAAAGTGAAAGGGAAAATAATATGCCCATTAAAATAATGTAATTACAATAATTAAAAAATAAAATTTAATTATCTTATCCTTAATTACCACCTGCACACAAAATATTTTCCATAGTAATGAAGTCTCAAAATAACCTGCAATCTTAAGCTGCTTTTTGATTTTTTGGAAAAGCTGAAGCTTATGATTTCAAAGAGCGCAGAGAAGGACTATAAGTCCTAAAAATCCCTCAAAGCCTAGAAAGAAACCTTATTTTGGATTCAGTGGAAAACCAGGAATTGAATCCATTTCTGAATGACCAAGTCACTCATAAGTACTGCTATATCAATTGACACTAAGGAATCAGAGTCCAGTCATAGTTTAGGTAAAAGTGTTCAACTTCTGGGAAGATTAAGGAACTGTTTCATCAAAGAAGTCAAGTCTACCTAGGGATGTCATCCAGACATAGACCAAGGGGCATGGAATAAAACAGATATATAAGTATCAATTTTAAGCAGGAGATATTATGGAGGTTTTAAAGACTATGACAGCATAGGATGGTAGCTTTTTAGAAAAGAACTTAGATATTACTAGTTCAAACCTTGTCCTATTCCTGATTCTATATGTGAAGAAAATAAGGGGTCAAATGAATTCTTCAAGCTCACAAAGATTGTAACTTAAAGCTTTGACAAAGATGGTAGCACTCTGAAGTTTTTGTAATGATTTCTCAAATTCTGTTTTCTCCTCTCAAGATAAATAAATACCCTTATATAATAAGGCATAAATGCCCAACTTTAATCATGATCTTATCAGGCTGATTAACACATATTAATTGGTGTTGTATCTTGTAACTTGCAACTGAACATGAGAGATACTGAAGGATACAAAGACTGTTAGATGTGGGCTGGGAGCTCAGAACCTTATTGATCATTCCAGAATTAGTTTTATAGGTTTGCCCTTTAGGCCATACTGTGATATGCCAGATATTGAGCAACAGAAACAGCAGCAGCTGTATCAGGAAACCTACACACATACATATACGCATATGTATACATACATTTGCATATATGTGTGTGTGTATATGCATGCGTATGTGTCCTGTGACTATGTGTCTTCCTGTGTGTGTGTGTGTGTCCTGTGACTCTGTGTCTGTTTGTATATGTATATGTGTGTATAAACTCATTAAAGCTGAATTCCTTTGCAAAAGAAGATAAAGATTATATAATTGCAATTCCATCTTTCCCTGTGAATGCGTCCAGACATCATTCCATCTTTTCCTTTCCTATGCCATCTCTATATTCGGTGCCTCAAACTCACCTGCTTCCAAACTTTTCCAACAACAAAAGAAATTTTATTATGCTGCCATATTAAGATCCAAAGTTAATGTATTCAATTCAAGAACTTTTGTTCAATACTGATGTGTTGAGAGGTTATTCTGTGTTCAACTTTCCTTGGCTCTCACCTTCGGCCAAATACTAACTTCCATGTCTCCTTTGTCAGCCAGACTTCCTGACTTCCTTCAAGTCCATTAATCCCACAGGCTTTTTCATCTATAAAATGAGGGAGTTGACTAGATGACCTCTAATTTGACCTCTGATTTCCCTTCATACTCAATATCTATGACCTAATGACCCTTCAAAGGCCTTTTTCTCCTTCAATGAATAATATCCAATTTCCCTTACCACAGTATAGTGTAGTGGATTATTAAAATTCAGGAAGACCTAAATTCAAATCTCAATTTAGATAATTGTATTACTATGATTCTGGGTAAATCTCTCTCTAATTGATTTACATTCTTATTCAATTTCACCTAATCAAAGAAGGGAAGAAGTAGAAGGAAGTGAATGTTGCTGGAAATACAAAAAAAAAAAGTAAACATTTTTCCTATCCTCAAGAGCTCCTATAATAATGATGGAGACCACATGCAAATAGCTAGATGCATATTAAATACTGTTGTGTTCGTCCTTCCTTGCAGAAGAAGACCATGCCATCAGAGAAACGATGACATGACTTGCACTTAACTTTGTTTTCAGTGAGGAAGGACTGTGCAGTTTGCCAGCCTCCCTTCTCTTCCAGAACCATCTGAATCCAGGGACTTGATGTTCCTCAGGATGACTGGAGATGACCCAGGATGCACTGGGAGACCTTGGGCCCTTTAGGCCAAGGTCTTTGCAGATATTCACTTAGGGTGAGGCAAGCCCATTCATTGAATAGGCCTGTTTAAGAAGTAGCCAGAACATGGCCCCTTTAATAAGGCCAAGGAAAAGAAAGACATCAGGCTGGGTGGGCAACAGCAACTGTTACTATTGATAATTAGTCGCAAGCTAGGAGGGTCCAGAGGAGCCCTCAGGCAGGGCCCCAATGGAGTCTCAGTTTCAGAGTGCAGCAGGTGTAAGGTTTTGGGAGAGGACAGGACAGTTAAATATATAGGGAGTAGTTGGAAGGGTATTCAGGAAGGCATAAGCTAGGAGGAGTAGGAAACATCTAACCCAGAAGAACCACTCTTCTTATTTAGCAAAGTCATGACAAAAGTTTCCTGATAAGATCCCCAGGATGTTTATGAAATAGTCTTTATCCTTCTCTCTTCCTCCAACAAATAACACTAGCCAGTATATAAATACTTAGATTTTCTTTAATGATTTCTTCTATAATTTATATTTCAATAAATTTAATAAGGCTTATTGAAATTGAACACCGTAATGCAATCTAGCCTTCCCACCCCTGATCCAGTCAGGTTCTTATCATACTTCATTGATGAGCACAAGCACCAATTAAATACATTTTATTCTTTCTCTTCTATACACATAGAAGTCCTTAATACCAGGAAAGTAAACTTTAAAGGTTATAATTTTAGAAATACATGAAAAAATTCCTTACCTTAAAAATTATTCTTTCATTTGCACTTATTAGATATTTTTCTGAAAATTTGCTTTATTTTTGAGGAGCATGAACACTGTGGGACATCAAAAAGAGTTGCCACAAAGGTGAGAGAAAAGGCAAGAAAGGGGAATTTGAAGACAGTGAAGACAATCTTTGCTGACGTCTTAATTAACCATCATTTGACTCTGTCTGTTAAACCGTCTGGAATGTGATAGAGATTTGGTCCTTCCTCAACCCCACTGCCACCTGTAATTGATATAGTCAAGGAAAACGTAAAAAAAGATAATAGGAGTAATAAGTTGTTAGTGGAAATAAACAGCAGCGGTGTATATGCCTTGTTTTAAGTGAATCAGCAGAGGCAATACGTTTGGATAGACTGAGAGATTTAAGCAGTTTTGTAATGGAGAGAGTTGGAAATAATGTAGGCTATATACAATACGTCTCTATACAAGAGACCTATTTGTGGGAAGATGAGAGATTTTACCTTTTTCTCAGCCAATTCATTTATGGCACCCTTTATAATAGAGGATCAAATCTAGAAAGTTCATGGCTTCCAGGCCAACTGGAATACAGAGATGGAATCACAGGAAGGAGGCAGTTTTGAGGCTTGACAGTCAAAAATAAGATATCCATAAATTCAAGAGAAAGCTAGCTCTGGCTACTTAATGTAGAGCAGACCCTAAGACTACATACACCAAATAGGTTACACTGGACTTGAGAGAAAGACTTTGAGTTGGGTAACTTTATGAGGAATTCCCATGTTGAGAAAGATATCACAGCTCCTATAGTAACAGAGAAGGGAGAAGCTTTCTCCTTATGTTCCTTAAATTGATAAATCACTATGATTCATATTCTAAATTTTTACATTCTCTTGTCATAGACATGTCATAGACATAGACATAGGAAATATGTATATATATATATATATATATATACGTACATATATATATGCATCAGGTATCTAGAGGAATATTTTGTAAATATTGCTTTCACTATGACATTTTAGTAAAATCCTTTGCATTTTAAGAACAATTGAGAGGTTAAAAAGATGGATCTCCTATCAGTTACTATCCTGTATGGCAAACCAATGAGTCTTACCAGACTTTTTAAAATTAATATTTAATGTTTTTATCTTGCCAGACATTGATATGTAATTCTTGCTACAAGGGAGGCTAAGGCTGTCAGATCTCTTGAGCAAGAGTTCTGACTAATATTATGATTAAAAGCCCTAGTTTATTTGAAGCACACCAATTTAGGCTCATGAACTATTGTAGTAGAGTAGCTAACCCACAGTATTTTCCTTAGAATTCTAGGTAGCAGTTATCTTCTGGAGATTAACTTAGAATGGATTATATATATATATATCCTTTTTTCCCTTTTAAAAAACTCTATTGATATTTTTCACATTATCTTCATTTCCAAATATATCTCTCACATATCCCAACCATAAACCATACTTTGTACAAAGAGTACAAAAGAAAAAAGGAAAAAGGCAATATGCAAAACTAATCACCATATTAGCAAGTCCAAATTATATTTGCAATACTCTACACTCATTGATCTCACCTCTTCAAGGTGCATTATCTTAGCTCTTCTTCTGGATCATACTTATAAAATCATTTTTAAAATTATTTTTTTTCATTTCAATGAACAAGAATTTGTTTTCTAACCTTCGGCCTCCTCCATTAGAAAAAAAATCCCCTGCAGCAAATATGCATAATCATGTAAAATAATTTCCATACTGACCATGTCCAAAAATATGTTTCATTTTATCAATTTAGCGATCAGCTTTTTATCGGCAGGTGAACATTAGTCTCTATTAACAGATATCTGGAACCATGGAAACCTTCGCTTTTAACCACACCACTACTAATAGACAATAGCTTCACAGAAAAATCTTAGACGGGAAGTCAGAATGTAAAGGAATGTATTTTGATCATTGATTATTCCTCTCTGATATGAACTTTTAAATATTTCATAATTGAATTCTATGATACTTTTATGCCTCAGATTTCTCCTGTATTTACAGAGTCTTTTCATATTTGGTTCTATTAAATATACTTCTTACTTTTAGTATTCTTACCTATAGCTTTCTAATCCAACTTCTGACCACTTTTAAAATTCATCCTCACTGCTGAGCCACTTTTCTATTAGTTCATTATGTTTGACTAGTTCTTAACCCCTTTGTTACTAATGCACCCTGGCCCGTGCCCTTTCCCTTTCCCTTTGGGAAGGATCATTTCAGGGGAAACAAAGTGTGACTCTGGTATATTCGTATTCTTAATTACAATTACAAAATCTGTCTACTTTCTTAATGGAGTTAATTGGCTAGCAAGAGAAGCAGCTGCAATACAATTTTTCTAAGAGAAAGATCCATACTTCAATAAAATACACACTTTATTTATTAAAAGAAGAGAATGTTTTGTTAAGTCGTTTAGCTTGACTAAGACCAGGGTATTTAATACTCCTTACACAATTAGTCTCTATGCTTATCATTAAGTTGCTGCTAAGATGGATCTCTTATCAGTTACTATCCTGTATGGCAAACCATTGAGTCTTATCAGATTTTTTTAAAAAATAAGTATTTAATGTTTTGATCTTACCAGGCATTGTAGCATATACATGTAATTCTAGTTACCTGGAAAGCTAAGGCTATCAGCTTTCAGTTAAGGGAATCATAGAGGATCACCACTTTACCTTAGGAGGGTGAAATCAGTCTAGATCTAAGAGTGTATTAAAGTTCCCCATATGGATAAATAGTGATATAGAAACTTTCAATAACATATGCACTTGTAGCCTATGCAAGACAGGAAAATCAAATCTTAAATACACACACGTGCTGTTTGTATTTCAATAATATTTAAATACAGGTAAATTAGTTTTTCTTAAAATACCATTACTGAGTCCATTATCTTTATTATATATATATATATATATATATATATAGAGAGAGAGAGAGAGAGAGAGAGAGAGAGAGAGAGAGAGAGAGACAGAGACAGAGACAGAGAGAGAGAGAAAGAGAGAGAGAGAGAGAGAGAGAGAGAGAGAGAGAGAGAGAGAGAGAAAGGTATTCATTTGATGATTAATGACTTTACTCAGATTTTTTTTACCATTGTAATATTTCCAATGTGATGTCAATGAAAACCAAAAAATATATTGCTTAGGAAGCATTCCATCTCAATAATTTCATTTTGTGCACTTATAAAAGTATCATAGAGGATGTTTTCTATTAACTTCACTATATTTATTCAAACTCAAGTATTATAGATATATCATATCCTATAAATAGAATAGATCAAGTTGAGTATCAGGTATCAAAAATGCTATTGGTCTGTACAACAAAATGAATCATTTGTGCTTTTTAGAATATAGAATCATTAAAATATAAATAAATTCAGTTTCCCATAAAGTCAATATCATTTCTAAAAATGGTTATGTGTACACAGATTATGAGGAAGCTAGGTGGCACAGTGAAGGAAGTATTGAGTTTATATCCAGACCCAGAATTTATTAGTTCTATGATTCTGGATATGTGTCTTAACTTTTTCCTGCCTCAGTTTCCTCACCTATAAATGAGGTTATAATAGCCCCTATCTCAAAAAATGGAGATATATAATTTCTGAATGATTTTTTAAAAATCTTTAAAGCACTTATATAAATTCTAGTTATTATTTTTATTATATCTCAATGTGCAGATTGTATATTTCTATGTATGTTTGTTTAATAAGATACCTAGCATTTATATAGTACACAAAATATGCAATATAAATATTTTATATTCTCATTTTATATAATATTTATAAACACACATATGAAAACATATAGAGACAGATCTCACTTCATACAAGTCTATCATTCTGCATATCTCTAAATAAAGTAACTTTTACAATGAGTATTTGCCTGTAAACATAAGGAAGGGAGGGAGACAGGAAGACAGGAAGAAAGCCTGCATTCTTGGAAAGAGGAGACTGGCACAAGGTTCAATGACACATTTTCTTCAGAATTCTTTATATAAAATTGAATTTGGGTAATGAGAATTAGACAAATTGAAAACTGTTATTTGATAATGAATTTTTAACTAAATTTTGAAACAGCAATCCCCAGTGTGTGTGTTTGTGTGTGTGTGTGTTTTGTCTTACTCTGTTCAACATTTGTGTCAGTGACTCAGATGAAAACATTTAGAAATCTGTGTACAGAAAAGTATCTATTTTGGAGAGGGAATTCAAAACTAAACCAAATGAGGATCAATAGAGAAAAATGACAATATTTCTCTCAATATATGAAATCTGACTTTTAGAATTTAAAAAAAAGAGAATATATGTAGAAAAAGAATTAGATTTTTCCTTGATTCGGAAAGACAGAACTTGAAGCAACATACAGAAGTTGCAGAAAGATTTTCATCTCAATAAGGAATACTGTCTGAAAAATAGAACTGTTCAAAAATGAATGGAAGTTTTGAGCTCTACTTAAAAGGAGATCTCCAAGAAGAAGGTGGAAATTCTTTAAGTATTAGTCAAAGCAGACAAACTCTGAGGTCTTTTTAAATTCTGAAATTCCATAACTCTTTCAATTTTTGAAATCTCTGATGCAATTAGAAGGATGATTTGCTTTCAAAGAACTGCTAACAGAAATGTTTTTCAGTACAGTTTTAAATGTTAAGTAATATTTGCAAGAAAAAACTTTTAAGAACATGAAAATATTTTGCATTTTTGGGTAAAAACTTTATAATGTACTGAAAATTTTGCAAACAGTGATCTTGTGTCCTGGCACTGTTTTTGATTCAGGAAAGCAGAGGGGAGTGTAAGTTTATTTTCACAGGTGATTAAGATTTTCTTCTTAATTCCCATCTCCCCAATATCACTTCTAGACATCCTTTATTTAGATAAATTTGCCTGTTTTCTCTAGGGACAGAATATTTCATGGAACTTTTCCCTTTTCCTGTAGACCCTATCACATCATGAAAATTGCTGATTTCACCCACCTAACCCTCCTTGAAGGTCTCAGATCTCTCCACTTATTCCTAGGTTTCATCTTATTCCATCTCTTCTGGAATCTTGTTCAATCTTTCATATTTTCACATTCTTTCTCATTACTGACTTCATTTCTGCTTTAAAATATTTAATTTTCAGATTCTTTGAAGTGACTGTTTATTTTTCATGTGTTTTCCCTAGAGAATCCTACCCCATTTGAGCAATCATTGTAATTGGTTCCTTCCTAGTTGACAAAGAAAAACAATGGTTTACCTTGATCGCTAGAAAAGTCTTCTTATGCTTAATATCAATTATTTGGAAAAATAACATTATCTTTTCCAGATTAAATTATTTTAGGGCCTTTTGTTTTATTTTATCAGTTTTCCAAATATTTTCATCACGTTTTTCTGCGTTTGCTGGCTTGCTTTCCATCAAATCACTCCCACATGACTTTAGGGCCAGGATTATCCAGATTGGCTATTTAAACTAACTACCTATTGTTCAGCTTTCCAACACGTTTGACCATATATCCTTGAGCAAAATGGTTGTTGAACAGTAGACAAGCTGTCAAGAAGTCCCTTTATTTTGGAGAACAAAGCCAAATTTGTCAATGGGATTCCAGTTTATCCTTGCCACCAATCTGATTTCTGTGACCCCTAGATACCTAAACGTTTGTGAAGGGCTGGAAGGTATTTTGGAAACCATATAGCAAACATGTTAAAATTTTAATTTTCCTTCCCATGTGAATCTGTGAAAGAGCCTTGGTTTGAGATAGTATTATTTATATTTCATATGCTCATTTTTATCTACCACAAGCTCTTAGATATTTTGTGAAACACAGAAGCTTCTGGCAAACACCAGTGACTGTGAATATTAATTAAAAATGAGAGAAACAACAACAAAATTACTCATCTCAAGCCTAATTTAAACAGCACCATGGGTGAGTTAAGTGTATTGCATGGTATTACAACCAAGATAATTTGGCCAATAAGAAGTTCTAACAAAACAGTTATGTGGGGGTGAGAAATTTAAATATAAAAATCAAACTTTACAATAATATATATATTAGGTAAAATTATCATTTTTAGACATTTTTAATTCAGTTTGCCTATAGGCATCTAGGTGACACAATTGTTAGAGCAATAGACTAGAAGTCAGAAAGAACTGAGTTCAAATCTCACTTCAGAAACCTACTAAATGTGTAATCTTCAGCAAGACATTAACCTCTCTTTACCTCAATTTTCTCTTCTGTAAAATGTGAATAAGGTGGATAATAATGGGAGCCACCTACCAGGTTGTGGCAAGGATAAATTGAAATAATATCCATAAATCACTTCCCAAATTTAAAGTGCTTTGTAAATACTATTTTATATGTAAAAAAGAATATTTAATAACAGTTTAATTTGCTTTAAATTATATTATTCCCCAAAACTTGTTTTCATCATTTTGCCCTCCAAATATGAAAATTATACCATCAGTAATATTTAGTACTATCTATATAAATTTAAAATTAACAGTGAGAAAAAGAACTGCATTTTGCTATAATGGTAAGTTTAAGAAAAAGCTAGTAATTTGAAAAAAATATTATGTTAAACTACTTCTTCATTATCATGGCATAATGATTTATATAAAATTAATTAGTTAGAGTTAATTAGAGTCTTAAAATTTTTGAGTCTGACTCCTACATGGACCAGACACTTCAATTTGGTTTTGAAGCAGTGATAATTTCACAATTTGGAGCACTTGAATAACCCCACAGTGTTTCATTTCTCCATGCAAAACCTGCTTATAGTTTGACATTTTCAGGCCTCTTCATGTTGTACAGGTTCGCTGCATTGTAAATCATGCCTTATTAATAAAAATTAGCCATGTAATGTTTCAAATTAAGCTTTAAGTTCTCTTTAGAAAAATGAACTTTAGTTCAATTTCTAGTATCTCTTCATTTCTGTGACTTTCAGTAGATGTGTACTTAAATTCATATCAAATGTCTCCCAATCATATGGGGAAAAATTCATAGGAGCATCTTGTAGGCCATATATAGGTAAATAAAAAATACAATTATTTAAATAATTTTCTCATTCTTTTTATTCTTAACTCTGTTAAAATTATTTATACCTACTAAACCAATAAGCCATTCAAATGGATCAATCAATGTTTCTTAAGCACCTACTATATCAGGTGCTGTTCTAAATCCTGGGGATATACAGACATGTGCAGAGCAGTCTTTACTTTCAGGGAGATCATAGTCCATTGGGGGCAACAAACATGCACATATACAGGTAAATGTAAAATAAATTAAAAGTATTCTTTGAGGAGGAATGTACAAACAGCTGAGGGTGAACAGGGAGTCCTCCCATAGATGGTGGTGCTTAAGTTGAGTCTTAGTAAAAAGTAGGAGTTCTAACACAAGAAGTAGGACATTATAGGCATGAGAGATAGTCAGTTAAAAGGCAGAGAAATTAGAAAAGAGTGTTTTATATGAGTGATAGCAAAATGGTCAATTCCACTAACTTGTACAATGCATAAAGAAAAGTAACACATGATGAGTCTGGAAACGTAAATTAAGGCAAGGTTGTGACCACACTTGAATTCCAAAAAAGGGAAAAAAAATTGCATTTGGTCTTAGAGGTGATGGAAAGGTACTGGGTTGTATGAAAGGAAGATGAAGAAGGCCCAGAGCAAAATATTTGTATATATGCTCAAACTTTCTAAAATTTCTTTCTTCTTTTTCTTCTGTCTCTGTCTCTCTCTCTGTCTACCACCCTTCCCTCACACATGCTCTCTCCATATCTTCATAAATTTATCTGCAAAGTTGTAAGATACGAAATCTTTCTAATCCTAACTCTAACTCCAAATGTTAAACATTAATGGTAGGGTACTAGACTGTCAGATCCATAAAGGCAGGAACAATGAAACACATAAATGCTGTGCATTCTCCAGAGCCTCTCACAGTGGTCTGTCTAAAACAAACTTTTTTTATTCAAAACAACTTGCTAAATAAATCAGTTAACTATGGCTAATTTGCTACATATTCTCAGGCTCTAACGTCTATGTCAGGCAGACATGATGATATAGAATGTAAACTTCTACACTTCTTTTGTCTTTGCCTTACTGCAGATTTGGGGATACCGAGTGCATTTTTTTCTTTTAGAATAGTTCCCATGAATTTTTTTTTTTAGCTATTGACAAGGGGGAAAAGATCTTTTATTTTTATATTTTGTTGTCACCATTGGTGCTATTATTGTTGTTTTCATGGATCCTTTTCTGCTTATCCAATGAAGTTCAAATGAAATATTTCTGGCATAAGTCACATAGTATCTTATTTTGTAGATAATAATCTGGTGACTGTTGCAAAGGTCAATAAAATAGTTGTTTTATTTGAATAAAGGCATTAAGACATAAAACATAGATCCTATAAGATCACTTAAATCTGACATGATATGAATAGGAAGTTTTCAGAAGAAATCAATGCTACCAAGAGTCACATGAAAAAATACTTCAAATCACCACAGATTAGAATAATATAAATTACAACAGCTCTGTGATGCCACCTCACATCTATCAGATTGGCTAATGTAACAGAAAAGGAAAATGACCACTGCGGAAGATGTGGAAAAAATGAAACTGTTGCCGATTAGTGGATGTGTGAATTAGTCCAAAGAATCTGGAGAACAATTTGAAAACTACCCAAACAATCTTCAACCCAGTAACACTACTACTAGGTCTGTGTCCCTAAAAAACAAAAAAAATCAAAGAAAAGGAAAAGCTCTTTTTTGTACAAAAATATTTAAAGCAGCTCTTTTTTGTGGTGTCAAAGAATGGGAAATTGAGGGAATTGCCCATCAGTAGGGGACTGGTGGAATAAGATGTGTATTTGCATGTTACATTTAACTGGAAAACATTTAATGAAATAAACAAATATATTTTAAAAAGAGAGAGTCTGGAACAATGTAGAAAAAAAATTAATCATAAAAATAGATGCCTGGAGTGAGGAACATGATAATTATCTTTAAATATTTGAAAGTACATAATGTGGAACACATGCGTGACATCTTCCTCTTGGGTGCAGAGGACAAAGCTAGAAGTTACGAATGCAAATAACGAAGAGAAACATTTCAATTTGAGAGAAATAAAAACATGAAAACTTAGAGCTATCTAAAAATAGAATTCATTTTCCCAGGATTTGGGGGAGGAGGGTTCTTCTTGGAGATTATTAATTAAGGGTTTGACAACCACTTGCCAGATGCGTAATGTTAGAGATTGTTCTTTGGTTATAGTTTGGAATAGAGCTCAGAATTAAGGTTAGCAGGCTTCATTTACAGTCCTGTAATAGTAACATTCTATTCTCTCAATTTCTATTTATCATCTGTTTCATTATCATCACTCTTCTCCAACACTTTTTCTTCCTCTCTTTGTCATGGAAGAGTGCTGTGGACTCCAATAATCTACAACTAATTCCTAGATAGCTGCTATAGCCTTCCTCCTCTACCCTCAGGATGGGTTGAGGAAAAAATAGAATAATTCTTATGGGTTTCCATATGATATCAGATTATTTTCATATTTAATATCTTTGACCCTGATTCATTTTGCAGCAAGGGCTACCTGGCTCCCTCAGTCCTTTAGCTATTTGAAATCAAATTCTCTATCCTGACCCTTATATAATATTAGGCATGGAGTCAATGTTAGATTGTTTGAACTACTAAGTTCATTGTCCAGGTCAACAAAACAATATTTAAAACAGATGAATTTAAAATATATGGAAATTGCTCTTTTTCTATATAAAACATTTAAAAACAGCAAGCACATACAGTTATTGCTTATAATTTCTTAGCAAGTTAAGGCTAGTTACAGAATGCTATAATTATTCAACTATTATATCATATTTTATAATTTATATTATATTATATTTTATATTTATTATACTTTTATGTATAAATACAATATTTATATCATATTATATTCAAGAGTTACACAAATAATTGAGCTAGAATTCTGATAATCTAAAGGACGTAATTTATTTTAATAGCTATTTGAATGGAAAAAATGTTTTCAAATGAATAAGATGCTAAATTTTAATATATTTTGTTTACCTATTTTGGGCAATATTTGCATAAAATTATAATACAAAAGGGTTTTGGGATACACTTGAAATATATACAAATGAAAAATAAAAAGAATGAATTTTTAAGTTGTATTTTCTTCTTTGAAACAATTGTATTAAGTGAAATATAGAAAGATAGAAGGATATAAAGTATGAGATAGAAACTTAGGTATAAAATTTTACACCTGGAAAGAACCTATTATTAAAACCTTTTTCTTTAAGCATTTCCAGATAAACAGCTTGGAAAAATAGTGGTTCAGCTGATATTAATCTTCATCTTTTGCAAGATACCAATGCAAGGAGGTGCATATTAAACACAAGTATTAAATTGCTTTTGCTGTATATGACAAGACTTGCTCTGATGAAAATAAATTATTTGAGAAGAAGAAAAATATCGATTTTTGATGAAGCATGAAGGCTTATCTGACATCAGAATATGACACTGTTCTCTTCGAGCTGCCCTCCACAGGTTTCATTTGAAGCTTTTCTCCCCCTGAGATACCCAAGAACTTGATTTGATTTTTAAGTTGCTCAGTCACGTTTGGTTAGACTATAATGAGCACAGAAATGAGGGCTCCCTGGTGATTCATCATGGTTCAAATTCAACTGCATTCTCATTGTGTTGCCAAAGTTTTAGAGACCTCCTTAAGAGGCTGATTGTTAAAACAAAAGGACACAATAGGAGACCTAGCTGGATGTCTAAGTTGGCCTTATTTGAAATATACATTAATGTTTTCACTTTTAAAATATCCATTAAATCATCTATTTATCTATACATACATATATATATATATGCATACATACACATATGTGTGTATTCATTTATCAACATCACTGATGCTAAGGCTAAATGTTTTTTAAGCACATTTATCCAAATTCTTTCCCTGGAGACACAGTCACACTTTTATACAAATCAATGGGTTTTGTGAGTTTGAATATTTAGAAACAGCATTTCATCTATTACATATATTTTAATATTTAATAATTAGAATTATTAAGTTGAATTAAAGTATTGATACATAGAGAAAAAATAAAATTATAAAAATCTACATTCATTTGTCTCCTTACAGATATAGGGGTACATGTGTGGCACGTGATCTTACACTATGATTTTGCTGTGATATATACATGTATGTATTTATGTATTATGTGTGGATTATCCTCACTAAATATAATTATATCTAATAAAATTCAATTCTATGCTGTCAATTGTATTGTTTTTATAAAGAATGCATTATAGTGTCCCCCCACAAAAAAGCTATTTCTTATGATCTAATTTGTCACTTAGAGGGGAATGCTTCCATAATATTTTCCTTACAATTAAAAATAATTTAACAACTTCTTTTTCTATGGAGATATGAAAAGTGGAAGTTAAGCCAAGCAATTCCATATTTAAACAGAACTTTTCCATAAATACTTCTGTTAGACAAAATGATGTACATGTATAATCTAGCTAAACATCAAATTTAGAATGCAAAACCAAAAACAAATTACACTAAATTTGAAAATATAAGAAATCTCTCATATTTTTTAGGGACAATATCTGATGTGGAAATTTATATTTCCAGGATTATGATGTAAAACAACCCCTCCAAAAATTATAAATAATATTAAAAGACAAGTATCCCTTTTTAATAAGAAATGTTATCAAATTCTAGTTTAAGGCCCAGAGCAAGGCATAAAATTACCATGCAAACAGTGATTCTTAATAATTGATTTATTTTCAGTGAATATTCCTGAGGCAGAAAGGAGAACAAAATTATTTACTCAGGAAAAATGAAATTTATCCTCAAATTTATAAAAGAAATTGCTACATTACATAGCAAAATTCTGAGAACTACTGTAATCAAATGTGATACATATATTTTCCATTTTTTGAAAGAAAATATTACTTCATTTTTTCTCATTTATTATGGTTGAACATGATTTATTAGTAATTTATGAAGGGTGGGCTACAATGCTTGATTAACTTCAATAGATCTATGATTGCACTAATGTGGGTACATGCTCCATTGGTAGAGATTATATTATTCCTATACCGTCTCATCTCAGCTTGCACAGCCTCCCTCACTCACATCAGTCAGCTGCAAGTCATGTCATCATCTTGATGTCATGGTTCTCCTCAAGAATGGAGGACAAACACAACCTGTACCTTTTCTTTATAGACTCTTTACAGTAGTCCAAAAGGTCTAGAAGCCTTCCTCTATAACTTCTTACGTCTCGAAGGACCCAGTGAAACATTTTAACTCTTCATTTATTTATCCCCATACCTAATGTAAGTCAAAACAATGTTATATATGAATGAATAAGTAAAAAATCAAGTATTATTGCTTACCAGGTCACATGTAGTTAGGATTTAAATTTAGTGTTTACCAGGACACATGGACTTAGGATTTAAATTTAGGCAAGCAAGGCAATGCTTAGACTCAAGGAGCATATATTTTAATGAGGGACAATAACATATATAGGGGAGTGGTAGCACTGAAGAAGTATTTTAGATAGCAGATCTAATGATTATTGGCATCATGGGTCAGATGGATGACATATCCTTTCCAAAAGTGGTAGTGTTGATTCAGTCACTGATATCAGAGCCAGAAAAGACAGTGGTGAGGTGGAAATGGGAAAAGTTACATCTTCACAGTGGAATGACATGGAGATGTCTAAGAAGTAGCATAGTGGGCTTAAGACCAGTCTATTTCTTATTTATCCCTTTATCTTTCTGTGTAACTACTCTATCCTCTTATGTATTTTTTACTATAAATTTTTGGTAACCTACTCATAATCAGTTCTTGATTCCTTTTTCCAATATGGTATAACCTGTATAAACCCAACACACACCTCTATTGTCTATTTAATGATCTTCAAATTGAAATCTTTAGAGATTCTTATTAATTAGTGTTAGTTTTAGCAATTACTCATTTCCATATGATTTCTCTGGAAGACTATTCTTCATAAGAATTACTCAATTCATAAAATAAGGTTTTGTTCCAAGGAGAAGGATGGAATCATTATCATTACTTTATAATTTTCCAAGTGATCCATCTCACTCATGTTTTCACGATCAATTTTGGAACAGAAATAGTTATCCTATGTAGTTTAGCTCTTTCTCTGTATATTTGTATATCTAAAGTAACATCTCTATTTATGCCTTTATACATCTTTATGATGTATGATATGCGTATTTTTCCCTCTTGTGTTTTCCCCCTAAAAATCAAAAAGAAGGAAACAAAAAAAGACATTTTGTTTGATTTTACTACAAAAATTAAAATATGTACAAAAGTATAGGTTATCATGGGAAATATTTGAACAAGATAGGAATGAATGAAAGGAAATATAGTTTGAAATATATTGCAAAACTAATTTAGTATATATTTAAGAAAACAAGAATTAGAAATAATAGGACTTAACAACTCAGTGTTTGATGAACCTGAAAACAGAAAAACCTTAGGAAAAAATTCTAATTTAATAACAACTGTTGGAAAATCTAAAATGCACCATTTTATACCATGTTCTATAATAATTGAAGATGAATATGTATGACCTGATTATTAAAAACTATAGCATCAAAATTTAAAGAGAAATCTATTATACACTTTTCTCAATAATGGATAGAAGAGAAATTTTTCAATCAAAAGTGAATAAAGATGATTACAAAAGATAGTATAGATCATTTTATTACATGAAATTGTAAAGCTTCTACACAATCAAAATTCTTGCTGCTAGAACAATTGATAATGGTTAAGAAAATATATTTACTAAATGTCTAATGAAAATTTTGTATTCAAAATACTTCCAATTATTTTTTTAAATCTTCTTAAACAATATTCCAGAGGAAAAAATAGAACAATTCTGAGGTATCTTCTCATACTCGGAAAACTATCAAAGATGAAAATAACCAGTTTTGAAGGAATGATGCAAAGAGAGGCCAACCGGTGCATTGTTAGTGATGTTGTACATTAATGCAACTATTCTTGAAAGAAATTTGGGTTTATATATGGGACTAGAAACAAAGTAGATGTCATTAATGAGGGGAAAGGCCAAACAAGTCATGGCATATGTTCATCACAAAATATTTTTTCTGAGAAAATGGTCATACATGATGAATATAAAGAATTATGAACTTAAATTAACTGATAACACAGTGAAATAAGCAAAATCAGGAAAACTATGTCTAAATTTCTAAAACAACGTAAGTGGAAAGAAAAGGACAAAAATCAGAAAATTATTGAAAATGAATGCTTCAAAATCAAAAAGAATCATAGTGGCTCAAAATGAGATACAAAAAAAAAATCCCAACTCATTTTCAGAGGTCAGGGTGTATAGTATTTATATAAAGACATTTTTTTTAAATTTATTGATCAGTTCTCCTAAATGATTTTTATCATTTTAAAATATTTATTATAGGGAGTAGGCTAATTTTCCGAGGGGGTGAGAGGAACTGGAGACAGTAAAGTAAATGTAGGTGATGTTAAAATAAATTAATTAAAATCTATTAAAATGTGTATCCTTTAGTTTCTCCTTCAGTATTTCAATATATCCATAACTTCAAAAGTGAAGCTCCTTGGTCTGCTTGTATTCATCAAAATTTTTCCATGTCTTAGGGTACTTTTTGTTGTAATGAGCTACTCTACATCCCCAAGAAACAATTATCACAAATTTTATAGTAATTTGCCTTTCTACATATGTTAGAGAAAGCCCATGGACAACAGGCATCAGGATATTTTGGACCCCTGTTCAGACATTTCAAGTAACTATCACAACTTGTACTTCAGTAGTTTAGATCTTAAAATGCTAAGATGAGTTCCACAGTAAAATAGGGCAAAGGATTAGAGTTTTAATGGAAGTTCTAAGTGTTAAGGTTAACCAAATTCATTGATTTTATTTTTCCCAAAGGTCTAGCTCTATCAATATAATTAAGCCATCCACTCCCAAAGTAACTCATTTGCTTTTGAAAATTTATATATTGATAGCTAAATACATACCTAAATATATAATACTTAGATATAATATAACACTTAGATTATAGATATGCATGTCACATTCATATATAATAAAACCATTATTAATATATTAAGAATATATTATTGGATCAGATTTAGAATTAAGGGAGTTTGATGAAATAGCAGAAAGAATACTATATAGGTGCAATGGTAATTTAAAAGGGAAGATCTTTCCCATTCTTTAATAGACCTACAGACCCATATGACCTGCTTGCATAAGTCACATGGTTGTGGGAGAAGTTTGTTGTACAGCTGGAACAGGAAGGGTGGAGCAGAACTGGAAGGATGTTGGTGAGAGCAGTTGGCAGCAGAGGACAGAGGATTATGGTAGACAGGCACAGGTAGACTACTGAGTGTTTGTTTGTGGGAAGGTCCAGGAAGGGATGGGGCAAAAACTTGGGAATAGCTCTGTACCCTATAGTGCTAATATGCATTGTCTTCTTGGTTACTATGACAGATTTGGCTTTCTGGTGTTGGAATATGGCTTTCTGGTGTCTGAATAAAGGTTTTTCTTCTGCCTTCTATATAGAGACCCTGTTATACTATGAAATTCAGAATTACATTAGCATATTCATAGTTGCCCTTGGTGTTTGAATATTGCTTGAGTGATACAATGGGACATAAAAAAGCTAAAATTCTGTTTCAATCGCTTATTCACTAAAGATCTTAAAAAAAATCATTGGGGGGTGGAGTCAAGATGGCAGAGTAGAAAGACTCACGTATGCTAGCTCCGAACCCACAGTCCATGGATTTAATGTAAGAAGAGCTCCCCACAAGTTCTGGATCACTGCAGGGTGTGCAGAAACACAATGGAAGAGATTTCCGTTCCAGAGAGCCCTGGAGAGCCGTCCCCAGGGTCCATCGCGCCCCGGAAAGCGGAGTCCACCCCAGGGCTGCCCTGGCCGCAGCCCCAGAGGAGCAGATCTGAGCAGGCTTCAGGGACGGAATCTCTGGTAGCTGGGAAAGTCCCTCCGCCCACAGAGGCTACAGGTCAGTGAGAGAGACGTCAAGACTGGCTGAGAGGGGAGCGAGTGTCTCCGTGACTCTGGCCCCCTTGGGAGGAAGCGGTGGAGGCAGAGGCATGGGCAGCGACAGCAGCGGCAGACCCCCGGGACTCCCTGAGCAGGTAGGATCTTCATTACTGAAGGTCTCTGCATAAACCACCTGAAGGAGCTGAGACTAGGAGGCGGCCCTGTCCCCACCCACTCCATTACTGAAGGTCTCTGCATGAAACCCCTGAGGGAGCTGAGCCTGGGAGGTGGCCCTGCCCCCACCCAAGCACCAGAACTTAAGCTCACATTGAATAGCAGCCCCGCCTGCCGTGGAAAGCCCATTTGAATCTCAGACCCCAAGCACTAGCTGGGCGGATCTAGGCAGGGGTGGACAGGAAACTCAGAAGTCAAGTAACTGGCTGGGAAAATGCCCAGAAAAGGGAAGAAAAATAAGACTATAGAGAGCTTCTTTGAGCAGGTGCAAATGTTCCCGCCTTTTGGATCTAATGATGAGGAAATATTCTTGCCATCTGTGAAAGACGTGGAGGGCAGGACCTCTGTATCCCAGACATCCCAGGGGGATGTCGGGTGGGCTCAGGCCTTGGAAGAGCTCAAAAAGGATTTTGAAAAGCAAGTTAGACAAGTGGAGGAAAAACTGGGAAGAGAAATGACAGAGATGCAAGAAAAGTATGAAAAACGGGTCAATACCTTGGTAAAGGAGACCCAAAAAAATGCTGAAGAAAATAACACCTGGAAAAATAGGCTCACTCAATTGGCAAAAGAGGTTCAAAAAGCCAATGAGGAGAAGAATGCTTTCAAAAGCAGAATTAGCCAAATGGAAAAAGAGGTTCAAAAGCTCACTGAAGAGAATAGTTCTCTCAAAATTGGAATGGAACAGATAGAGTCTAATGACTTTCTGAGAAACCACGAAATCACCAAACAAAACCAAAAGAATGAAAAAATGGAAGAGAATGTGAAATATCTCATGGGAAAAACAACTGACCTGGAAAATAGATCCATGAGAGACCATTTAAAAATTATGGGACTACCTGAAAGTCATGATCAAAAAAAAAGAGCCTAGACATCATCTTTTATGAAATTATCAAGGAAAACTGCCCTGACATTCTAGGACCAGAGGGCAAAATAAGTATTGAAAGAATCCATCGATCACCACCTGAAAGAGATCCAAAAAGAGAAACTCCTAGGAACATTGTGGCCAAATTCCAGAACTCCCAGCTCAAGGAAAAAATCTTGCAAGCAGCTAGAAAGAAACAATTCCAGTATTGTGGAAATACAATCAGGATAACTCAAGATCTAGCAGCTTCTACATTAAGGGATCGAAGGACGAGGAATAGGATATTCCAGAAGGCAAAGGAACTAGGACTCAAACCAAGAATCACCTACCCAGGAAAACTGAGTATAATACTTCAGGGGAAAATATGGTCTTTCAATGAAACAGAGGACTTTCAAGCATTCTTGATGAAAAGACCAGAGCTGAAAAGAAAATTTGACTTTCAAACACAAGAATGAGAAGAAGCATGAAAAAGGAAACAGCAAAGAGAAGTCATAAGGGACTTACCAAAGGTGAACTGTTTACATTCCTACATGGAAAGACAATATTTGTAACTCTTAAAACTTTTCTGTATCTGGGTAGTTGGTGGGATCACACACACACATGTACACGTGTGCACGCACACACACATACATGCACGCACATACAGAGACAGAGAGCACAGATTGAATTGAATAGGATGGGACCATATCTTAAAAGAAATTAAGGTAAATGGTGAGAGAGAAAAGTAGGGGGAGGAAAGAGGGTGAAATGGAATGGAGTAAATTATATGTCATTTAAGAGGCAAGCAGGAGACTTTTTAGTGGAGGGAAAAAGAGGAGAGCTGAGAAAAAAAAAAAAACAAGAAGTTTACCCTTATCACATTTGACTAAAGGAAGGAATAAAATGCACACTCATTTGGGTATGAAAACCTATCTTACAGTACAGGAAAGTGGGGGAGAAGGAGATAAGCAAGGGGGGGCATGATGGGAGGGAGGGCAATGGGAGGAGGGAGCAATTTGAAATCAACACTCTTGGGGAGGGACAGGATCAAAAGACAGAATAGAAACAATGAGGGGCAGGATAGGATATAGGGTAATTCAGTTAGTCTTACACAGCATGACTATTATGGAAGTCATTTGCAAAACTACACAGATATGGCCTATATTGAATTGCCTGCCTTCCCAAAGGGAATGGGTGGGGAGGGAGGGATGGGGAGAATTTGGAACTCAAAGTTTTAGGAACAACTGTTTAGTATTGTTGTTGCTACTAGGAAATAAGAAATACAGTTAATGGGGAATAGAAAGTCATCTGGCCCTACAGGACAAAAGAGAAGATGGGGACAAGAGAAGGGAGGGATGATAGAAGAGAGGGCAGATTGGAGATAGGGAAAATTAGAATGCTTAGGGTATTGGGATGGGGGGAGGGGATAAAAGGGGAGAAAATTAGGAACCCAAAATTTTGTGAAAATGAATGTAAAAGTTAAATAAATAAATTTTTATCAAAATAAAAAAAACAATCATAATCCCTTTGGGTTTCAGTTCCTTCATCTGTAAAAAGAAGAGGAAGACAGTAGGTAATTATACAGGTTTCTTCCAGCTCAACCATTTTAAGATTCAATGGAATTATATTTTCTGATTACATGTAAATACTAAAAGTAGTATTATAAATGTATATATGTAAGCATTTAGAAAGTTACTTATAAATTATGTACAAAAAGTTGTAGATAGTATTCAAAAATGCTTACATTTGCATGTACAAGTGTTGGAATTATGTAGCAAGCCATTAAAGCAATAGCCCAATCATTATTAATTTCCTCTGGTATTTATTGTCACAATATTAATCATGATGAACTCATTTGGTATTAATGTGGATGTCATAACTAGTTCTTTGGGATTTCTACAGTAATTCTGCAGTGATTAATTGAAGAATGATTTGAAAGGGTTACCAATTTTCTTAATGCCTCCTACCTGACAAAGTAGTTCAACTGGAGTTTTGCAAGTAGGAAGTAGAGCGGGCACATTATTCTTCTTTGCACTGAGTCAAAGTTAATCTTTGGGTTCAAATCTCCTGTGGGTAGTTTGGCTCATTTCTTGCTGCTCTTATTCACAATCCTAGCACACCATCATGATTAAAATACCATCTTTGAAAGATTAGTCATCTAGTAAAGGTGACTATTTTGAATATAGTTTGAAATTGGGTTATGAAGCAATATATTAGTTTAAAGGAGAAATTGTTGAAACAAAATATTCTACCCTAAAATGATAATAAAATACTTTATAAAGTATATATCCAAATATTGTATCTATAGAAGGTGTGTGTGTATGTATGTGTGAGTGCATGTACACATATACACAAATTGTATACATGCACATATTGGTACCAGGAGTAGAGTTATGGACTTAGAAATGGAAGTGGATGAAAGGGAACTAGATGAGAGTGCTTTATAGAACTACTGAGGACAAAACTCAATAGATTAGTTATTATTTTAAGTCCTTGTGCACACACATACACATAAAAACATACACACACACATAGTCATATTTTTGCAAAAAACAGATCATCTGAGATAGTATCTGATAGATAATTACTTTCTGCTGTGTCAGTAAAACAGATAAGTAAATATGTACATAAAGAGATAGATGTAAAAATATGAAAAAACATTCAGCATAGAAATGTTTCTCATATAACTGTCAATAACATTTACTTTGCAAAAGGGTAACATCTGCAAAAATATTGAAGCAAGTGAAAACAATGGATAATGAGAAGGCAAGAGGTTATAAGGACACTAAGTATATTGAAAGACAGAATTAGGCTGCCAAGAGGTCTTGATAGATGAATATAACAAGCTACATCAAACATCAGGATCTTCAGATGGTTAAATTACAAAAAGGTTTTTGTTTTTTTTTTTTATCCCCTTTGGTTTTGCTTATGTATACTACATGTAGTATTTCACGATCCAGCAAGTCACTTTGTTGGAGGACCTCAGTCCCTTCATCTGTGAAATAAAATGACTAGATGCTCTCTGACTTCTCTTCTTGCTCTAGAGGTATGATCCTATTCAATGAGAGGACAAGTCATCCATTTCTAAAATGGAGGAAATACTTGTAGCACACACATTGAGGATTTGGTAAAGAAGGCTTTCTTTAAATCTGAAAGTATTATAGAACTATTCAATATTACTGTGGTTTGTTGTTGTTAGCACCATTAATGCTATTAGGATTAATAGTTCATTCTCTATTTTTTCGTTATTCTTGGGGTTTTCCTTTACAGTATGACTAATATAGAGTGGTGTTTTGCAGAACTGCATATTTAGAGCCTTCTAAAGGAGCAGGAAGGGAAGGAGAGAGAGGGAAGAAGGGAATTTGGAACAATTTTTTTTTTAATGTTAAAAATTTTAAATGCAATTAGGAAAAATAAATATTTAAAAATAATTCATTCTGTATTGAAGAATAATTTGTTACATACTTACTACATACTAGTCATTGGGTATAGAAAGACTTAAACAAATTATTTCTAAGCTCAGGGAGATTACCTTCTATTGAGAAGAAACAGCAAGTGCACATATAAGTAAAATTGAATTATACATCAAATAATTACAATATAATATTTTTGGGAAAAGTATTGACATCCTGGAGAATCATGAAATATCTAGTCTAGCAGGTGGAACTTGCAATGAGATTTAAAGAGTGTTAGAGGTTTCATGAAGCATAGTTGAAAAGGAAAAAAATATCACAGATGGGAAATAGCAAATACAAAGGTAGAGGAGAAGGCTAAGTATTTTCCGGAATCACTCCACAATAACTTGGGATTCTTCAGGTATTAGAAATCTCAATAGAATGGTGAATTGGTCTTCCAAAATACAAATGAGTTCTTAGGGTACATGGAAAAACTATATGAGAGAGAAAATAATCTTTTGCCTTGGTCAGATCAAATCAAAAATATTATATTCAGCTCTGGTTAACACATGGCACCCTAGCTACCTTTTGGCCAAGCCTCTATGTTCCACACTTTATCTGCCCTGGGCACTCAAGCTCTAGTGCTGGAGGTGTGCTCTTTTACCGATTGTGGAGTCATGATATCCAGACAATCTCAGGTCTCACCTTTTCTGCAGTATAGAAACAAAAATTTAAAAAGCCCCTGCTGTCAAAGAGCTTTCATTCTAATATAAGAAAAAAGATATCTGTACTACATAGCACAGTGCCTGGCAAAGAGGAATCACATTTTTTTATTCATTTTTTATTTAAATTGTAGAAGAATTGATGTCAAATGGAATGCTATAGAGAAGACAGCAATAAGGGTCGTTGTTATTCAAGCAGAATCAAAACTGTTCCATCTGAAGAATCATTTGAAGGAAGTGGGAATATTTAATATAGAAGAATCAGGGAAAACATAATAGTTACATTTAAGTATTTGAAATGCATGTACAAATAATTCCATATGTTGAGTCTGAAATATAGGACCTCTAACTTTAAATGTCCTGTAAGCAGTTGGAGATGTAGGTCCGAAGATTGGGAGTAAAAAAATATAATGCTACTAGGTCTATAAGCTACAAAGATCAAAGAAAAATAAAGGAGATCCATATGTACAAACATATTTATAACAGCTCCTTTTTGTGGTGGAAAGTACTTGGAAACTGAAGGATTATCCTTCAATCAGGGAATGACTGAACAAATTATGAATGATGAAATAGTATTATGCTATAAACTATGATGAAAGGAATGGTTTCAGAAAACCTGAGAAGACATATGTGAGTAGAATCAAGTAAAAAAATTATACAATAGCAGCAATACTATAAAGATAATGAATTATTAACGACTTGGTATTTCTGATCAGCACAATGACCCACCATAATTCCAAAAGGTTAATGATGAATATCATACACCTCCAGAGATGGAATTGATAGACTCAGGGTGCATATTGAAGCATTCTCTCTATATGTCTGTCAGTCTGTCTGTCTCTCTCTCGGTCTCTGTCTCTCTGTCTCTGTCTTTCCGTCTCTGTTTCTCTCTCAGTCTCTCTCTCTCTCTCTCTCTCTCTCTCTCTCTGTCTCTCTCTCTCTGTCTCTCCCTCTTTCTCCTTCCCTCCCTCTGTTTTGAATATGGATATATAATAGCAATTTAAATGGAAAGATATTTTCCATTCATTAATAATGTGACATGCTTAAATCATTTGAAAGCCTCAGTCACATGTGGTGGGGGTAGCTTGCTAAATAAGCAGAACAGGAAAGAAGGAGCAGAACCAGGAGGAAGTAAAGGAGCGTTGCTGGGACAGAGGAGAGAGGACTCAGGCAGGCAGGCAGGCAAGGCTCAGGCTCTTAAGTGTTTGCTTGTGAGGTCCTGGGCAGATGGGGAAATGCAGGGAGGTTTGGAAATGTCTTCTCCCCCTGTGGTGATCATGCTTATTCACTTCTTGGTTACTATGACAGATTTAGCTTTCTAGTTCTGGAATTTGGTGTTCTGGTGTCTAAATAAATGTTCTTTCTTCTGGCTTCTATATAGAGACTTTTATACTTTGAGATTGAGAACTGCCCCGGTATATTCGTAGTCACCACCAGTGCTATAAATATTGCCTTGGCAATACAGGTTGATGCAGAAATTTAGCTTGCATGCCAGTTTGTAATTAGCTTTGTATTTCTTGCCTTCTCAATGTCTGAGGGAGGAAATAGGGAGTGGAAGAGAATTTGAAACAAAAAAGTAATATAAAACTGAACCAAAAAATAAAAACAAATAAAAATGGATTAACCCCAAATAAAATGACTGAGAGTAATATTAGAAGAGGAAATATGAAGTTATTGAAAAACAAACTTGATAATTTTTTTTTTGAAATCTTTATTTCATTGTTTCTTTCAGTGGCACTATCATTCACACAGATAATGTGCTCAAAATCAGTCTTCTAACTTTTAGTTCTTCTTTGTCCCTAGCCTTGTTTGTTAAAACAAATCAGCTTTCCTGGATTCAAGAAATAATTCTCTACATCTACCTTGGTCTTCACAAAGTAATTACTCACTTTTATTGTCATACATCCCTCCTACACCTATGCCATGGCCAGGGAAGGTGTGGGGTGGCAGGGGAATACCACTTTCTGCAGGCAAGATTTGCTCAAAGCATTTTTTATTTTTTTAAAGCTGGCCAAAAGGAATGAAATGGACTTTTTTTAGATGAAGTTCCTGATCCTTTAAAGTATCCTTAAATGACTAGTGTCATAGACATCAATATTGAGGGCTAGATTGATACAGATCCATTAATATCTGTATCTTTCTCTCTCTCTCTCTCTCTCTCTCTCTCTCTCTCTCTCTCTCTCTCTCTCTCTCTCTCTCTCTCTCTCTCTCCCCCCCCCATATATATATATATATATATATATATATATATATATATGTGTGTGTGTGTGTGTGTGTGTGTGTGTGTGCGCATGTGTGCGTGTTTGTGTATAATAGGACATTAAAAATGAATATGTATGGGAGTCACTACACATGTTAGATCTAGACTTTTCTGCATGTTTAAATTCATACATCTTGTCATAAAATGCAGTTACTGAGGCAAGATAATGAGCTCAAGGGTTCCATAAAAATCTAAATTAGCCTGGCTTTAAGAGCTGCACCATACCTTCCTTGGAAATGAATAGAGGGAAGGTAGGTGAAGGTTACAGATACTTGTTTCTTGGACTATAGCAGAAGAAAAAGGAAAATTTTGTAGTGGAATTGACTAAACTGAATTCTACACTTAGACTAAGTTCCATCAAAGCACAGTAGTGCCTTTCTAAACCTGGAATCTCACCCAGCAAATATTGCTATATACAATAGGTGCGTATGAATTTTTTTTAAATTAATTTGGGAGCTATCTACATGGAAATGAAAGTCAATGCATAATCATGAAAATCAATAATAATGATAGAAATAAACAATCATAATTAACAGTGATGATGATGACAACTAATGTTTACACGTATTATGTCTGGCACTGTGCTAAGTGATTTTGAATATTGTCTCATTTGATCCTTACAACAACTCTGAGAGACAGTGTAACAGTAAGCACCCCAACGTACACAGGGGTGTCTGTTAGCGTAGCTTCTTAGATCTGCATTCAAAAAAGGAAAACAACTTTCAAGGGGTTAACAATCACTTTAATCAAGCATATGTATCATTCCTTTAACCAAGCACATATATCATTTACCAAGTTCAGAGGAGTCAGCACTCCCGACCTCAAAGAAAATATGGAGAAGTCAAAAAGACAACAGACATGGCTTCCTTTGTCTGACCAAATTCAACAGACAGGTATTGTCTGACCATAGTTAGAGAGAGAGAAACATGGACATCTGGGTTTTCAAAGCTGGGGGGGAGGGCGGTTCCTTAAAGCAGCCTCCCAGAGTCCTTGTCCCTTTGAACTTTCTTAGCAATATTCTGAGGATCACCTGCCAGGATAAGGTACCAGGCACTGAGATCCTTGCTCAACCTGAACTGCCAAGCATTCAAACTATGCTTCAGTGCAACTCCGATGGGCTGGCCATGTTATTTCAATGAAAAATGTATGCTTGCCAAAAATCATATTTTATGGAGAACTCACATGGGGCAGGCAATCACATGGAGGTCAGAAGAAGCAATACAAAGACATTCTCAAGGTCTCTCTCAAGAACTTTGGATTTGACTGTGCAGCTTGGGAGACACTGGCACAGGATGGCTTGCCCACAGCAGAAAAGGTGCTCTATGAGCAAAGCAGAATTGAGACAGCACAAAGGAAGCATAGGGTGCATAAATTTGGAATCACCACCCCAAATATTCACATGGACATCTGTGCCCAATCTGTGGTAGAGCATTCCAAGCTCATATTGGTCTGATCAGCCACAGCTGGACATACTGAAACTTCACTCTATCATGATGATGTCATTTTTGTCCTCTTCAAGAATGAAGGAGGACAAAAACAAACAGATATGTGTTATTATTATCGCCTTAGAGTGGGTGAGGAAAGTGAGGCAAACAAAGATTCAATTAATTGCCAGAGTCATATAGATCATAAGTCCTTGAAACAAAATTTGAACTCAGGTCTTCGTGATCCCAAGCCCCACCCTCTAGCCATTGTTAGACTTCACTATCTTGAGGGAAGGACCAAAACTTTGGGGATACTAAACTTAAAAAATCAGAAAGATGGAGAAGAGACAAAAAAATGGATAAGAATTTGAAAAAAGAGTTAGAAGAATCAGGAAAATGTAGTCTCACACATCCAAGGAATAGGTTAAGTTGAATGTTAGAAAGGAAATGAGATTTCAAGAGTTTGAGAAAGTGATTAGTGAGCTAGTGACAATTTATATATACATATATATATATATATACACACACACATACTTATATATACATATGTGTGTATGAATGTATGTACGTTTTATGTATGTATATACATATACTAAATATATACATATATACATGTATATAGAGAGATGTGTGTATATGTATCTGTATACGTATATATATACACTGACACCCTAATACATATAGGTATGTGTGTATGCATACATATTATATGTATATGATACAGAAGAAGTAAGACATGGAACTATAGTCGCATATTGTAAGTCAGGAAATTAAGACTTTTGTTTTTAAAAAGGATTTTGCATGTCCAATACATTTACAAGTAAACAGAAAGTGAGAGATTGAAGAAACCTGGGAAAGAAGGAATAATTACTGTTATAAGTCCTGGCAAAGGTAGGGAAATTAGCCCTTGTGGGAACTAGGGTCATGTACTGTGAGACTGAAGGAAGATTTCTCTTCCTTCAGTGTTAATTCTCAGCAGGTAACTGCCTACTATTCAGAGCCATGCTCAAAGTTCTCATAAAAGTTATTCTGTAGAAAAAAAGATTTACATATATTAGCATATATAAGATACATATATGCACACATATATCTTAATTCTGTCAATCAAACAAGTTGAATTGAACTTCCAAAGGCCATCTCAAAAACTTGATGACAGTTACCCTGTCAAGACCAGAGAGTTTTCTCCTTTACTATTCATCAAACACTTAATATTATTAATTAAACTAAATGTCTCCAGTTTCTTCAACTGATTTTCATTTATCTTTGCATCCTAGGTTGTGAAGTGAGCATAGTGAAGACTTGAATTCAAATCTGACCTCAGATAGTTATTAACTGTCTGCCTTGGACAAATAACAAATTCCTTTTGCGTCAGTTTCTACATGTGTAATATTATGCATAAAAATAGCACCTGCCTCTCAGGGTTGTTGCTAGGATCAAATAAGATAGTATTTGTAAACTGATTTAAAAACCTTAAAATACTATATAAATGCTAGCCATTGTCATCATTGTCAGCAGTAGCATCAAGCATCTTGTGCATATTCCCAGCTTACCAGTGCTTTTCCTAATAGGTCTTCCCTAAACTGAACACAGTATTACAGTTTTGATCTACCCAGGACAGAGTACTATAGAACTAGATTTCTCTCAATGAAATCTAAAACGTTAGATTTTTTTTTTCAGTTGCCATATTTATCATACAGTGTGTCCCCTGGTTCCTGTTAAATTGTAGGGAGCATCAACTCTTATTAGACTATCCATTTCTCGTCTGTCAGTATTTTTAAGGCTCACCTTTTTTTAGCCATGAATATATAAAACAAGTGTTTTTAACTTCTCATGAGTAAGTTACTACTGGTACTACCCCTTTGTATTTAATTCTCTACCCCAGCTGCTACAGGAGCTGTTACAAACAGGGTTTTTTTTGTTTTGTTTTGTTTTTATCTTTTGCAAGCCCTCCTCACAGTTGCCCATGGTCCTAACTGAAAACCTTGTCTCATTTGTCACTAAAAAGTTGAAGCCATTCTCTAAGACTTTCTTCTCTTTCATATCCTTTTGACATTGTCTCCCATTATCATTTCCACTCCAGTGCCTTACTAAGAGGTGATCTTTCTGTTCATCCAAGCTTAGCCCTCCACATGGATCCTTGATCTTTCCATCTTCTCAGTATCTTGCCCTGAGAATTTTCTCCACTATATTTAATCTCCTTTTCTGTTGCCTAGAAATATATTCATATATACCTTATCCTAAAAACTAACACTAAAACCTCCCTAGATCATACAAAGTCCACCAGTCATTGTCCTATATCTGTCCTTCCCTTCTCAACTAAACACTCTGGGGAAAAAAAAAGTTTAGATGATTGTCCATTGTCCCTCTATCCTTACTAAACCCTCTGCAAACTGGCTTCCAACCTCAATAGAAACTGTTTGTCCAAAGTGGCAAGTGACATCTTTTTAATTACCAAATTAAATTATGGTCCTAAGATTTTCTTCAGGTCTCCTCCAATTATCCAAAGAGGACACCTGTTCTACTCCTATTATTATTTGTTTTCATGGTACTATGTATACCCAAGGGAGCTATTTTATCTCTCTTGTAGAGGAAAATCTTGAGAGTCTGAAATTTTCTGATCTACTCCAACATATTCCCTGAATCCTGTCCCTTGGCTTTATTTAAAACTTATTTCAAGTACTAGTCCTTCCTGGAAATTTTCCTCCATATCGCAGATACACATTCCAGTCTTTCCAAGATTATTTCCTTCTGTTCCGTATTAATTTTATATGTTCTGATATAACCCTACTTGCTTACATTTGCATGTATATGTATATATATATGTATGTGTGTGTATATGTATATGTATATGTATATGTATATGTATATGTATATGTATATGTATATGTATATGTATATGTATATGTATATGTATGTACCCCATCCTCCATTAGAATGCAAACTTCCTCAGGCTAGGTTTGCATTTGTTTTTGTATTTGTATCCCTAGTGCTCAACACAGTGACTATCATATGATAAGCTTTGAATAAAGGCTTGTTGATCGGTCAACTGATCCTGAGAATACTAAAGGCTACTTACCTACCACACATCTTCCCTTTGTCCTTTGGTCTTATGTAATTTCATTCTTTCAAAATTATGTTATTCTATGATTTATAACAATGTAGCACTACTAAGGAAATAAGTGTTAAAACAATAGGTTTTTAAAACAACAAGCCATTTGGAATCACTGAAGACACCAAGTTGTCCAAATATTATATGATCCCATTAATTCATCTTATTCAACTTACTGGAAATTCTCTAGAGTAGATTATATCATTATAGTTACAAAACTGACTAAGAGTCATAGCAAATATAAAATGTCATTATGTCTATTCTTTATGAATTATTTAAGAAGTTCTTGATTCAATAAGGTAAAATACAGCCTTAAAGGTCTTCCTAGAAAATGTGTTGATTCCATACATTAAAATTATACAATACTCTTTGGCTAATCTGAGAACAGAGATACACTTGTTTTCTTATTCTCTCCGTAGTGACATGAATGAGGTTTATTTACAGGAACTTATCGATGTTGTAAATGATGTTCTGTACAGAATCCAAAAAAAAAAAAAGTAGAGGTTGAATGTTACCCTGGAAAACTCCTAAATTTCTGGAATTGAAATTAGAGGACCTGAGTTCAAATTCCCAGCTTGCCTACTTCTCACACCTCATGTGATCTTTTCTGGCTCTTAATTTCCTCATTTGTGAAATGAAGTGGGCTTAGATGAGGTGACTGGTCAGATCTCTTAATGCTCCAGATCTATAGAGCTGTGATAAAAAAGGGGTTCAATATTGATGGTCCAAATGCTACTACTTGCCAATGATATATTTGTTTTAATAGCAGAAAGGCCTAGAATATCCCAAAATCCCCATCCTCAAATTCTCAATGAATTGAAAGAGATTGATATATACATGCTCACTGAGGCAATATGTGCATGGAAAAAAATAATACTCCCTTGATGATAAAATGCAAATTAGACTATCAATACCTATATTTTCATCAATTGCTGAAAATGGAAAATTACTTCAGCTCAGATGTTATTACAATATTTTCCTGACTTAGCATTTAGAAAATTAATAACTACAGCAACCTTCATAATGAAGATTTTCCTAAAACATCAATTAGAGCCTTTTGACACAAACTTATCTTTTTGCCCTTATCCAACTTAATCTTACATTTATTAATTTATGTGCAATTTTGATGTCATGTTTTATTTGAATCTTGAAGAGAACCAGTACAAGCAGTGGTTTATATTATATAGCTGATTTCATGGGGAAAGAAAAATTTTTAGTCCATCTCTGTAGAGCCAGTCCTTTCATATGAAGGCATTGAAGGAGAAAATTAAATAACCCTAACCTCTTAAGTTATTCATCTTAAAACATGAAAGCTAGACAAAGGCATGTAAATATAATCATACCTGTATATAGCAATGTGTAAGAGAAATTACCAAGATATAATAATAAATATTATAAGCAAATTTATATAATGTCATGGTCAACTTTTTATTATTTTCTGGATATATCCCAAAGATCCATAGATTGTCAGAATAAACAGCGACTTTAGAAATTAGCTAATTCAATACCTCATTTAAGAGATGATATTGAGGAACACTAAGTTTCTGACAGTTATGGTGTAAGAATCTTAACTAAACTAATTTTTAGTCCAATATTCTTTCCATTTTATCATTATATTATACCTAGTTTTTCTTGGTATCTTACTGGAGTTTTTGTGACATATGAGCACTTAATATTGTGGTCTTTCTCTTTCCTGTTTAGTCAGATATTCACATAAAGAATAGTCAGATAAATAATATTGAGAACTAGAATCTCTTATGTATGTGTTTTTGCACAAACATACTGATTGAGGAAGAAGTTAGCAGATTGGCCATAAGATGCTTTGGCATTGCAGCAGCAAGTGCCATATTTGTAGACTATGTGATTCTCTTGCCCATTTGCTTTTAAGTTCCTTGAGGAGAGGGATTATATTTATCTTTTTTATATTAGTATCCCCAATACATAGCATAGTGCCTAGCCTATAGATTATGCTTTATAAATGCTGACTTATTACGTATTGTCAAGTCTTGAACAAAGTTTGACTTTACTTGTAAAGGGGGGAGGGGAGTGGTATAGGCAGGTACTACAAAAAAGCAAGAATATTTTAGATTGGTTTTAGGTACTGGAAGTAGTTCTGCTATGTTTTTTTCACTTCACATTTGATGATAGTGTAAAGTTTAATTAGTTGCACTGCAAAGTAATCAGCTGATACTTAGAAGAATTCAGGTTTATAGAATCAGAGACTCAGAATTAGAATTAGCCTTATAGAAGCCATATAGTCCTCACTTCTCATTTACAAATGAGTAGACAGAGGCTCAGAAATTTTAAATGATTGGCCCAAGATCATGCAAATAGAAAGAGAACCAGAATCTGAATTCTGGTCTTATAATTTCAGAGCTAGTGTTCAATCAACTTCATCATAATGCGTCTTCATCGACATGATTTTTCCTTGCTATGTAAATATCAGAACCTAATTATAGAAAAAATCTCATGAAAAGCAAAGGGAAATGAAAATTATCTTCTAGAAGTTAATTTTATAACCATTTCAGTCATTCTTCTGCTCTATAAAATGAAGTATACTTAAATGATATCTTCTTTCAGAAGGAAAGTTGTATCTCACAACCTCAGCTTTAGAAACAGTATCTGACATTTTTTAAACAATAAAATCTATTTGCCCTTAAGAAGAATAAAAAATAACATTCAGATAACCAGGAAGTTGCTTGAATTAATTAACAGGGAACCAAAAGAATAATTTAAAACAGAAATAAAGGACTGGGCACACATTGGTAATATTCACATTGCCCCTTCTGTGAATTTTAGGGTAAAAAATACTTTCAGAAAATTGTATTCTATGTCAGGAACATATGACTGCTCTGAAGGGGAACACTGGTACAGTTGACTAGGAAAAGGGAAAAGATATCCAGACTCTAAAATTAGAATAGTGTTTCCTTCCATTTCTAATCCATTGGTCATCTATTTGGGATACAAAGGGATGGAGATGCTAAAAATGCCCTAAGACTTTACATCGTCTATAGGTGAGAACAACAGGCAGGCAATTTATTCCAACTCTCTAATTTTATACTCTGACCCAGAGTAAATAACTCTGGCCCAGAGATATTAAGTAATTCATCCAAGGTAATAAAGAAAGTAAGTAGTGGATCCAGGATTCTTATACAGGTTTTCTGATTTCAATTCCAGTATTCTTGACACGAAGAATACAAAATCATAACGTTTATGTTTATTATAAATCAAGGAAGGAAACAAACATTTATTAAATTGGTACTATGTGTCAGGCTCTGGGAGGGAACTTCTACTATTATTCTCATTTCATACTTGAGTAAACTGAGGCAGAGAAGTTAAGTGACTTAACAAATTCACAAAATCACAAAAGCTCGGTTAGAAGTAATAGCTTCAGAGTTAGAAGAAATGGAAGCGACCTAATTTAGCCCATATTACAAAAGTATCTCTTCTACAACATACCTAAAAAAGAGGTCATCCAGATGTTCCTTGAAGTTCTCCAATGAGAGGAAAGCTAATTCCATTGTCAGAAAATTCTCAATATAAAGATTTTTTGTAACCTGTAGGATGAGGTACCAAATTATAATTTTGAAAATTAGTACTTCTAAAACAGAAAGTAATGTCAAAATTCACTATTTTAGAAAGAGTGAACTTTCCAAGTTTTCATTGTTGTTTTTAAAATTCCTATGTCTACTTCCCATTATCATAGTGGATAATCAAAATTATTTACATAACCTGTTTAAAAGACAGTGTATTTTGTTTAGACTGGTCATTAACGAAGCTGAGAAATGGACATTAAGAATGGGAGAGGCAGGAAACTAAATGAACTATCTTATCTACAGATGCAGTGAAGCATCGAAATGTAATCTGCATTGAGATGAACATTTCATCTGGAGTAGACAGGCTTATCAGAGTTCTTAGTGTAAAACCAATTGGTACCTGGCAGAGTTTCTGCTCTCCATGTTTTACATCATTGTCAAACCTCAGAAAAACATTAATGTTGCAGAGTTGGCTAAAATTAATGAGGGGAATGATTGCTTCTTCTAAGTAATTTTTAAGTTCAAAAATTTATTTGGTTATTCTTTTTTTTCCTTAAAATGAGAAAAATGAGAAGCATTTTGACATTCTGCATCTCATCAGTCAGTTTCCAGACACTATTTTATAGTTAATCAACTATCTTTTCTTGCAAAACATTTTTGCTCAGGATCATTGAGATTGAGTGATATTGCAAATGACTCTGAGTCTTATTGGCTTTAAACAGTATTCTAGAACATTCCTGATTTAGAAGTATTTTTATTTGTGTCATGTTGTATGACAAAGCAGAATTTATGTAAAAATAGATTCATGCAAGCATAATTTAATATTTGGAAATAGAATATTACAATGGAATCTAGCAGAGCAATGTTTAGTAACCTTTGAGAAGTTGTTTACCTGTTTCTAACTTCTTCACTCTTGACAAACCAATCTATGTTACAGGCTGTCTGTAGGAAAGAAATTAAACTCCCTTTAAATAGTATGGTTAAAAAATGAATAAATAAATATCTTCAAACTGCTAGCAATAAATATGAATTAAGACTATGTGGTAAATAAGTACCTAGAAAAAACCATCTCAATTTTGGGGGTATGTGTACATTTTAATGCTGGCTTCTATGTCTCATCACTTCATTCACGATTCTGTGAGTACTTTGTTGAGAGCAAGTTAAGAAATAAATATAATTATGCACGCAATTGAAGAAAAAAAATTAGCTGTGGTGCAGCTGAGCAAAAAAAACATGCAAAACAACCTGGTATAAAGTGGGAGTCAGGAAACCAGAGTGCTTGTCTTGGTTCTTCTACAAACCTTTTTTTTCATTATTAATTTCCTATTTTTCCTCTCCAGGCATCAGATTCTTCATCTCTAAAATGAAGGGTTTGTGCTTGATGGTGCAATCTTCAGCACTCAGGGCATGGGCTACTTCAGACATGAGTTCCCCTAAATAATATATCTCAGGTTCTCTGGGCTCTATTGACATTCATTCATTCAAAAACAATTACTCATAAGGTTCTACAAAAATGTTTACTTTTTGTTAGTCAGCAAAAAAACATAATTACTTCAAAATAATGACATTTAACAAACCAAGAGAAAATTAAACCATTTCCCTCGCACAACACCTCCCACATGTACATACAATATTAGCGGGTGGAATAAGCTATCAGTCAATGAATATTTATTAAGCACCTACTGTGTGCCAGGCACTATGATTAGTATGGGGGATAAAAAAACTGGTTTAGGACATACATGCTTTCAAGGAACTCACAGTTTAATGTAGGAGACAACACCCAAACAACTAAGTATAAAAAGTTTTATAAAGAACACTCATGGAGGCATGCAAAAGAAATGTAGGAAAAAACATTTGGCAGGGATACACACATGACTGAATACATGTGCAGAGTATACGTATGGATGAGCAACTCAGTCCTCTGACTAAGCAGGACTGCTGATGTCTTCTGGAGGTGTAATCACCTAGCTGTCCTACACACACACACACGCACACAAACATGTGCGTGTATGAATATATGTACATGTGTGCATCTATACACATGCACATACACATAAGTGTATATATACAAGCATATACATACACACATGTATGTATACATGTTTATATATGTGCAAAATGAATATAGTTATGCATATAAACTTATATACATTCGCATTTATATATTTATAATATATATGTATATGTATAGAATATATTTTTATTTATAGACTAATGTATATAATTATAAGTATTATCTAAGAACAATTTCATCATAAAACAATTCATTTTTGAATCAAAGCATGTCATCTATGCTGTTTTGCAAGTTATTGATAAAAAAAATGCTGAACAGAAAAAGTCTATGAATAAAAAACCTTTGGGAATTTGATGAGAGACATATGTAGATTGACGTTGCTTTCGTAGTTTATTTAAAGCCTAATGAGTTCTGCTTCCTTTTATACAAAGATAAAAAAGACATTTCTATGAGATAAGGTACTAAAAAAGGACTGAGATTCCATATTCCTTTTTTTCATTTCTCATCTCACTTCTTCAATTTCATTTGCATGAGAGACCCAAAGAATCCTAAAGTTAAGGGACAGTTGAAAATAAAATAACTGGGGCCTAGGACTCAGATAGTCTTCGAAATTTGTCTAAAGGTCAGATAATGCCTTCTACCAAATAATTTTGAAATAGTACAGAATGGCAAATGGGAATATAAGCAAGTTATAAGGACTTCAGTGTTCTATAAATTTTGTCTCTATAACATGTCTGCTACACAGTCCATTACAATTAACATTGATATCTCTCTGGTACAGACCTTGTCACCTCACACTTGAACTATTACACAAATTACTACTGATTTGTCCCCTTGACTCAAGTCTTTCCGCACTCTAATCCATCCTACACTTAGACATCAAATTGATCTTCCTAAAATTCAGGTTTGACCATATCATACTCCCTTATCCACATACAATAAATAGAAGAACATCCTTATTAGTCCCAGGAGAAAAATATAAAATCCTCTTATTTGCTCTGTAAAAGCTCTTCAAAATATGTCCCATTCAACTGTCCAGTATTTATATATGTTACTCCCCTCCACTTTCTCTACAATCTATTGACACTGGCTACTTGCTATCCCTCTGACAAGACACTCTATCTCATGACTCTTCACATTTTCACTGGTTGCAGCCTAAGGCTAGAATTCTCTTCTTTCTCATCCATATCTCCTGGGTTCCCTAGATTCTTTCAAGTCCCTACTAGAATCCTTTCTTCTACAGGAAACCTTTCCCAATCCCCCTTAATACTAGTACCTTCTCTCTGTTAATCATTTCCAATTTATCTTGTATATAGCTTGTTTGTAAGTGTATATTGGCTTGCTGTCTCCCCCATTAAATGTTGATACCAGATAAAAACACATTTTCTGTAAAAAGCCTTTCCTCACTGCTAATGGCTTTTCTCACTGTTAATACTTTCTCTCTGATTATTTCCAAGTTATCATACCTATATATTGTTGGTGCGTAATTGTTTGCATGTTGTTTCTCCCATTATATTGTTAATTTCTTTAGACCTGACACTAGTCTTTGTTTGTCTGATTTCTTTCTTTCCTCAGTGCTTAACACAGTGCCTGGCATATAGTAGGAAATTAATAAATGCTTGCTGACTTGATGTAATTTGTCATAACTTCAAATCAGGTAATAACTTGCTTTTGACAAGGGCAAAAGTTCTTGAAGCAAGAGAAGGCATGTTCTAAAAGGATCTATTTTAACAGGCTGGATGCTTTGTATTCCAAATGATGTTGGGCTCTTAGAGGTAATTCTCTTCTGGAGAAGAAATTTCTTTCATGGCTAATGATGGAAACTAAGAGATTTCTCTAGTAACGGGAAGAAAAGACCACTGAAGACTTCTGCTAGTCATGCTTGGGGAAAGAGTGCCTGCAACAAGATTCTGAAGCTTAAGCCTCTGGAATCTAAGCTAAAAGAGAAACAGTAGTGTCTACCTGTCCTCTCAGGTGGAATAAGAATTAGTTAATTTGAAAGTACCAGTAAAAGCTCAAACCCAGAAGATGAGAGAAACTAAAGGAGAGACACATCTGGCAAGAACTACAAGACCAACCTTGGCAAGAACAATTTGGAGCAAGCCCAGTGGCTGAGTTGTGATAACTGGAAAAAACTAATGGTCTTCAAGCTCTTAGAAGTGTGTCTTGGTAACCATAAATGAGATAAGAGATAGATAATAGCTAGTGGGAATGATAGAATAAGTGAGGGGTTTTAAGGATGGAGGAGAGATTGAAATGTTGGTAGGTACATGCGAAGAGCCAGTAAACAGGGAGAGACTGAAGAGGAGAATGGGCGTGACAATAGAAGCAATTTGTGGAAGAAGACTGGAGGGAAAGTATCTAAGATACGTGTAAAGGAGCTGCCATGTTTAGGAAAAGGGCCACCTCTTCAAAACAGGAGTGGAGATAGTGGTTGAAGGCATCTTATCAATTTAAGAAGAGGAAGAGGGACAAAAGGAACTCTAAGTGAATAGTCTCCATTTATTGTTGGGGTAAGAGGTCGGCCTCTTAGTTATCATGGTGGGGGCTGGGAAAGCTTGAAGAATAGTGAGAAGGTATGAACAGGCACTGTGTGCATTGGAATAATTACTCAATTAAGAAAAAACTAAATGTTTGCTTCTCTGCCTGCTATGAGGGTTCTGTTGAGATAATCAAAAAATCCTCCACTCTTTTCTGAGTCATAGTGTCTAGGATGAGATTTCTGCCTACCCTTTCTCCAGTGTAGAAAGTGTAGTGGATCTGGGATTCATAGATTAAGAGGCCAAATACTACAATGGAAAGAGTACTTCTTTGGAGTCAGAGGGCATGGGTTTGACTCAACTCTGCTACCTACTTATTTCATCTCATTAAATCATTTAACTTTCCTTGGCTTCTTAGGCTTAACATTAGCCCCCTGTTTAAGTTCCATGTAAGGATGAAAGAAGAGACTCACAAGTCCCTGAACAGTTAGCAAAAGGAGATTTAATTTGCCCTAACAAGGACATGATGGCACTTAGTTTCTCTAGAAGTTATCTCCAGGCAATGAGATGGCACAGTGCATAGAAAAATCAAACATAGAGTCAGGTCTTAGTAAAATTCTAGACTCAGAAATTAACTCGCTATGTGATGTAGGGCAAGTCACTTAACCTCTGTTTGTCCCAGTTTGCTCAACTATAAAATGAGGACATAACAGCACCTACCTACAGGGTTGTTTTGAGAATCAAATGAGATAATATTCATAAAATGCTTAGTATGGTACCTGGCACATAATAGGTGTTACATAATATAAATGCTTCTTCCCTTTTGATTCCTCCTTTCCCTTCCCAGACCTTGACTTTCCATATGGAAATCTTTCTGCTTATCCGGAAAGGATTTGGTCAGGGCATGCTATGATGAATTGTGTGGTCTGTAGTCACCACTTCTTAAACTATGGGTTGCAACCTAGTCTATAAATGCACCAAATCAAAGGGGCCCAACTTCCACAATGGTAATTTTTATGCTCTTAGGTGAATAGGAAGTTATATTAAGGGAGGCAAAAACTCAACAAGTTCCAGAAATATGTCTGTTACCTTTCAGGGAAAACTGATCCATATTGTGGGAAAATTGAGGAAGCTGGTCCTACCCTATCTGGTAAATGAGGTCTTTAGCCTGGATGAACTATGAGATACATTTCTGTCCTAAATCTGAGGTGCTTCATGTCAGCCAAAACGATCTAGGTTCAATGATCAATTCTAATATATCCTAGCCAAAGTAAAACTCTCAATTTCCCATTCATCTCTCTAAGATTATAAATTATAGAGAGGGCACAAATTTGCTTTGGTGAGAGGAACTTTCCAAGAGTTGTCTATACCATTGAATTCATATGTACAGTATTAAAAAATTAAAAATAAAATTAAAAGCACCATAGCAATTCTGTTATAGTCACTGCACGAATCAAAAGAGATAATATAGCAAAACATTTTTCAAATCTCAAAGTGGTATATAACTGCCAGTTATGATCATTATTATGATTTCAAATATATTATCCTGAAAGCCTGGATAACAATATAACATGGTAAGAATTTTTTTATTTATTTATATAAAAGTCTTTCATGTTTTGATCTATATAACCTTCAAGTCAAATCAAGTCTCATTGGTAACTAGGGAGCTGGGGGGGGGGGTAGATGACAAAAGAAATGTCTTTCATACATGGAAATTGAATTAAAAATTCAATAATTTTACTTAAGAGTTTGATACTATACAGAAAAAGGAAAAGCATGCAGTAGTCTCTTTTTGTACACTAGAAGATTTTTGACTTGGTTCAAACTCAGTAGAAAATTTTCTATTCATTATCACCTCATTAACCTACTGTGACAAAGCCTTGGCAAACTTTGCAAAATGACATTGACAGTGGAGTTAGTGGCACTCTTAGACCAATTTTGTGGAATGCTTTTATGGTCCAATGAATTATCTTTATTGTCTTAAAGTCTAGCAGTCTCAAGTTAGCAGCTTCAGTGACTTTATGGATTGGAAATACTTAAATGACTGTATGAGCAAAAATATGTAATACCTTGAAACTTTTATTTTTATAGTCTGCCTAATATTCATTTCCCATATTATGGATATTTTCTTTCAAATTCTTTTTTTGATAAGAGTAAAAGATGCTGGGTATGTGAGATGATGAAACTTATTATTATATATGAATACAAAAATCTGTCAAAATTTTCATAGTGCAGTGTTTCAGTATGATTTACTTTCATTCCTTAGATTATCACCTCAGATTATTTTTCAAAAAATATAGACCCTTTGTTTGAAAGGGTAGGGTGGAGAGACCTGAGTTTGGTGCCAGAAAGCTTTTCTTTGAATCCCAACCCTGCTACTTAATACGCATCATAGTCCTTAGAATACTGAACTTGGAATTTAAAAAAAAAAAGCCTGTTCAGATTCTGAATCAAACACTAAACAGCTATATAATTTTGGGCAAATCATTTAATCGTCAACCTCAGTTTCTTAATTTTTAAAATGGTAGTTGTCATAGCACCTCAACTACAGCATTGTTATGAAAATCAAATAAGGAGTATGTGTGTAGATATAATATATATGTGCATACATAAATTATACGTATGTATAATATATATGAAATTAAAACATGTTTTTCCTTTATGATTTCTGGAAATATAGCTCTGAAAAACTAGGCTCTGTTAAAGCCAACTCTGATTCAAATGGAGTTACCTGACTATCTTTAAACCCAAACCACTCTGGCCTTCACTGATTGGTCAATAATAGGTCCCCACCCAAGCCTCACTTGCTCATTCTTTGAGTTTGAAGGTTCAGAATGAGTAAAAATAGCAATTGTTTCTGTTCTGGCTGGAAACTCCTTAAGTCTTCCCGTCCCAGATTGATTCTTTTGTCAAGGTAAACTAGGCATTCTTTTGCCTCACTCCTTACATAGCCTTTAATTTCTGAATGGGCATTACCTCAGACAAACTGATGCCTGGGAAAGAGCTTGACTTAAAAAGACTAAGGCCTCTCGCTCCATGTGGAACCATCACCAGTCCTCTTGACCTACACTCACACACATACACACATACAGAGAGACAGAGAGAGAGAGAGAGAGAGAGAGAGAGAGAGAGAGGAGACATAATCTATAGTAATACACATGTTAATAAGTACAATGATTTTAATTATTTGTGTATATGTGATGAATTTCAGGGAAAATATTTTGCTATTCCTATATATACAATTCTACAAATAGTAGGAACCCAGAAATACTAGAATTTTCTTGAGTCTGTACCTTTTCAAACAGTAATAGCTTTACAAAGGTTAAAGTATTTCAATACTTTGTATCATTAAATTTTTACAAAAATCTTGTAACTTACAGTGTAGGTACTATTAATACCTGTTTTACAAATGAAGGAACTGAGGCTACGTACCCAGGTTGACACAAATAGTATGAATATGAGGCAGGGTTCAAACCCATGGATCTAGGGTAAGTATGGTTAGCTATGAACATCTGGGAACAAGGGATTTGATCAAGGAAGAAGAGCAGAAATGACAATAGAATACAATGGATGGAATTTTACCTTTTACCAAAGATCTTTTCATTTAAGAGCTATTTTTGTCAGTGTCGCAAGCCATGAATTACTCACAAAACTACAATTACTCAATGACATGTGTGCAGTCATGGAGTATAATGTGAAGAGAAGTTTCTATGCAGCTGCATGAATCATCCCTGTAATGAAGTTTGTAAATGGAAATCTCTTCAACATATTATACTAAGGACAGAAATGAATGCATTACCTTTTCTTTACTGATGTACTCCAAATCTAAGTCCAAATAATTAAATTTCAATTATCTGGTTTGAAATATACAAAGCTAAGAATAAAAACTTTTCAAAATACGTTTACAAATATGTGCATGCACGTATAATTTTATATACATAAAAAATTATGCATATATATACATATATGTTAGAAATCCTAAATTGCAATTTGTTTACCATAATTCGTCTAATTGAGCTAAACATTCTACATGAAATTGACCATGAGCATTGATGATCCTTTAGATAAATGTTTCTATTACAGAGCATGCTTGTAGAAGAGTACTTTAATGTGATTTCCATCCAATATGCAGCTATATTCCATAACCTGATCTTTGATTGTGAATGTCAGCCAAAAGCACTGTTTTATGGTAAAAAAAAAATTTCAAAGCATTTCCTTTGCTATCAATACAATATATTTCACTGGATCTGTTTTGATGTGCCAATTCTGGGTGAAACAACATACAAAACAGCAGCTGGTTGAAGTGGTTTACATTTCTCAGTCAGTAACAACAAAAATAAAGTTAGAAAATACAGATGTCTTTGCATGTGAAATCACTGCTACGTTAGGTGAGAGATGGAACAATATAACACACTTTCATAAAATAAAACTTGAATCCTTCAGGAAGCTGCAGTTTCTCTGAGGTAGATATTCGCTTCACCAGCACAAATTTGTTACCTCTCTATAACTTTGTGGGTGGTCTTTACAAATTATATATATATATATATATATATATATATATGTATATATGTACATATATATACATATATATGTATATATATATTCATCTATCTATCTGTCTGTCTGTCCATCTGTCTATTTATCTAGCTATCTTCCTATATCTTCACTTTGGGATCAATGAGTGGGTTGATGTGTGATGAGACTTTGGTAATAACATTACCAATCTCATAAGAAAAATTTTCTACATTAGTAAATCCTGCCAAAAGCTACATTGACCTCCAAAACACAGTTGGCTGTGGCTGAAGGACTTTTTGAATATTTGTTAAAATAGCATACCCAAAATCTGTGGGTAGAACAGAAAAGTCACAAAGTACATACTAAACTAGAATTTTAGAGAAACTATCTGAAAACAAATAAAATATGTTCAGTATAGCTTTGTGCTCAACTTATTCTTTTAAAATAAAAAAAAAAATTATCTACCTTTAATCTATCTCAGGGCCATTTTTACTTCTAACAGCTAAAGCATTGGAGAAGAACCCAGATTTTATCATTTCCTTTTACTTTTTATAACAGTTCTCTAATTTTATTGACATAGGGAGTTCCCAGTGAGGAAATGCCCATATCCAACTGTATTCAGACTAGTTGTAGATAAATTATCTGCATGACATTAGAGATTAAGTGACTTTACCAGTATCACCAAGCCAATATGTGATTGAGGTAGGATTTGGATCCAGGTCATTTTTTATTCTGAGGTCTTGTCACTACCCATCATACCATATTGCTTCTCTTGTGAGTAGGAAATGAAAAAAGTTTTCTGCAATTGATGGTTTTTAAGTAGGATTTTCTAGGGTTCCTCCTCCATAACCATGTATACCCACACCTACTCTCTTATCACCCACACACACATACGCACACATGCACACACACACACACACACACACACACACGACCCAAATTCACAGTAAATATATATGAGAAAATTAGTTAAGAACCGCTCATAATCCTTGTAGATGCAATCATTAAGAGATTATGTCATATATATATTTGTGTCTAATGGTAGCCATGTCCAGCACAGGGGATGCAAAGGAAAGGAAAAAGAAGAAATTTATATAACTAGGAAGAGTCAGTTGTACATAACAGAGCTGTAGTTTCATGTGCAATAATTTTAAATTTTATTATGTTATGAAAATGCTTGTTTTATCCCATGAATTAAACAAAAATAAATGAAAGTAAAATAATGAAGATTAATTAAAAAAACAAATTGTCTAATATTCAAGGTCCTGTTATTTTCAATAAAGTAATCCACAGATTAATAGCTAGTCTACAACACCAATATTTTTCTTGAAATGGAATAGCTCAGTGATTAACTTATGAAATAAATATTATTAAATCACCCACATATTCTAAGCTCTGTCTTTGAATAAAGATGGCTGTTTGACTCATGGTTGTCTCTGGAATACCTGAATTAATTCTCTCCACATTGAACTAAAACATATGCTTCTTAGCTAAAAATGACAAAGATTGAGCTATTTTTTTCTCCAACAATTTGCACTTCCATTTCTCTCCTGTCACCCATTATTATGTTCTCTTTCTCTGTCACTTACAAAGAAGTATATTTTTTTTTTCAATTTCCTTCTACATGTTCCACCTTATTCACCTCTTGGAATGTGGCTACCACCAAATCATGCTGCATCTTTTCAACTTGTCTGAAATTCATTCACTAGTTACTTTTTATCTCGAATATCACGTCTTCTGTGATTGAGCTGTCTTCACCTGTCTGTCCTACATTTTATTCAATATGCTATCCCCAAAATTACTTGCCCCTATCACTATTCATATTCTACCAACCAATCTCTAACCAATTACTCAATTCAGTGCATCTCTTTCCCTTTGTACATCAAATTAGGTATTCTGGTTTTTGCTTCCAGACCATTTTTAGCCCTTTTTTCCCTTCTTGATTTTTTCGACTTCTTCCTTTTACTTTCCCCTGAAATAAGAATGAGAAATAAGAAAAATAGAGATAGGAATTCATAATAAGCCAAAAAAATTTTTAAAAATACTTTATTATATTATAAATTTAAAGCAGGAAAGAACCTTAGAGAACAATTAGTCCATCCCCTTCATTTTATAGATGAGAAAACTGAGGCCAAAAAAAATGTTAAGTGATTTGTCCAAGCTTAAATAGGTAGCAAATATGAGAGCAGAAGCAAATTCAAAGAAACATTTTATGGTTCTGTAATTGGGAGGAACACTATGAGCAATTGAATGCCCATTCTCCTAATTCAAATCATAAAATTCCAGAAATTAGGGATAAATTAGAAAGATAACAAGGTGCTATGTTCTTATATGAAGTGTAAAAGAATATTTACAGACTGCTGCTTTTTTATAAGGTGTGAAATTCTAAAAAATTGATGGAATTGAAAGTTGGCTAGCCTTTGACTGACTGAATATTGGTGATGTCTTTATTTACACCTAAAAAACAAGGCATACTATGTAAGGCAGCTAGTTGAGTCAAGAAACAATACTTTAGACTGCAACTTCTCATACTCTTGGAAATGGAATTAATTTATCATTGTTCCTCATTAGTAATGCCAGTTTGGTAATTGCCAAATCATTGGCAGGACCATTGGAAAACCAAGATCACTTTCATCCATGCCCTGGAGTAAGAATTCAGCCAAAAATTGCCCTGTTCTGCATTAGTTAGTTAACTTACTTAGCCAATTAGTTATTGTCCTTTCTTCTTGAAGTGGACCAAAATGCATCAGTTGAGTCAAGTTACTGCGTGTCCAACTGTGTTTCACCAGACCAATACAAGAGTGAAATGCTCTGCCACAGGTTGGGCACAAATAACCCATGTGAACACTTGGGGAGGAAGCTCTAAATTTTTACATCTCACATTTCTTTTGAGCTACTTCAGTTCTGCTTTTCTCATAGAAGACAGCACCTTCTATGATGAGGGCACACCATGCTGAGTTGTTGCCAGTGTCTCATTTATCACTCAGTCAATTTCAGATTTCTTGAGACCTTGAGAGTGTGCTTATGTCACTTTTTTCTGACCGCCGTGTGAGCATTTATTCTATTTGAGTTCTTCATAAAATAGTCTTTTTGACAAGTTTATGTTTGGCATTCAAACAGTGTGGCCAGTCCATTGGAGTTCTGCACTCTGAAGCAAAATTTGAGTACTTGGCAGTTCAGTATGAGAAAGGATCTCAGCTTCTGATCTTGTCCTGCCAAGTGATCTTCAGAATCTAAGACAATTCAAATACAAATGATTCAGTTTCCTGGCATGGCACTGGTATACTGTCCAGGTTTCACAGGCATACAACAATGAGGTCAGTTGCAGACTTTCAGTTTGGTAGTCAGTCTAACGCCTCTTCTCTCTTACACTTTTTCTATAGAACCTCTCAGACACTGAGGTAACTCTGGCAATATGTTTTTCAACCTCATTATCAATGTGTACATCCCTTACAAAGTAAGTGAGCTTATCCACAGCATTCAAAACTTCTGCACTTGCTATAACCAACTGCTCTACATTTGGCTGGTGTGGTGCTGGCTGATGCAGTACCTGTGTTTTATAAGTGTTAATTTTTAGGCCAAAATTAGCACAAGCAGCACATAATCGATACATATTTTGTTGCATCTCCACTTCAAAGGTTGCATTGAGTGTTTGATATTCCGAAAACAGAAAATCATGCACCAACATTCCCTGTTTCACTCCATTGGTGACTGGAAAAATGCAAGAACATCTTCCATTGTACAGAGCCCAGGCAAGCCTGCCATCATGAAATTAATATACAATGCTAATGAGTTTCCTCATGCAACCAAATTTTGACATAATTTTCAATGTCAAGATTGACAGTACCAAAGGCCTTGTTCATTTTGATAAGTGTACAAACTTCTGTTCTGCCACTAGCATTTCCCTAGAGTTGTTGGGCAGCAAACACCATATCAACCATCCCTCAGCCCTTTTCTAAAGGGCTCTCAGGTAGATGGTCATCTTCCAGGTAAAGGATAAGCCTCTTATGGAGGACTCTGACAAAAATCTTGCCAGTAATGGCTAAGAGACCCCTTGTGATTGTTACAGGACAACATATTAACATATTAACATATTAACTTTACAGAGATGGACAATGAAAAACCACCTGTTACCACATAACTCAGAAAATTTCAGTCACTTTGTGAATGAGCAATGTACCCCATATCTTGTAAATTTCAACTGAATTAGAATCAGCAACAGTCCCTTTGCACATGAAAGGGGCTTAATAACATTGAAAACCTCTTCTTCAGTTGGAACTTCAGCTAAGGAGGGATTGACTTCAACCTGAGATAAATGTTCAGTGGCTTCATCACTTATTGATGACAGTCCGTTAAGAACACCATGGAAGTGCTCAGTCCATTTCTCTAGGATCATGTCCTTATCAGCAATCAATGTGACTCTATCAGCACTGAGTAGTTGAGATGCACCATAAATCTTTGGCCCATGAATAGCCTTCAGTACATCATAAAAGCACTTTGGATTATTACTAACATCATAAAACTGAATTTCATCTGACTTCTTACTGAGACAAGAATCCTGAATCTCTCTAAGTTTTATTTGTACTTTCCTTCTGATGGAATTAAATACTTCCTTCTTAGAGATGGATGAACTGTCCTATTGGTAAATCCTGTGAAGTTCTCATATTTCATTTAACAGCTTCAGAATTTCCCCATCATTTTTGTCAAACCACTCTGGATGTTTGCAAGCATTCTGATCCAGATAAGCAAGTGCAGCATTGTACACCAAATATCTGAAAGCTGCCCCCTCCTTTTCTGTTCTACTATTGTCAACTGTGCTTGGCTTCCCTTCCCCTCCAATTTAGGAATGTTGCCACTCAGAGAATAATTCTAATTTGTTGCCATTAATTTTGCCTTGGTGTCACTGCTTTTTTGAATGCAAATATTTAGCTTGGAGAGAGGATAAGTCTATTATCAGTCCAGCACTCCGCATCACACATTGCCTTTGTCATTCTTATATTCTGTATGTTCCTTCTCACAATCACATAGTAAGTATATTATATGCCAATGTTTACTCTGAGGTTACATCCACCAAATTTTAGGACATTTAGGTAAATGGAAGACAGTGTTGCTGATGAGAATGTAATAGAATGAACAAGTCTTTGGTAGTAAATGACCATTGCTACTGTTGTTTCTACGTCTATTCCTCCCTTGAACTCCCTCCCAAATCTGGTAGTCTGAGCTTATTTTAGTCACCTAGAATTACAAACTTATCCTCTTTTTGACACTTTGATGATTAGAGTCTCCCAGGTCTTCATAATTTTTTTCTTTGACTTCATCAGGGTTGGTCATGGTTAGAGCATAGGTATGGATGATGGTGATATGTCATTTTCCTGCAAATGGCAATCATATTGTCATGAGCCTGTCATTCATTCCTTTTGGTGGGCATGCAAGTTTATTGACCAGATTAATTTTGATTACAAAACATACTCCGGTTTCACGGTGCTCCCTTTCACTGTGGTCACTCCAGAAATATGTGTATCTAGCTCCAACTACGGTAAACTAGCCTTCATGTGCCAATCTTGTTTCACTCAGGGCTGTAATTTGGATGCAATGTCTGTTGAGTTCTCTCACAATGTGAGATATTCATCTTTCAGATCTATTGAATTTTATGTTCCTATAACTGTACACACATTTTATGTACCGATGGTGAGTGGACTCATCTTTAAAGAAGTTTTGGTACATTTGTGTGTGTGTGTGTGTGTGTGTGTGTGTGTTTTGACCACAGGGTGGAATCTCCACCTGCCCTGGTAATCAGACCAGGGTCAGGTAAGAAGGGGCAAATTTTTAGGGCACCTTGTCTAGCACTTTCCTCACACCAAGTGAGCAGTGTGATACTTAAAAGGATGCTCTGATACCCATGGGGCTGCTTCCAATGAGATGACCACCCTATGGTCTGGGCTATCTGTGTGCAGAATTGTGACTAGAGGATCCAGTGTATCCACAATTGCTGTTTCATTACTGCCCTATCACCACAAGAATTTGAGGTAGGTTAAAATGGTAAAATGGCATGAGTGATGTCTTTTGACTTTTGTGTAAAGTGGATTTAAGTGAGGCAGAGTTGCATGAAGTCATCTACCTTATTCTCACCTCCAGAGTTCTCACAGTTCAGTAACAGGACAGAGTCAAGATAACCAGTGATGGCTCAAGATACAGTGGATGACCTTGTCATCTTTGAATGTCTAACCAAGCTCTAAGCACTCCAAGTACTCAGTCATCTTCATGGTCATTGGAACAAATAGTTCTCATTTGTCCATTCCACATGGGGAAGTCTTCACATAGTTGGGGTTAGACAACCCTATAATTCATCAATGAATCTGAGACCCCTTAGTTTCTCTCAATCTTTTTTAGTCTGTCTCAGTTTACCAGAGTGTGGCCACTGCACCTGCTACAACTATTTGGAATCACAGTAGAGAGTTAGGTAGAAGAGATGGACACTCAAATTGGAAAGCAGCCCTAAAAAGGGCATGGCAGCCCTCACACCAGAGGTTCTTATCTTCCCTGAACATACTCTCCATCCCTCAGTCCCAGATCCCTAAAGGAAAGTAACCAGGATAGCTAACATCAATGAAGTCATGCCACAGGCTGATCCACTGAAATAACTGGAAATATTTAGCCTAGAGATTTAACCTAATTTCTAGAGAAGAAATTAACAAGGGAAATAGAAATAAGATTGCTATATTTTGCCCTAAAGGGGAGAATTAGGAATGATTCAAAGAAGTTAATATTGCCTTGCGGTAATATAAAATTTAACAACCTGAGATATCTAAAAATCGGATGAATTATTTCAAAAAAGTGTACCCCCTGTAACTCACTGGAAATCTACAAGTATACTTGAACATTTGTGTGTTCTGTTACATATTAGATTGAATGGCTTCCAAAGTTCTTTCACGCTTTGACATTTTGTATTGTTTTAAACAAGGAGGAATAGCAATAAAAATTATGTCCTGAAGCAAAATAAATGACTTTAACTTCTCTTATTACCAATAATTACCCATGAGCTTGCCTAAGAAAATAGCCCAATGCAAGAAGCTGGAAAAATACTAAACTTTCTGCTCTAGACTTTTGTAACCTGATTTCTTTTTCCCTGTATGCAGTTCATTCACTGATTTGGAACCTATCTTCTATTAGATATAATGAAAAACATTGGATTCACAAAGACAAAAATTAGAACCCCTGCTCTCCAGAAACTTAATTTTAATTAGATACTTCTGCTTCTAAATAGGAGATACGCTATAGGGATCAGTCAGAATTATAGGTTTGGTATATTATTACTTCGTTGTTTAAGGTTGCATTTTATCACGTGTAAAGCTAGGTGGTTGTACGAGATGATTTCTATGGTCCACTCATGCTTTAAATCTATGATTCTATATTACATGCCTTTGAGCCAGACTGTTCATCATGACAATTATTTGATATATGTCAGGAAAGCATTCAGAGAAGAAATGTCATTCAAGGGGTAGACCATTATCTCTGAAGGCAGAGGACTTGTATTTAAATCTCACTTCTGTTACTTATTACCTATGTGACCTTTGGCAAGTTAGTTCTTTTTGTTATTGTTTTTCATTTTTGAAAGGGAAGAGAAAGGGGTTCAGTCTGCAGTCAGGAAGACTTGAGTTCAAACCTGGCCTCAGACACTTACTAGCTGTGAGATCTTGGGCAAGTCACTTAACCATGTTTACCTCATCTGTGAAATGAACTAGAGAAGGAAATGGCAAATAACTCCACTATCTTTGCCAAAAAAGCAAAAAATGCCCAGAGTAGGCCATGAGGAATTAGATAAAACTGAAAAATTTTTGAAAATCAGTTTATTCATATATAAAATATGCCAGTTGGACTAGATGCCCTCTTAGGTATCTTCAAGCTGTAGATCTCAAATTCTACATTCCTAATCCTCCATTAGGGAACAGAAGGATTTGGGTGAGAGGTTTTTAATTGGAAAGGCTTGGAAAGCTTTCTTCCTGCTGAGAGTGGGAAGACATCAAAGAAATGTTGAATTACAGTAATAATGAGAAGTTGCTAATAAACAAAATTATACATCTTATTGCCATCAATTCTTTGCCTTCTTAAACCATCCTTTATTTAATAAATATGTTCAGACTTCTTCCCAATTGTGGAATGATATGTAGTTTCCTGGGTGTTGTTAAACTATGTTCCTTTATTATTTTGTCTTAACAGAGATGATAATCACTCCTCTATGCTTGTTTCTTTAAGAGGAAACATCCAGAAGCAGTTGGTGGCAGAGTGGATAGAGTGCTCAGCTTAGGATCAGGAAGACCTGAGTTCACATCTGAACTCAGATTCATACTAACAGGATGACTCTGCTCAAGGCCCTTTACCTCATTTTACTCCATGATAAAATTGTGGTAATAGTGCCTTACTCACAGGACTGGTATGAATATCAAATGAGGTAATATTTATAAAATACTCTTAGCATAGTACCTGGAAAATAGTAGGTACTATAGAAATTCTAACCTCCTCCTCCCCCTTCTCAGGAAGATTTAGTCAACTTCTAATATATTTATTATTATAATTTTATGCAAATGTAATTATTGTGATAATATTTTGAATCATTTTTATCTTGGTTATTTCTTTTATTAGTTCATTCCTTTGAATAGTCAATGTATTCATTTTTTGTCTTAGTGTTTGATTTCTATTTACTTAAATCTTAGATTCCTTTTCTCTTGTTAGCACTGAAAATCTTTGTTTAATTTCTGTTATTATTAACTAAAACTTAATTTCTTGATAATCTAGGATATATAAACTCAACACAGCAAACTTCTAAAAATTTTGTTGTCTTTTGTGTTTTGTTTTGTTCAGTTATTTGAATAAAAAATTATTTGATATAGAGAATAATCTAAGAAAGTTTCCTCTACCATTGCAACTCAGAACTATCTCAACAGTGATATCAAAACAGTGAGCAATGCTGTTAAATAACTGGGGTCATTAAACTATACGTAAGGATGCTAGGGGGCATATGTTTGACTTACAAAAACATATTAACATTATCTGTGCTTTGTTGTATTTTAAATTGTTTTATTAAATATTTCCCAATTATATTTCAATCTGGTTTCATTTGTTCTTAAGAGTATTGTGGTTTGCATGTGCTCAAAATCCCATGTTTAACAACTCTTAGAGAATTTACCATGGGAATGAAAGATTAAGTGACTATTCCAGTGTCACATTGTCAATATGTATCTAACCCAGAAGTGGAACCAAGTATTTCTGACTGGGAAGCTGACTATCTATCAAATGTGCCTTGATGCTTACCCACTGATAAATAACTATGAGAAAAAAAACGCAATCTGTATTTAAAAATAAAACTTTTGTGAACATTGTGCTTGGATATGTTTTATTTGTTGTCTTTTATATAGATAAATCTAATTTTCATTTTCAAGTACTTCTAGAAATTGTCTTCTCAAAATACTAAAAAAATAACTCAGATCATAATCATCTCTGGTATTGACATATTTCTTTAAAGTTTATAAAACTCTTCACAAGTATCATTTTCTTATATGTTCATAATCCTGGAAATGGATACTATTATTATCTTCTTCTTATAGAAGAGGAAACTGAGTGTGAAATAGCTTAAATGACTTATCCGGGGTCACATAACTAGTAAGTGTCTGAGGACAGTTTTGAGTCCAGCAATTTTAAATCCAGTACTGTTTGCACTTTCACTCATTCATCCCACCTCCATGACTGAAGTGGAAAGTTGAATAATATTTGATCTGCATCATGATATGCGGGTTCTCCCCTCTACTTGTTTGAGGTCCACAAAATCTATGTCTTCCACCCAAATAAATTCATGATAGCTGTTCTCTACAGACCTCCAGATAACTCTTTCTTCCCATATCAAGTCCTGTTTTTTGTCAACAGAATGAACCTCCTATTGATTGACACTTCAGTTCTCTGTCATTCCATCATCACTCTCTAATCTCTCCTCCTTTCTCCATCTTGACATCTTACTGGATCAGTTCAACTACACCCTGTCCTCTTCTCCTTGGTCCTTTAGTGTCCTTGTACTATTTCTGATTGTGCACTGCCAAGCCTAAGACTTGACTTGGTTCACTCCCATCAAGCACCATCTTTTTTACTAATAATAATTTGCAATAATTATAATAATAAAAGGTTATACAACACTGTGCTAAGCACTTTACAAATATCTCAGTTGATCTTCAGGACAATCTTTGGGGTTAGATGTTATTGTTTTGATTTTATAGATGGGGAAACTAAGGAAAGCAGAAGTTAAGTGACTTGTTCAGGTTCTAAGGTTAGATTTGAACTTCAGTCATCTTAAATGACTCCAAGCTTATTATTCTTCTAGTGAACTGATGACATAAAAGCCATAGAACAAAAGTTGAAAAATAATGCAATCAATCTGATGGATGTTGCTAGTGAATTTTTCTACCCCTCCATTATCCCATCTTTCAGAGAGGTTCTTGCAAACCTTTTTATCCAGCCTACAAACTTTTCATGACTCTCTTTCGCTTACTCCTTTCAACTGAGAATCTTTCTTCCCTTATATTTATTGAATAAAATAATATCATGTGCCAAGATCTCCTGTTCTTACCTCATATTATTCAGATTTCTTCTGTCACAATCTCTTTCATCCTTGTTTCAAGTGAAAAGGTGGTCTTTCTCTTTACCAAGGCAAACTCCTGCTACTTTTACAAGCAACCTCATTATACTTTGTGTCTCTGGCAGAATGCCCCTTCTGTCATGATAGTTCTATAACTTAGCTTAAATCTCTCCAGGTCTACTGGGTACTTTGGCATTGCCCCAAAACATGTACATTACCCTGTCCTCAAAAAGCCTTTTTTGATTCTTCCATCTTTGCTAATTTTTTTTATATCTTTTTCCTTTTTCTGGCTAAACTCATTGAAAAAATAATTTGCAACAGATGACTCTGCTTCCTGTGCCCTCGTTTCCTTTTTAACTTTGAAAAACTTGGCATCTGGACTTCTAACGTCCACTGAAAGCTTTACACTGAAAGTTGTTTCAAAGTTACCATTTTTTCTTCCTTCCTTCTTTCCTTCCTTCCTCTCTGTCTCCCTCTCTCCATCTCTCTCCTCTCTCTTTCACATTTTCTTCCACAAAATGAAAAATATACTTTGCATGATTGTACATGTATAGTCTTTATCATATTGCTTACCATTTCAGAGAGGGTAGAAAAGGTAGAGGAAGGGATAGAATTTGAAACTCAAAACTTAAAAAAAAACCAAATTATTTTGCATGTAATTGGTGAAAAAATAAAATATCACTTTTTAAGACATAGTTTTTTTCTCTGTTATGGGATATCAATCTCTCTCATATTTTCTCCTACACATTTAACCCCTCTTCAGTTTCCTTTGCTAGATCTTCATCTAACTCTAACCCACTAGTGATGGGTTTTCCATAGGGCTGTGCCTAATATCATCTTCTATTCTCCCTTCATATTATTTCACTTTCTGATCTCATCAAGTCAGTAGGTCAGTTGTGCAGTGGATAAAGATTGAGGTTTAAATCCAGCCTCAGAAACTTATTAGGTATCTGATCCTGGGAAAGTTGCTTAGTCTCTGTATCTTCATGTGCAAAATGAGGAAAATAATGGCACCTATTTTCCAGAATAATTACAAAGATCAAATAAGATAATAGTTGTAAAGTGGTTAGCACAATGTCTGACACAAAGTGTTATATAAATATGAGCCAGGACAGCTAAATGCTGCAGTGGATAGAGTGCTGGGCCTGGAGTCAGGAAGACCTGAGTTCAAATCTTTCCTCAGACAATTACTAACTGTGTGAACCTTAAGTAAGTTATGTAGCTCTGTTTACCTGTTTCATTATCCATAAAATGAGATGGAGAGGGAAATGGCAAACCACTCCAGTATATTTGCCAAGAAAACTAGAAATGGGATCATAAAGAGTTAGACACACTTGAACAACATGGTCTGCCTAGAAGCTAATCTTTTGTGTGACTATAATATTGCCTACATAATAGCTATTAAAGAGTCAGACACACTTGACATGACCATGACTGAACAGCAACAGCGATAACGGGGGGACAGAGCCAAGATGGCAGAGTAGAAGCAGGGATATGCCTGAACTCTCTCCACAAGCCCCTCAAAATAACTCCAAAAAATGACTTTAAGCAAATTCAAAAGCAGCAGACGCCACAAAAAGACACAGTAAAACAGATTTATAGCCCAAAACAAATTGGAAGATCAACAGGAAGGGTCTATTTTACCAGACTTGGAGTGGAGAGAAGCCCAGCATTGGTCTCACCAACGCAAATGGGACTGAAACAGCTCTCAAGGCACTGAATCACTGCAGTTGTAATGGTTGCCAGACTTCTCAACCACAAAAGACAAAGAAATCGTCAAAAGTCAGTGGGAAAGCTCTTTCCCCTGTGTGAGAGTGGAATGGCAGAGGCCCCAGCTTGAGGGTGGTGGCAGGCACTACTGCTGCCACAACTGTTTCTGGAGTTCTCACACTACAGATGGTGGGTGAATCATTGACTGATCTAGGTCATAGTCCTTTATGCCAGTCCTGGGGTGAGGAGGAGTGCTGGCTTGGCAGAGCTGGTGGCAGCTATAGTGATGGAATCGTACTTGTGGCTCCAGGGTAGGAAAAGAGTGCTTGTGGTTGCTCACAGGAGCAAAGTAAATAGTTCTTCTTTGATCATACCACTCTGGAGGAACTGAGAATTTATGGATCCCTGGAGATATCTCTAAAAATAGCTGCATAAAACCCTGAAACTTGGGAAAGTAAAACCTGTACTTAACAAAGGGTTTAAAAGTTAAGTAACTAAATAGGATAATGACCAAAAAAGAAAAAAAAATAGAGTATAGAAGGTTACTTTTTTGATGAAAAGTATATTCTTACTATGAGGAAGACATCAATGTCAAGGTACCTATATCCAAAGTCTCCAAGAAAAATATAAAATGGTCTCAGGCCATGGAAGAACTCAAAAAAGATTTTGAAAATCAAGTAAGAAATAGAGGAAAAACTGGGAAGAGAAATGAAAGCAATTTAAGAAAAATTATGAAAAATGAGTCAACAGCTCACTAAAGGAGACCCCCAAAAATACTGAAAATAGCACCTTTACAAATTGACTAACCCAGATAATAAAAGAGGTGCAAAAAACCAAAGAGATGAAGAATGCCTTAAAAAGCAGAATGGGACAAATGGAAAAGGAGGTCCAAAAGTGCACTGAAGAAGAGGAAGGATACCTAAAAAAATGAAATTAAGTGTTGAGAGGAATGTACTGGGAGAAAGAGAAATGGGAAGATATAGCAAATCATCTCACATAAAAGAAGAAAAAAAAAGACCTTTTACAAAGGAAAGCAAGAGGGGGGTGGGGAGATGGAATTAGTGAACTTTACTGTCATTGGATTTGACTTAAGGAGGGAATAATATATATTCAATTGTATATGGAAATCTATCTTACCCTTCAGGAAAGCAGGGGAAAGGGCATAGGAGAGGGTAATAGAAGGGTTGGCAGATTGGGGAAAGAGGTATTCAGAAGAGAACACTATTGTAGGGGGACAAGTATAGAGAGAGAGTATAATAAATCGAGGGTAGGACAGGATAGAGGAAAATGTAGTTAATCTTTCACAATATGACTCTCATAGAAGTGTTTTGCATGGCTACACATGTATGACATATAAAATTCTTTGTTTTTTCAGAGAAGGTGAGTGTGGAGGGAGGAAGGGAAAGAATGTGGAACTCAAAGCTTAAAAAATGAATGTTAAAAATTGCTTTCTCATGAAACTGAGAAATGTTATGCAGGCAATGGAGTATAGAAACCTACCTTTCCCTACAGGAAAATAGAGGGGAGGGTGATGGGAGAAGAGAGGGGTTATAGAAAGGAGGACAGATTAGGTAAAGGGGTGGTTGCATTTCACACTGTCCTGGGGTGGGGGAGGGGAAAGACAAGGAGAAAATTTGGATTTCAAAATCTTGTGGAAGTGAAATCAAAGACTGAAAATAAATTATATTAAAAAGAAGCAGTGACAATAATAACAAATTTTAGGCATTATTATCAGATTTTATGGATTTAATTACCATTTCTATAATGATGGATTCTACTTAGACACCCCAACATATTTGCTACCCTTTAATCTTGAATTCAGACATATTAAACTGGATAGCTATTATACATTCTAATCTCAATATGCATAAAACTGTACTCATTATCTTTCCCCTTAAACTCTCTCTGTTTCCAAATTTCCATTTTACGATTGAGGACACCAAAATCTTCCCAGTTTCCTAAGATCACAATCTACATATCATCTTTGAGTTTTCCCTGTTTCTCTCTAATCCCACACCCCACTCCCCATGTCTAATCTGTTGCTATAGTCTGTTGATTTCACCTTTGCAATATTCCTCAAATATGAACTGGAAATTGTGGGGATGTCCATCAGTTGGGGAATGACTGAACAAGTTGTGGTATATGAATGTAAAGGAATACTATTGTGCTATAAGAAATGATGAACAGGAAGATTTTAGAGAGGCCTGGAAGGATTTATATGAACTGATGCTGAGTGAAATGAGTTGAACCAGGAGAACATTGTACAGAATGTCACAGTGTGTGAGGACTGCTTCTGATAGACTTAGCCCTTCACAGCAATGCAAGGACTTAAAACATTCCCAAAGTCTCTTGAGGCAAAATGCCTTCCATATCCAGAGAAAGACCTATGTAACTGGGACACAGAATGAAGCAGACTATCTTATCTTGTGTTATGTTTTAATTTGATTTGGTTATTCTCCTGGTTTTTCCCATTCATTTTAATTCCTGTATGCAACATGACTAATGTGAAAATGTGTTTAATAAGAATGCATGTAAGAACCCATGTAAGATTGCATGCTATCTCAGAGAGGAAGAAGGGAAAGAGGTGGAGAAAATTAAAGACTTATGGAAGTGATTGCTGAAAGCTGAAAACAAATTATTTTTTTTTAAATTCCTCAAACATGCCCACATATTTTCTCAAATACTGTCTCACACATACACACACACACACACACACACACACACACACAGAGTTGCAGGCCCTCATATCTGGAATATTATAATAGCCTACTAGCTGGCATGACTTCCACAAGGCTTCTCCTTCCCCTCCAGTCTATTCTTCATGTATCTGCCAAAGTTACTTTCCTAAATCACCACTCTAATCATATCACTCCTTTAATAAATAAACACCAATGACCCACTGGCATCTACAGGATCAAACAAAAAATCATCTGTTTTGCATTCAAAGCCCTTCATAATTGAGCTGGCACAACCTTTCTGGTCTTCTTAACCTCACTGCCCTCCTTCAAACACATACTCCTCTCCAGTAACATCAGTCTCCTTCCCCAAACTAAATACTCAATCTCAGCTCCAAATTATCCCACCCACCCCCATCACTATAGCTCTAGTCCATGCCTGGAAACCTCTCCCTGCTCACCTCAGCATCCCCACTCCTTTGGTTTCCTTTAAGTTGAAGCTAAAATGCAACCTTCCATTAAAGGCTTTCCCTATCCCTTCTTCATTTTAATGCCTTCCCTTTAGATTATTTCCTATTATCCTGTGTATCACTTGTTTGTACCAAGGAATTTGCGTATTTTCTCTTCCTTTAGATTGCAAGCTTCTTGAAAGCAGGGTCTACCTTTTACCTTTCTTTGTGTCCCCAGTTTTAACATGAATGACTATAAGCATATTTATTTGGATTTTACATTCCTTACCTACATCATTAACACTGGGACATAATGTACCTGACACACTTAAAAAATAAACTTTCTAGTCTATAGTATTTTCACATAATATCTATTTGATGTTATAATAAAATTATTTAACCTATTCAATATATTCTAAATAGGATTGTATTGTATTAACATGGGTGATTTTGAGATTTAACTTTCCCTTCAAAATCATAAGAATGGCTATTATTTTTGGATGTTATTCTTGATAAGTATTATGTAGTTTTAGTGGGAAACAACAGAAAGAGATGAGAAAGTGGCAAGAGTGAGGGAAAAGAAGGATCTTTGTAGATGATAGAACTAATCAAAAACGTAATTGACTCTCTTGTGGGGTAATACATTATCCTTTGGCAGAAGTCTTCAAGTTCTGTTTGCTTTTTTTGGGGTAAGAGGATTGGAGGAATAGAAGTGGGTATGGGTGTAGGCAAAAAGTGAAAGTTTTCTAGTATAGTTTGTACACCTTTGAGAGGTCTCTCATTTCTGAACCTCTTTGATTGTAATGTTCTGCTATCACCAACACTTCTTTGCAATTTCTTCTCATTCTAGCTTCATCCACAAGGAATATTTTCATTGTATATTCATAAACCATGGGAAATCTCTATCTATACAATATATCTCAACTAATCACATACATTCATTGAGACAAACAGATGTAACAGGAACTGAACTTTAGATGCCTGATCCACTGGTTAGATGAAGTAGCAGCTCAATCCTTTCCATGCATACAAAGATAAATTTGCTTCCAACATTTTATCACAACATCCTCAGTTACATCTGTGAGGAACATTTGAAGCCTATCTAGTTCAATTCTTAATTATAGAGATGAAGAAAATGAGGCCCTGATAAGTTAAGGGTTATGGCCAACATCAAAGAATATCTTTTCACTTTCTTTCATCACTGGTCTCAAAATTCAGTTTGTGGCTGGAATTACCTCTGATTATATTCTTTATCTGCATCAGTAGGCAGTCAGATGTGTATTATTGAAGTAGAATAGTCACTTCTCTGCACATTCAGTACATGGTTCTTCAGAGAGTAAGTACCCAGCAAATGTGTGGACAGACTAAACACACACTCAGCTTTTATTTTTATTTCAATGATTACAGATTAAAGTTGCATAGAGAACATGACAATAATTTGTTTTGCATAACATGACACCCTCCCACCCCAATAAACTTTAACCCTTGGCAAACTTCATAAAGAGTTGTTATCCTTTGAACTGTACATTTTATACTAGAAAGTAGCTCTGAATCAATATATATTTCACAGAGGGAGGCATTGGACTAAAAATAGAGGTGGAAATATATGAAAAAAAAAAATCATTCAAATCCTTCCTATAATTAAGGATGCAACATGGCTAAAAAAATTAATTTGGAAATAGATGAGTAGACTACCTTAGGGAAATCTGAAAAAAAGGTCAAACAAAGACTTGTTATTAAAATCTCTTTTTCCCCCAGCACTTCATCATATTTGGACAATGATGCCTCATTGACAAGAGATCTGACAGGAAATAAGGAAAAAGGATCTTTTTTCTCAGTCATTATCATTCTCTATATAATAATATTTGTGGCAAAAATAAAATGAATATTTTAGAAATGTGATTAATATAATTAGTGGCATAAATATAATAGCATCTCAAAACTGTAGTGGTCCAAGATTTGGATTCATTTTGTGGTCATCAGATTTATTATATTCATAGATCTATATTCTCAGAGTCATATATGTTCCTCTAGTATATAAAATTGAGTTTAATTAAACAACGTTCTTTCTGCTATATGAAAAATCATGTCATGGAAATAAGCTTGAGTTTTCAAAAGCTATACTAGTAAGTAGCAAGAAAGTCTTGAAATTTGACACTGGCAATTCAATCTGGCCCAAGTTTAGAGAGGATCATTACCAGAAAGTTGACCACCACAAATGTTAAAAATGGTATGAAGAAGAAGTAGTAATAGAAGCAGCAGTAGTAGTAGTAGTAGTAGTAGTAGTAGTAGTAGTAGTAGTAGTAGTAGTAGTAGCAGTAGCAGTAGTAGTAGTAGTAATAGTAATAGTAGTATAGAGGTAGTTTGGAAATAGCAGTTCTTGGAGATCATATACTAAAGCAGTTAGGGGTGGAAATCTATGTTAGTGGAGAGAATACTCTCACTCTTCAAATCATATTTTTTTATATATAATGAAGTTGTAGGAGTACCTTTTAATTACACTTCAATATGTCACGTGCTTACCATATGTCTACTGTATGCCCATATTTTTCTTCTCTCTTTATTTCCTTGTGTTCAAGGGAAAGGAAATGACACATTCATAGAATGAAGAATAATAGCAGTTTAGTTTTTGTCTTCTATCTCTTGCTCTTTAAAAACTATAATGAAATCAATTCCACTATTGCATCTGAAAAGAGCACTGGGCTCTTCTATTGTTCTGCTCGCCATCTTTGTGCCATTCCTGGAAACCTCTGCCCTATAAATGTTGCCTCCCCCAGTGGAATGCAATCTTTGAGAGAAGGTGGAGACTGTCTCCCTTTAGAACTTGCAACCCCAGCCCTTAGCATAGTGCTTGGCACATGAACTTGATAAATTATTTTAAATTCAGTCATTCATTCATGTAGAGAGAGGTATGCAAAAATGCTAATGAGGTAGGTTGGAGACAGACTTGATTTTTTTTATGTGTCATGGATGAGAAGATAATGTACAGATGCCCTGTCCCTTCAATCTTGCCCAAAGATGAGGCCAAGGGTAGGGCTTATTAGACAAAGAATGTAGTTAACTTTCATTATGAATTGGTCTTAAGGACAATTAAGGAGGAAATCTGTCCAAAGCAACAGAAAGAGAACACATCTGAGCTGCTACTTTTCCTGGAGTGGCTGTGCTTACCGTCACAATTTCCTTTTTCCTGCTCTCTCCCTACATTGGACTGTATTCAGTCAGCTATCCAATCTGCCTTGCAGGATTATACTCTGATTATACCACAATGCTCTTGAAGCCCCAGTCACTAAAATCCAACTCCCCCTCCCCCAATAAATAATTTCTAGTTATACACTGGAGTGGAGCCAACAGCCCCAGACTGCTTGAAACAAACCATTGTCTTTAAGGAAAGAAAAAAACATTTATCCCTAAGCTAACAGAATCAATACTGAAGAAAGCAAACAATGACTGCAGAAAGGTATAAGCAAAATCCAAATCCAGATGCAAAAGTGCGATGTGATTAACAGGGAGTTCTGTAGCATAAGATTAGACAGCAGCCCTACAGTGTTTAGATGCTCTGGGCTCTAACCTCTGGCTCTTCATGTTACCCTTTACTCATCTTCTTACTGTTAGATGCAAATTTGGATCTCTTTCCTGAACAGTGGAGAAGACTTTCCACAACCCAGGATCCAAGGGGGTCAGTATCTAGTATCTTTCTCTTTTCAGAGGATAGACTAAAACTAATTAACATTTCCAAAAAAGGATTTTATCCAAGCTAGGAAGGTAAAACAATTTCGATTTGTTTATTCCTTCACTGAAGTAAATTCTTTCCTTTCACCAAAGACCAAAGTCACTTTTAAGGGATGCATTTACATGTCAATGTTGTAAAGTTGTCAGAACCAAACCTTTTCATATTCAAATAGGATGCCTGGGTTTGGGCCCTTTGCAATAAGAATTTATACAGTATATTTGACTGGCTCAGTACACAAACAGGATGGAGCCTTAATCTGTCCTTGCTTCAGCTGTAGGAAATAATTAGATATCAACAGAAAAGTAGTGAAGTGTGGCAGTGTTTTTGAACTGGAGTTTCATTAATTCCCCTTTCTTCTTATATTTAATGTGATTTCAAATTCAAGTAATTATATTTGGACAAGGTTCTTTGGTTCAAAGTGAGGCTGATTATAGGAAACTTAGACTCTTAGGTACTTGAAAGCAGCAAATAATTATAGACCAACTGTATAGGCGTTCTTTCTCTTTCCTACAGCAAGCCACAGTGGTGCCGCTTTAATTATACAAATCTGATCACATTAATGAAGAGTTCACATTCTTTCCATAAAAGAGCCCCTAGATATTATAGATTTTTACAAATAAACTCATAAATCATTATTTTCTACTAATTCAAGCGTTGAATTGATAATGATTTTAAACTAAATATCAAAATATTCTGTAATAAGAAATATAAAATTACTTGTTACATTTCCATGCTTTGGAGTCACAGGCCAGGCTTTCCTACTTACAGTCTGAGTCTCACTTTATAGTGTTCTCAGTAAGTCTTCCATTTGTCATGTATATGAAACAAGTGAATTATAATGGCTTTAGCACTTATTACAAAGGGCTTTATAAACATTACTCCATTTCATCCTTACGACAACCCTGTGACGTATGTACTGTTTTCATTGCCACCTTATACATAAGGAAACTGAGACTCAAATGGTTATGCATTTGCCTAAGGTCGCACTCATTATAAATGTCTGAAATAAGATTTAAACTCAGATCTTCTTAAACCCAAGTCCAAGAATTATTATAATCAAACGAGGATACTAGGACAAAGGAGATATAGATACAAACAAATTGTCAGGGGTAGTTTTTGGGGGAGTTTTGTGATTTATCTGAATTCTCAGGAAGGAAGGAACCTGGGGGAACTAGGGATCTGCATGGTACTGAACATGTTACTTCCTAGACTGTTACACCCAGCAGTTACATGGAACCACTATAAATGTAAGTTGGTCACAAAGCTAAAGAAAGGAAAAGGTCTTGAAAAAGGGTAAAATATTCAAGATAAGAGAGAAGAAATGATGGTGAACAAACAGGATTCTGAGATGTTAGGAAAATATTAACACACAGATCGGCAAGATGATATTCAAGAAAAAATAAAGAAAATTAATCAAATGACTAGAGCTGCACAGTAGGCGGGAGGTTCTTTCCACAGACCCTTCCTTAGCTTTTCTAAAGACCATGTAGCTTAAGACTGGCTGTGTTGAGCAAGATCTATTTCATAAAATACCAATACAATAGTAATATCATAACTGTGTCGCTATTTTTTCATATCAAGCTATCACAATTCCCTTTGAGTATAGGACATGAGCCTATCCAAATATTATATTTCCTTCAGTGAGTAGCACCATTTTCTAGGCTACATAACAAAGTTCATTAGTAAATGCTTATCATGTAATACCCCAAGTTCCCTGATGTTTTTCCACTATAAAGTAAGGTATTGTTCAGATTAGTGAATCAGTTATTTAATAAATCAATATGAAATACTTGAATGAATCTGTGTGTTCATTGATTCTGAAGTTTCATAATAATGCATGTCACTGAATGACAGATATGATTACTCATCATGTAAGACTTTATCCATGTCCTCCCAGACATACATACAGAAAAGGTATCATACACCAGGCCGGAGTCCTTCCTGACTTTCTGGTGACATTGGGAGAATACCAGTGGCCCTTTATTTCTGTCCATTTACTATTTATTACTAATTCTTGTTACACTAAAACAACGCACATTCATTAGGTTCCCAATCTCTAGTAGTCTCAAAATGAGAAGTTCACCATAGATCTAACATACACACATATAACACATAAGATGAAAAATGACTTTGTATATATATATATATATATATATATATATATATATATATATCCACATATGTACAGTTTAATAAGAGGCACATGTATGTCTTATACAAAATATGTGAATATATAATCTAATATATATAACCTAATTATATGATATATCATGTTATTATACTTTATAATATGATATAATAGATTTAGTTATATGATATATAGATGTATACATGTAGCATATGATACAATATATATCTATATTATATCATAAATAAATAGATTGACCAATTAATCAAAATATATAGATATATTTATATATCCATAACCTGCTTATCTATATATTACATGAATATAGATATATCTATTATGTATTATGCTACATATAACACTATTCTATATATAATTTAATAATTATTATATATAACCATATATTATGTTACATATAATATATGCTACAATAGATATACTGTTATATACATATATTTATATGTAACATGATATAATAGCTATAAATCTATCTATAGACACAGATACTACAGACAGCATATGATACTATAGATAATATATAGATGTATAGATATAGATCTACCTTTATACATGCTATTTTCTATCTGTGCTATTCTCTCCCCTTTTAAGAAAGTGATACTGGAGACCTTGCACAACCTTTCCTCACTCAAAACAAAGTCAAATGCAACTCATGTCATCATTTCTCTGATGTTATGGTCTTCTTTGAAAAGGAAGGACGAACATAAAAACTGTGCTTCATGAAATCTCTAGCTCTCTTAAAGTCTCATTCCACATGACATGTACTACAATGGACATTTTATGAGTACATATTATCAAAGCTTTCCTCAAAAATATTATATTGTAATTATTTGATGTATATTTCTTTGTTACTTGTATGTGGACTTGCTTTCCCACCATTAGAATTTAACCTCCTTGAGCATAGAAAAAATTGTGTTTAAGTCTTTGTATAACTTTGCGTACTTTGTGTATCTTTATATACTCACTGTCTAGTACTTAGTAAGCATTTAACAAATAATTCTTGAGTAGGAAATGAATTATTTTTAAATACTTATTTTTCTATTTACATTGAAACATTTTTAACATTTAAAAAAATTTGAGTTCCAAATTTAATTTCTCCCTCTCTCTCTCCTCCCCACTCCTTGAGAAGGCAAGCCATTTTATTTTATGCATGTGCAGTCCTGCAAAACATAATTCCATATTGGTCACATTGTCAAAGAAAACACAGACAAAAAAAGAAAACAAGAAAGACAGGGAATCAATTATTAATCCTAATAGTATCGATGGCATTAACAACAAGAACCACAATAATGTTGAATAGTTCTATAATCCTCTAAGATTTGAAGAAAGCTTTCTTCACTGTAGGTGCTCCAAGTATTACATCCATTTGACAAATGAATAAATTGTCCTTTCATTGAACAGGATCATATTTCTAGAGGAGGAAGGGAACTCAGAGAGCATTTTGTAATTTTATTTCACAGATGAAAAGCCTGACACCTAAAAAGGTTAAGTGACTTGCAAGTGGTCAAATAAATTATAAGTGAAAAAACATACTTTAGACCTAAAATTCTCCCTCATGCTGATGTTGTGGTTGCTGTTGTTTGTAGTGGTGGTGGTGATGTGTGTGTGTGTGTGTGTCTATGTGTATGTGTAGGTCATTCATATTGCTTAGACTTTTTTTCAACTTTAAATGTACCAGTTACAAGATAACCTTTGCATGTGTAAGGGGTCCTCCTAACTTTCATCATAACCTAGTATCCTTAAATTATAGTCTAGTCAATAATTCAAGGAGGAAATTATGTCAGGAGTATCAAAGTCCTCATGCCCTAGTTACCTATAACATACATATGCACAAATGCTTCTAAATCAGAAGCAGTAAAATCATCAATACAGCTAAAATGAAAAGATTCAAAGGCTAGGACTCCCTCAGTTAGGGTGGACAGGTTCTTGTGTTTATTTTGAAAGGAAAAGAAAAACTAACACCAGCAGTGGCTGCTTATGATCTGCCCTAAGTTCCAGGATATCAGGAAGGGGTCCATTCTTGGGAAGGAGAAAGTGGAATGGGCAGGGGGTGAATGTTTCACGAAAGCAATGAAGTGTGGTACCTTATTTTATTCACGGTATCCAGGGCCCCTGAACTAGCAGAGTCCCAGAACTTCAAAATTCTAAGGTTTTAGGTGCAAATAGTCCAGTGGTCTCAGTCTTTAAGTTAATCAAGAAAATAAGTTTTAAGTTATCCCAAAGTTATTCAGACAATTGACCACTTGTCTAGGAAGTATTTATGGCATCTGTCAGCCATGATATCGCTCACCCTGGTGTAGAGATCACTACCATTCTACACAATTCCTTATTCAAAACGCAGGGAAAAGATGGTTACCAAACAGGACCACAGATTTAAAACATAAACTAACCTTCAAGGTCACTTCTCTGATTTTAGAGATGAGGAAACTAAGATTCTGTGGTTAAGTGAACTGCCCAATGTCACATAGTTAATAAAGATCAGAGATCTACAGGTCTACTGACTTAGATAGAGACATGAAGTGATCTGCCCAATGTCACACAACTAGTAAGAATCAGAGGTGGAATCTGAACCCAGGTCTTAAGTACTTGAAGTCAAGCACTGCATTTAGTAGATCATCCTGTCTCTCTTGACAGAGCTGGGAATTTTTAAACTGATAAAGAGAAGATTTAGGAGGTTGGGGGATTAGGGTGTTAGGATAGTGGTGAAGAGATGGTTGATTTTCCAAACCTAAGAAAACATAGAGAAAGAATAAAATAATCTTATATGCAGTTGCATTCTGTGGAAGCTAGTTATCATGGTGGATAGAGCACTAATCCTGAATTTAGGAAGTCCTGAGTTCAAATTTGATCTCAGATATTTCCTAGTGACCCTGTCCAAGTGACAACTTCTGTCTGCCTTGGTATCTGCAACTGTAAAATGGAGATAAAAAAAGACAACTATTTTTCAGGGTTATTGTGAGAATCAAATGAGATAATAGTTCTAAAGGGCTTATCACAGAACCAGATGTATAGCTGACACAATAAATGCTAATTCCCTCCTCTCTTCCCTCTTATTTCCATCAACAACATTTAGACAATTATTTTTATCACCTATAATTTATGTACATAGCATAAATGTCTGAATTGTGAACTTAATGATCCCCCTATCTATTTGTACAATTATGTTTTTGCCACTTGATTTTTAAACCCTCTGAACTGAAATCAAAAGTTTTATTTCTGTTTTTCACATTTTCCTTTCTATATCCTGCAAATTAGTGATACAACATTTTGTTTTCTTGGCTTTATGCCTTAAGGCTGTTGATCCAAAACAAAGAACAAAAATCACAAAAGAGGATTAAAATCTCTGTGAATTTTTGTACAAAAAGGAACATATTTATAAAATAGTCATTCGCAAAAAGACTGAATCTACTTTTTAAAAATTCCCTCTGAACACTTTATATATGTTTTGTGACGTATCATTAATATAATGATCCTTAAGCCAAAACACTTTGAATCAAAATCAGAATATTTTTGAGAAGATGGAAACCTAGTGAAAGACAACTATCTTAGCAAACATTGCCAAACAGGCAGCTGAGTCGTCAAGTTCTTAATGAGCGGTAGGACCGTGATGGGTCATTGTCATTTAAGCGCAATTCTTTCATAGCATCTAGAAAAAAAAAATTTCCCCATTTAAGAAGATCCAGATTCATTTTCAAGCTAGTATAATTGTAGAATTAAATGAATCAATTATTCAATCCCAGAGTCATCAAATGTCTAAAAAAGGTTTTTTGTTTGTTTGTTTAATTTATAGATGAGATAACTAAGGCACAAAGAAGATGAGTGATTCATCTGTGGACAAGTAACTAAATAATGACAGATCAGAGACTCGACTTGCTCTCATAGTTCGCTGTCCAATGAGCTGTTCCATCACACTTCAGGTAGTCTACTTCTGTCTCTAACACTTAAAACATCATTAGGATCTTTCCTTTTAAGAGATATATGACTGAAATTGAAATTTAAATGTACTGCCACAAGGTTTTGAAAGATTTAATTTTGAAAATGGAATTGCATTTCTGTAAAGTAGAAATTATTAGTTAAAATAATGAATATAAATTTTTTTAATCTATTCCTTCTTATAGGAAATTGGAAAATAGTGAAGTAATTATGTTACAAAGAACCCAATCCCCACCAATATATTGTAAAAGTGACAGAGATGTATAAAAAAACTCAGTTACATTTTAAAATAAAGTAGATTTTCCCAAGAAATTAGAAATTATTGAGTTCAGATATAAATTTTGCTAGGTGATATACTTGCCATTCCCTAGTTCTGAGCTTTCTATTCATCGGAGTTATACAACAAGTATTAGAGATGTTGGATGCAATCAACTAATTCTTCCTACAAGCTACATAGTTGTTTTCAATTTTGATCCTCTCTTAAGACATCTTTTTCCCTTTCTCATCATTTTCCATGGCTGTTTTGAATTTAATCATGATTAAATGTATAAAAACCTAGAAATTATCTGACACATGAAATTCTAGAAATAAGTATGTAATCTATAAATATTAAAGACTAAAAAGAAGAAAGGAAAGAAAGAAAGAAAGAAAGAAAAGAAAGAAAGAAAGAAAGAAAGAAAGCAAGAAAGAAAGAAAAAAAGAAAGAAAGAAAGAAAGAAAAAGAAGAAAAGAAAGAAAGAGAAGAAAGAAAGAAAGAAAGAAAGAAAGAAAGAAAGAAAGAAAGAAAAAAGAAAGAAAGAAAGAAAGAAAGAACAAGAAGAAAGAGAAGAAAGAAAGAAAGAAAGAAAGAAAGAAAGAAAGAAAGAAAGAAAGAAAGAAAGAAAGAAAGAAAGAAAGAAAGAAAGAAAGAAAGAAGGGATTGCAGACATTGTGAGCCGTGATAGGCCACCTTTGTAATAGGTATAATTTGACATTTGCTTGCTCAATTCCAGACCTCTATTTCACAGACATCTTCAGTTATTCCTCAAATGTACCTCTCTGCTCCCTACCTTTTCCAACTCTCTAACTCCCCTGTTTATGTTGTCTTCCTATATTAGAATGCAAGCTATTTTAGGGCTTTTATTTTAATCTTCAACACTGTCTAGTACACAGGAAACACTTGATAAATGTTTTATCTATGTATATGCTCACCATTTGAGGTAGAAGGAGCTGTCTTGTCAGATGACAGATCTATTCAACCTCTGTTTTACTTGTATTTTCTTCTATAGGAAAATGATCTTCATATTTATGTCTGTAAAACAGAATTTATTGTGAAGAATTGAATCTAAGATATGTAAAGTGATAGTCACAGAGTACCAGATACTTTCAGTGGATCTAAGTTATCATTCTTAGGAGTATAATATTAATAAATTTTAAAAGAATTGAAAAAAATGATGGTCAGTTATTGACTGTGGTGCTTAAGGAGTTATGGAAAAATAAAAAACGGGCATACCATGATGAATGAAGATGGGCAAATATCCTAATGTATACGATAGGAAAATTGACTCTAGAAAAAATCTTGAATGTAATATTTAACGTAATTTGAAAAGACTTAGGGAAACATTGCATGTAATAATCTAACATGATTTCATAAATAACAAAAAATACTTAACTAAAATAATTTACTTTGTGAAAGAATTACAGAAGAAATAGCATGTTATACTGCACTGAGAGTCAGACTCAGAGTCATTAAGATCTGGATTCAAGTCCTTCTTCACTCATACACAGCATCCACATATGGTTCTGACATATAGATGCTTAGTATGAGCATGGGCAAAGTGCTTAATCCCTCAAGGTTTTGGGATACTCTCTATGACTATAAATTGCATCTCCAGACACTGGACCCAGATGACTCAGGAGAAGAAAGTGAGGTTGACGACCTTGCACAGCCCTCCCTCACTCAAATCACAGTCAACTGCAAGTCATATCATCATCTTGATGTCATTGTCCTCTTCGAGAACTAAGGACAAACACATGAGTGAGTAGAAGCTCCTCTCCTGTCCTCTCTTGTCCCGTTCTGTCTTGTCCTGTCCTGTTCTGTCCTGTCCTGTCCTCTCCTCTCCTCTCCTCTCCTCTGGTGTTCTGCCTAGGGGAAGGTAAACTCCATGGTCCAAAGCTGCCCTTTTTCCTTTGGGTTTACTGGCTACATTTCTTGCTCAAAGATCAAGCCTTTAACCCAATTCACTCTGGAGCTCGTAGAAGGGACAACAAGTCCCCACCCACCTAGCTCATAGTGCATTCAAGAACTAAATAGTAGTTGTTTCTCTTTTGCTCAGGAACCCTGAAGGTCTTCCCCTCCCAGTTTGATTTTTTTTTTTTGATTAAAGGAGCCATCCTTTGAGTAACTTAATGAAGCCTATTCATTGAATGGCAGTATCTCACTCAAAGTGAGAATGTGATAAAACCTTAGCTTGAAAGGGCCGGGGTCTCACATTGCATCCTGAGCCATCTCCAGTCATCCTGATGAATATCAGGTCACTGGACCTAGATGGCTCAGGAGAAGAAAGTGAGGCTGGTGACCTTGCACAGTTCTCCCTCTCTCAAATCAAAGTCAACTGCAAGTCATGTCATGATCTTGATGTCATGGTCCTCCTTGAGAACGAAGGACAAATACAAAAACAAAAAATTGCAGAAAGAGAGTTTCCCTATTTCATTGAAGTAACAGGTTTACATCTTTATTGAATGCTATAGATAAAATAGACCTAGATTTCAGTATGTATTTAAAAGTATCTCATGAGAACTTAGAGGACAGTATAGAGATAGTATATAGAGACAGTATATAGACAGTATCTGAGTGCATATATACAGCATATGACTTGGGTAAGAGAATAATTAGTTGATTCATAAACATTTGAATGACCATATCCAAAGTAATATCAATTGATAGGGAGGTCCCTAGTGTAGTGTAATATCCTAAGACCTAGACCAAGAACATTGATCTATTTAAGAATGTAATGTTAATGTAAGGTTAATGTTGGAGGGGAGGGTTTAAAGATCTTCCCCATCCATTAACAGGCCTCAATACTTTTTGTTAATTTCTAGTGAGGCACTAGGTCAGAAGGTCCTGCCATCTCACTCAGAATAGTATATAAATACTCTGAGGTGAAGTTGCTCATTGGAAATAACTCATTACTTATGAGTTGGGACTTACTCATTGGAAGTGTTTGTTTGGCCAGAGGAGACTCTGGGTAGCTGTTAAGGAGTCTCCCACCTATGAAAACCTAGATTTTGGTGCTTCTTTCTCAGGCAACTATGTATGTAATTGTCAGACAGTTGAATCTGTCTATTGATCTGTGATGTACGTATTGCTTATGGTCAGACAGTTGGAAAACTTGTCTGTTGGTCTTTATTTCTCTGCTTATATTTTCTCTGTTGGCATGTGTTTGATTACAGTGATTGTTGACCCCTCAAAGATTGCTTTCCTTTTAGAAAAGCAGATCTAAGAACCTGTAGAGCAGGTCTTCCTATGTATGCCAGGGTCCTTGCTGTTACAAACAAATAATGACATAATTTAGAAATTTACAATTTACACAAATCTTGGATGAATAGCTATAATAAGCAAAATAATTCAGATCTTAAAAAATATCAGTATTCTAGAATGATCAGCCAAACCATAAGACATGAAATTAGAAAGAATACAATTAAAGTGCTACATAAGTCTTCATTAAGTTTACTACAGAAATCCAGGATGGAGTAAGAAGAATTACTTAAAGGTAAATGACCTGGAGGTTATAATGGATTGTAAATACATGAAAAAATTGTGGATACCAATTTCCAAAAGCTGATGATAGCCTTGCTATCATTATAACCTTTTAATAATTTTGTTTTGTTAATGGAGTCTTAGTGTTGTTGTGTTTGTCTGCTGCCGAAGAACACCATGCCATCAGAGAAATGATGATGTGACTTGCACTTAACTTTGTTTTGAGTGAGGGAGGGCTGTGAAAGGTCAGCAGCCTCACTTCTCCTCCAGAGCCATCTGAATCCAGTGACCAGATATTCATCAGGATGACTAGAGATGGCCCAGGGTGCACTGGGAGACCTTGGCGCTCACTTAGAGTGAGGCAACACTTATTCATTGAGTAGCCCTGTTTAAGAAGTAGACAGATGGATGGTCCCTTTAATGAGGCAAAGAAAAAGAAAGACATCAGACTAGGAGGGAAACATCAACAGTTACATAAGTATATACACAGAAAAGGTTGGTGGTTATATGTTAACATATAGATTTAGAATTGGGAAGGACCCTAGTGCCTTTGAGTTCAACCCCCTTTTTACTGATAAAGAAACTGAGGCTCAAATGGTTGAAGGGACTTGCCCAGCATCATGCAACTAATCAATGTCTGAGGGGACATTTCACTCAGACCTCCCTTACTCTGAGTGCAGTGCTCTATACCTTGCTGCTTTCAACATTGGGTTGTTGCAGAAATCATTTAAAATAATGTGCAGAACTTGGTTTGCAATCCTTAAAGAATAATTTAAGCACTCTGTGCACTATACCGTATCACCTATGTTTCCAGCTCAGCCAAGGAGTCTCAGAGGGAGGTCTTGAAACTTTGTCTTGTTGTTTCTAAACCTAGTTCTCCAACCACTAAGTAATGGTGCTCCTTTGCATATGGTATGTGTATAGTGTAAAAAGTAAGGGAAGTGATAACCCCACTCTGTTTCAATATACTGATCAGTACACATTTGGAGTGGTATTCAAATCTGAGTACCATTTCTTAGTAAGATACTGAAAAGCTTCTATTATATGTAGAGGAAAATGACCAACATGGACTGAGGACTAGAAACATGTCAAATGAGGATAGGCTGAAGAAGATGGTAATTGACCTTACAGTAGAGAAAGCTTTATAAGAAAATGCCAATTCTGCTCAAGTTCTTAGTGGGCTGTCATGAGAAAAATGAAATAGATTTGGTTAATTTGATTCCAAAGGATAGAATTGGCTTTGTTAGGAGAATGTTGATGAAAGACTGATTTAGACTCAATTCAAGTAAAAAAAAAATCCTAAGAATTAGGTATGTTAAAAAGCATAACAATATCTTAGAGAAGAAAGACTTGTCCACTGAATATCAACTGATGGGCAATATCACAGTATTATCACATGATTATCATTTTCTGGGAATACTTTTTGGAAAGTATTGTTTAAATTAAATGATCATTAAAGTTAGTTTGAGATTTTATGATTTCCTTAGTCTCAGTTATTTTTTAATGTATTGCAGGGTGTGGGCATGTTGACCTTGGGAAACTCCATTCCCCACAAATCCGTGTAGTAATTTGCATTATGGCTATACATCCTTTATTCTTTCTCAAGTGACTATAATTTCACAAACAAAGGCTAGTAACAGGCAAAAAGTTTTGCAAAGGAGTACTGAGAGAAACTGGAATTTAGACTTCATGGCAACTATGCCGAGACTAGTACATTCCAGAACTAGAGCAAATGAGTGAGTGGTAGTACCACTGAGTTGGAAAGATAAGGGGCTAGACTCTCCTTCTAGAAGATGTTTCCTTTTGGAATGACTATTTTCTCATTCCACTACACTTCATTTACAAATAGGACACGCCAGCCAGCCCCAGCAGTTTTAAATTTTAATACTAGGTTTCTAAGCATTTGAATCACAACCCAAATACAACAGCTTTGGTTCCTGCCACTTTCCTCTAAGACTGATTTATTTCCCCTTCCTGTTAGTTTGGAGACAGAAAAATATTCTGGGGGTAGAGGGGGCACTTACCTTATATAGATTGAATACATCTCCTGTTGTGTGAAGATTTAAGTACAAAGTAAGAATGAGAATCACTTTCTGGGAAAATATTTCAGTGTATTTTGGTAATGTATTTTCTAATGTGATCCACCACTTATTTTCTTTTTTATGGTATTTTTTCCCAATTACATGCCAAGATAATTTTTAATAATTATTTTTACAAGATTTTGGTTTCCAAATATTTCTCCCTCTGCTTTTTCCTAAAATGGTAGGTAATTTGATATAGTTTATGCATGTGCTATCATATAAAACATACTTTCATATTAGTCTTAGTTGTGAAAGGCAAAAGAGATCAAAAAGGAAAAAAAAAGAAAAATAATAAAGTGAAAAATACGTTTCAATCTTCACTGAGAGTCCATCAGTTCTTTATCTGGATATGGACAGTATTTTCCTCCACAAATCTTTTGAGGTTGTCTTGCCCCACATATTGCTAAAAAGAGCTGAGCTGTTCATAGCTGATCATTACATAAGATTGCTGATAATTACTGCAATGTTTTTTACTGATTCTGCTCATTTCACTTTTCATCAGTTTGTATAGACGCTCCAGGTTTTTCTAAAATCTACATGTTCATCATTTCTTATTGAATAATAGTATCACATTATTTTCATAAAGCACAGCTTTTTCAACCATTCCCCAACTAATGCCCATCTCCTCAATTACCAAAATTTTGCTCCATGAAAAGGGTTATTAGTAATATTTTTGCACATGTAGGTTCTTTTGCCTTTTTTATTATTACTTGGGGATACAGATGGCATTGCCGAATCAAAGGATATGTACAGTTTTTTTTGTTTGTTTGTTTGCTTTTTTTACCATTAAAGCATAGTTCTAAATTGCTGTCCAGAATGACTGGATCAGTTCACAACTTCATCAACAATCCAATGGTATGCCAATTTTCCAAAATCGTTTCCAATATTTTTCATTTTTTGTCACATTAGCCAATCTGATAGGTGTGAAATGGTATTTCAGGTTTGCTTTCATTTGTATTTCTAAAATCAGAAGTGATTTTGAGCACTGTATGTATGTATTTTAGCTTAAATTTACAATCAGAAAGAATGGCTTTTAAATAAAAATACTTTGACTTTGACTTCCAAATAAATCTTTAAAAATTTACTTCATACCAAAGACTGAAATTCTGTCATTAATAATCCTTTTTGTACTATTTTATATACCAATATAATTTTTTTAAAAAGAAATTTGGATACTCTGCTACTTGGTGTATATATATTTAGTATTGATATTAATTCATTATTTGTGGCACCTTTTAACAAGACATAGTTTCTTCCTTTATGTCTTTTAATTCAGTCTATATTTTGCTTTTACTTGTCTGAGATCAGGATTGCTACCCCTGCATTTTTATTTCCTTTAGTTGCAGCACAATTAATTATGCCCCGGCCCCTTCTTTTACTCTCTCTCTCTGCTTCAAGTGTGTTTCTTGTAAACAACATATTCTGGTTTATGATACACTCTCCTATTTCCCTCAATTTTAGGGGAGAGTTCATTACATTCACATTCACAGTTATGATTACTCACGGAGCATCCTATTTTTCTTCCTCTCTGTCCTCTATCTCCTTCCACCCTTTCCCTCCTCAATGATGTTTTACTTCTTTCTACTTATCTCCCTTGGTCTGCTCTCTCTTCTGTCAGTCACCACTCTCTTTACTTAATCTCCTCCCCTCCTACTTTCCTGCTGGATTAGAGAGATTTTTACATTCAAATGATTGTGTATATTATTACCTCTTTGAGTCAATACTGTTTCTAGTAAGGTTTAAGTTATGCCCAATATCCAACCTCCTTTTTTCCCTCCACTGTAAGTTTTTATGCCATTTCATGTGAAATAATTTACCCCATTCTGTCTCTCCCTTCCTTCTGCACCCAGTGTATTCCTCTTTCTCATCCCTTAATTACTTTTTTATGTCATTCCCACAAATTCACCATATACAATACCCTCTGTCTTTGCATAATCCTAGCTGTACTACAAGTGGTACAATGTTTCAGAATGACAAGCTTCATTTTCCCATGTAGGGATGAAAACAGTTCACTTCCATTGAGTCTGTTATATTTTCTTTTCCATTTTTACCTGTTCATGTTTCTCTTCATTCTTGATATTGAAGATCAGTTTTGTTTTGTTTTTTTGTTCAATTCTGGTCTTCTCCCTATGAAAGCTATATTTATTCTTTTTCATCATATGTCTGTTTTACTTTGTTTTTGTTTGGTTTGGTTTTTTCTCCTTGGAGAATTATTCTCAGTTTTGCCAAGTAGGTGATTCTTGGTTGTAGTCTTAGACTCTTTGTCTTCCAGAATATCATGTTCCATTACCTCTAGTACTCTTATACTGCAACTACTAAGTCCTGTGTAATTCTGCTTATGGCTTCCAAATATTTGGAAGGTTTCTTTCTGACCATTTGCAGTATCTTTGTTTTCTTTGACATGATAGCACTGTAATTTGGCTATAATGTTCCTTGGAATTTTATTTTGCCATCTCTTTCCTGACATGATCATCAGGTTGTTTCAATACATATTTTGCCCTGTAGTTCAAGGATAACAGGGCAGTTTTCCTCAATAATTTCTTGAAAAATGCTATCCACTTTCTCTTTTTGCTTGTGTCTTTCAGTTAATCCAATGATTTTGACATTGTCTCTCCTGGATCTAGTTTCCAAATCAGTTGTTTGCCCAATGAGGTATTTTCATCGTTTGTTAATCTTTCAAGTTTCTTGGAATATAAGATTCTTTTGCCACATCTTTATGCTGGTTCCATTGCTCCAGAATTTGTTTTGGGGTGCTATTTGGAGGTGAATTCAGAGAGTTACAGTGATTTACTGCTTACTCTGCTATCCCCAGCATTTCTTTATTAAGTAAATTATTCTTTTCCATCACTATAATGTGATATCATGTGATTCAATAGTGATTAATTGCAAGAAAGAAATAAAGAATGATTGACCAGCATTAATTTGAGCAGATAAGATCCTCAAATACTATTTAGATAGCAGGAATAAATACAAAAGATCTGGTCAATAAGCTTCAGTAGAATTAGGGACTAAGAAGGCTGAACCTCTACTCCTTATCATATGTGATTCTTTTCCATATCTTCATGTATATCCTTCATTAGTTGTGTGGATAGATTTGAATTCTAAAATCTTAACCTCTAATTGTTGTATGAGAAAGAGGTGGAACTAAGGAAAACAAATCAAACAAAAACTGCAAAGAGTAGCTAGACGAAATTAAAATTATACATAGGAGCTCCACAATTGTGAGAGCATGAAATTCATTATTTTTTAGTTTTGACTTATATTAAATATATAGTCTGCTTCTTTATTACTCAATAATACATTTGACTGCCAGCTTTTGTTAGGTATGTTTCTGTGAAGTGTTCTTTGATGTTTAATTGGACTATATTGATATCAAAGTCCATTATCACTCTCCAAATGGAGAGTTCTCTGTAGATCTATTCATTTCTTCTCTACACTACAAAATACAAAAGATTCAGCTATAGAAATCACATTCTCATCCTAAATTTCTGTGCAATCTAACTGGAAAGATGAAAGTAAAATAAACAGCAAATGTTGTAGGAGTACATAATTGAATGCAAACCTGTGTTGTGAATCCTATACATGAAATAAATATTATAATTTTTATTTGAAAGTATAGTACATCTAAGAGGGGTGTACTGTATGAGTACTCTTTTGTTTTTTATCTTTCACTTTACTATTAATCCATTCACAGCAGTCTATAATATCTTCATGATAGTAAATTCTAAATGTTCCTTTTTTCTTCATCCTGAACTCTCTCTTTTACTTCCAAACTCTCTTCCTCTTATCTCTGAGATTCCAAAATCAAAACTTTTTTTCTAGCACCTGTCTTACATAGCTATTTGTTATATGAGCATTCTCATATTCTCAAAAGCAAATTTTGACTGGATATGAGAAAAGATTTCAAGAAGTAGAATGGACAAGCTCTGAAAGTGTCCCACTTTTTTTAGATCCTCCAGTGGAGGATTATTTCCATTTTCAGGATTGTTTTGAAGGGATTTGTGTTGAAGTAAAACTGGGACTGGATGAGCTCCTTTCTACTTCATATCTTAAAAATTATATGATTCCATGAAATTCCAGGTCTATTTTCTGCAACTGATATCTTTCTCTAATCCTATACTTTTGATTGTCCCTCTGATAGACATCTGTGAAGATGTATTTGTGCTCTGAGATAAATATTTTTTTTAAAAGAATACTTTTTAATTTCTTATAAATTGTCATTTCATTCTTTGACCCCAAGTTTTGGTGTAACAAATTGCAATTGCTTTCTAACTTTCCTTATAGTCAGATAACACACAAAGTTATGAAATTTGCTTTTCCTTCCATGACAGAGTCCAGATGTGTGCAAAAACATGACATCATGAATTTAAGAAAAAAATATTTTGATTTATTTATGATCTTCTTTACCTCAAAATCCACCTTTTCCTGTTTAATTCCTCACAGTGCGCTTTAAAATTTTCCCATTATTATTCCAGAACATTGCATTTCAAAATTTAAAATTACAATATTTGCCTATCAGAGCATTCTGGTTCCATCTTAATGAATTTCTCCATACATTTCTTCAACACACTGCAATGCTTTGTTTATTACTTTTCCCTCTTTTCTTTAAATTTATTATTTGTCTGTTTTCAATGTTGTTTTTAAATTTTGAATTCCAAATTCCTCCATCCTATTTTCTTTTATTTATCCTCTGATCTCACTTTTTAATCTGTCCCTCCTCAAAAGGCTGTTTTGCTGCTGATCATTGTGTCCCTTAATTTGTCCACTTTTTATCATCACTCCCTTTTTTTATCCCATTGTCCTCCTCGTTCCATGTTGGGCAAGATAGATTTCTATTCCAGACATCACACACACACACATGCATTGTATGCCTGGGTATGTAAATATATATATCTATATGCACATCTGCATATGTGTGTGCTCTTCCCTCTTTGAACCAATTCGGATAAGAATGAGGATTAAGCATTGTACACCATAACACCATTTCTCCCTCTACTGTAAAAGCTTTTTCTTGTGTCTCTTTTATATGAAAACAAAACTCCTCTGCCTTTTTAAATCATCCAAATATATTTAACTCATACCCATACTCTTAGTTCACGTAGAATCATTTTAAGTGTTCTAATAATGATGAAGTTCATAGAAATTACAGTTATCATGTTCCCATATTGAAATTTAAATAACTTAACTTTATTGAGACCCTTATGCTTACCCCTTTTGTCCCAAAATGTTGCTTTCTTTTTATTTTTTTAAATATACAACTTATTTATTTTTCAGGCTTCAACACTGATTTCCATAAGAATTAGAATTCAAAATTTTCTCCCCATCTCTCCCACCTCCTACCCCAGGACAGTGTGCACCCCATCCACCCTTCTTTCCAGTCTGTCCTCCCTTCTATCACTCTCTCTATTTTTCCGTATAGCAAAAAAGATTTCTTTACCCTATTGCCTTTACATTTTATTTCCCAGTTGCATGTAAAAACAATTTTAACACTTATTTTTAAAGCTTTGAGTTCCTTTTTCTCTCCTTGGAAATCTGTTTCACTTTGTCACCTTGTGGCTTTTGCTGCTCTAGAATTTGTTTAGAGCCATTTTCTACAGGTATTTTAAGTGCCTTGGGGGGAGAGCTTCTACAGGTCCATTGTGCTACTCAATCACCTTGACCCTTCTATGATTACTCTTATATGTTTCCTTTTTAAATATTTCTCTTAAGTCTTGTATTTGAATGTCAACCGTTCTATTTAGCTCTTGTCTTTTAGTTCAGAATGCTTGAAAGTCCTCTATTTCATTAAATAGATCTTTTGCCCCTGAGGGATTATTCTGTTTTCCTATGTAGTTTATTTTTGATTGTGATTCTACTTCTTTTTCATCCCAGAATATTATATTTCTAACCCTCTACTCCTTTAACATGGAAGCTGCTAAACCTTGTGTGATCGTGATTTTGGATCCATGACATTTAAATTGTTTATTTCTGGCTGCTAGTAGTATTTTCTCTTTGAATTGGGAACTATGGAATTTGATTGTAATATTTAAGGGAGTTTTCATTTTGAGATCTCTTTCAGGATGTGATTGGTGAATTCTTTCAATTTCTATCGCATCTCAGATATCATGAGAGTTTTCCTTGATAGTTTCATGAAATATAATGCCTTGTCTTTTATCTTTGATCAAGTTTTTCATATAGTTCAATAATTCTTAAATTTTCACTCCTGGTTTTCCATATCAGTTTTTTCTGATGAGATATTTCATATTTTATTCTCTTTTATCATTCTTTTGAATTTTGTTTGTTTCTTTATGTCTCATGGAATCATTAACCTCCACTTGTCTAATTCTAATTTTTAAGGGACTATTTTCTTCAATGAACTTTTATACTATTCCTCCCTTCTCATTTGGATAACTCTGCTTTTTAGGGAGCTCTTTTCTTCAGTGAATTTTTATTCTACTTTTACCATTTGGCTAATTCTGGATTTAAGGTATTATTCAATATTTCTACTAACTCTCCTTTCATAATCTTCTCATATCACTGTCATTTCATTTCCCTTTTTTTGTCATTTACCACTCTTATCTCTCTCTTTAACATTTCAGGAATTCTTATTGGGCTTGAGTCAAATTAGCATTTTTCTTTGAGGCTCTAGTTGTAGCTATTACCAAGTTGTCTTCCTCACAGTTTTAGGTCTTGATTTTCCCTGACACCATAAAATCTTTTTTTATGGTGATTTTATTTGCCATTTACTAATTTTTTTCCAGCCTATTTCTTGTCTTTGCCCTTTAATTTAAAATTTAGCTCCACTCCCCTGGGGGTAAGGAGGGGCACTCTCTCAATCTTCAGGCATACTTCACTTCAGAGCTAGTTCTAGGTTTCACAAGTTTTTTGATTCTTTGTGTGGTGTGATTCTGAGAGAGATATGGTCACCATTCTGGTCTGCATTCTGGTCTTTACCCTTCTTGGACCTCCGTTCCTTTGCACCCCAATTACTAGTACTTTCTTTGCCTTAGAACTACAACCAGGACCCTGATCATTTGTAATTGACACCAAGTGCTCCTCTCTGTCCTGGAACTGTGAGCCAGAACTAAACGATAGGCAACAGAGTTGCCAATCAGTGCCAACTGTACCCAGGACCAACAAATAGTCCCAAGGAACCTCTTCCTAACTTGTTATCTAACTTCCTTAAAAATATCTACGCAGAAAGCTCCCAATGTTTCTGCTATTGCTGTTGCTGCTGCTGCCTTGGCCTCTGTGTTTTTGAAACAGGCCTCCACTCAGTTGTTACAAACTTCTCCTGCTGATCCCCTAACTTTCCTTAAGGCATAAAAATGTCCCACTCTGACCTTTGGTGGTCTTTGCTTTTCCAAAGTTTGGTTTGTTATTTTAACTTTACTTGGAGGGAAATGTTGAGAGAATCCAACTGAGTTGCCTCTAATCCACAATCTCTGTCCTTCTTCTAGGTTGGAGGATTGATTTTAATTTGTCTTCCTGACTCCAAGTCCAATGTTCTATCCACTGTGTTACCTTTTTTCATTTGTTTCATTATCATTTCTTTGCTTATGGCTTTCGTTTCCTTTATGAACTGGATCATCCTGCTTGCTTAATCATCCATACTTGCTTAATATTACACAAGGTTTTAATGTTCTTCAGGCATTATTTCAACTTCAATTTCCTTTGATTTGCAATATTCATTAAGATAGTTCACCATCATTTTTATGTTTTAAATTACATCCTTCCTTCTCATTTAATATTTTATATGTTTATGTGCTTGTGTTTTAGCTTTTGATTTAATTTTCTCCCTGAAATCTTTGTTGGTCTTTTTCCCTTACATATTCTCCTGTCACTCACTTTCTGACTTTTAACCCATTTGATCATAGATATAACTTCAGGTCTGCACTACAATGCTTCCTCAGTATCTTTGTATTTTGAAAATTCACTTTTCACCTGCATGGGTCCCTGCCCCAGATAACTATGCACACGAGGTCCTACATATCTAAAAGAAATGTAGCAAAATCTTCTGAGTTTTAAGCTCAAAATGTTGTGACAGAACATGTTTTTTTTTGTGTTATTTTTTTTATGTAGGAAAGAGGTTGCAGCTCACCTTAAGATTCCAACTAGATACCACACTCACACATTCAACATAAATCAAATGAGTGGCGAAAATCGAGAGGCAAGTACAACAGAACCAACTTGAATAATAAAATAATATAATATACATCAGTGGTCCACCTAGCACCTGGGTCATTTATAGGAATGTCTAAAATACTTCAATTTTGTCAAATAGTCATCTTTTCACATTGACGATTAGACACAGAATTGTAAGGTATGACATTTTGAGGTGCATTTTACACACCTCTATTTTTCCAGAATATGTTGTATTTTGTCATTTTGCTTTTTATGGACTCCAAATAGTTTTGTGTTATTTAGATTTATTTTTCTTCATTTAGAAAGGTTTTTTCCTTGATGGGAAATTGTTTCCATTGAAATTGTCTAATTGAACCAGTACATTTTCTGAAATGCAATAAAGGATTATAGATTTCCTTGTTTGTTTTGCTGTTGTTGTGTTTGTTTTGACGAAGTCTGTTGGATTGTGGGGTTTTTCTGTCATTGCTTTGTTGCTGGCTTTAGTTTTGTTTTTTGTAATCAGAAGTTCTAAGAAATTTCGGTGTGGTATTTCTAATATTGGAACATTTTGTTTATGGAATTTTTGATTCATATTTTTTTTGGTTGCTGTTTTGCTTTTTTCTGGAAGACCTAGAATCCTTCATTTATCTCTATGGGTCATGTCTTTGAAAACAATGCCCATTATTTATATTGAATTCATGCATTCTTTTAACATTACTGCTTTTTGCTTCCTCTCTTTCAAATTATTTTTCATTTTCATTTGTTTTTATTTCTAGGCAGTTGTTCTTTCATTATTTCTGCTGTGGTGATCATAAATACTACCATTTCTTCTCCTGTGATTTCTCTCAAGATTCTGACATTTCTCTTAATCCATTCTGGAACATCATGCCACAGATTTCTTCATACTGAACATGGTTCTGTATTTCATCAGGTTTTGATTTGATTTCTTTTGCCTTTAGAGTGGCTTACAATATTTTTGATACCTGGGTATTCATCTTCCCTTCTCATTTCAGTAACTTCTCTAATGATATATCTGTTTGTACTCTAGGTTTCTAAGTATATTGATTTCCCCTAGCTCTTTGGTAATTTTCACCTTTTTTGGATAATCTTGTCACTCATCTTTGGACTCTCCTACTCTTTATGGTGAGTTTCTCTGAGGGCGGTATCTCAAAACTGTCTCTGCACATTGTAACTGGAGTATTTATTTTCGTGGGCCTCCATCTCCACCGTGGGAGTCCTATGGGAGCAAGGAGGACATAATTTTTTCCACTTAGTTTCCAATTCCCTCTTCTTTGACTCATTTGGCCCCACATTTTGACCCTTACCCAATTTCTCTCCTCTTTATATCTTTCACTGGGCTGAGTGCCTGATACTGTAATAAATAAATAAATGCCAAGATTGCTCTGGATTTTTAGGGTAGAGCCTCTAGAGACTTAGTGTGCTGTAATCTAGGAGTTTCCATAGGCAGAAATGAAACATTCTCTCTCTTTTACCTCCCACTAAAAATTCTCATTTTAGATTCATTAATTTTGCACAAAAACTTTTCAGCTTCATATAATCAAATATATTTATTTTATGTTTTCTAATTGTATAGTCTGTTTAGGAATTAATTTTCTACTTGCACAAATATATAATCTGCTTCTCTTTTAGTTATTTTATGATATGATCTCTAATACTTAGATCACTTAGTCATTTTAAATTTATCATCTAATTAGATGCAAAATATTTGTCCATGACTATTTTCTTCCTAGATTGTTGTCCATTTTCCCTTGTGGTTCATATTGAAAAGGGAAAATGTTTGCCAGGTAATTTATGTTTTCAGTTTTATCAAACACCAGGTTTTTTTAGTTCAATTGTTGATTTTTCCTTTTGTAGTTTTTCCCCATTTATTTATACTTTTTTTTATTTTTAAACTGATAACAATTTTGATGAGTGCTGCTTTAAATTATAGTTTTGCATCTGAAGGTGTTACTCCTCTTTTATCCCTATCTTCCTTCACTATTTTCCTCGATATCCTAGATCTTTTCCCCTTCCAAATGAATTTTCTTATCATTGTATCAAGTTCTATAAAGTATTCCTTTTTTTCACACATGGCTGGAGAGGACAGAGGTCCATTGATTATTCCAGTAGAATTCTGGGAGAAAAGCAGAGGTGAGGAAAGCTAGCAGAGGGAACAGCAGGTTGGAAATCCCTGAGTGCATCCCAAAGCAAAAGTTGATGCGTTGGTTTGTGCATTTTACTCGCAATTGTAAGTTGGTAAAGGAGGGGTACCGAGTGAGCTCATTAAGCAATAGCATTTTCTATTCATAGATCTGTTGCCTTGAGCTTCTTGTCTTGCCCTGTGGAAACAGTTGTAATTGTTCTACACTGGTGCATAAATCCTCTTTTGCAATTGTTTGAAGAGTTAGGAGAAACTGGAAGCAATGTCTATTTCCCTCTCTTGTTGTTTATGTGACTGCTATACATTTATACATTTCTCTGAGATGTGAAAAGTAAGAACTGTCTTTTATATGTACTATTGATATATAATGCTTGTGCACATGCTTCTGCATATGTTCCCTATGTCAACCTGCTCTTTCCAGTGATTATGTGTACATATGTGAGGGAGGTAAAACTCAAATTTGGGGGCAAATGTTTTGTTGCTTTATTATTACAAAATTTCCATCAATTGCTTTACTTTGAATTAATTATATTCTCTAAACAGAAAAATAAACACACAAGCATAAGTCAATAACTTGATTTGGACAGAAGAAGTTTCTTATACCTGGGGTCTACATGTAGGTTATAATATACCTTCCAGATATTTTTCAGGCTACTGATACCTATCATGAGACTCCCCATTCCATTATAATGAAATAAAATTTTATCAAATGTTTTTACCCTAATATCAAATAGATGCTTCATTCATTCATCCACTGTAAGATTTGTCAAGCTGGAGAGAATTCTAGGAAAATGCCAGAACAAGTCAGAAAATTCCAAACTCTCCAGATTTCCCTCCCAAACAAGAAAAAATAATGCCTCAGGGTGAATGTAGAGCAGGTAAAAATAAATAAGATTATAGAGGTAGAACAGGGATCCTCCTGGGATAATCAGAGAAGATCTGAAGAAAAACCCCAGCATGAGGTTTGACCCCTGTGAAAAGCAAACACCTTCAGGCCAGTTCCACTTACACAACAAGCAGTGAGGTCTGGGGTTAGCCTGATTTGGAAGCAGCTTTGGCTTCAGTCACAGAAACTTTTACCCCCAGCATAGTGAGGGGAGTTAAGCATCTGAGTCAGAGAAGATTGAGGGAACCTTTGCTGGCAAGATATAGTAGACCCTGCCATGCTATGGAGATGCAGCCCTTGACAAAAAGGAACCAGAAAATGTAGCAGACGGCCCGAGTCCCTACACGGCTCAGTAATGTGGTTGAAGAAAAGAGTCACGGGAAGCGGGAAAAGATAGCCCAATTCCGTTTATTGATCCAAGGGTTAGGGTATATATAGACAAATACTGCAAGTCTATGTGACATTCTGCTTGTCCCCTGTATCAGTGATTTGGCCAGTCTTATTGTCTTTAAAGACTGTTAGGCTAGAGGACATCTATTTTACATACCCCTTGTTTTCTGTAATTCTCAAGTTTGTCTCGAGGAGACAGCAACATCTGGGGGGCATGGAGAGCCATTCTGGATGATAATGTGCACAGTCTCAAAGAACAGTTTCCCCGAAGGTCTTTCTTGATCTTGTCAACAGCACTCCACCCTGGCCCTCAACAAGAACACACGTAGTGAGTGCAGAAGTAGTGACATCCCCATCCCACTGGTTCTGGGCATTTAAAGGAACCCAGAAGTCTTAGTTTGGGTTCCAGGCCAGAGGGAAGAACTGAAGGAGAACCTAAGGACAGAGGCACCATCCACCATACCCAAGGACTAGAGGTGATTTTAAAAAAAGCTGATAGGAATTTAAAAAAAAAAATGAACAGGCAAAGGAGAAAAATTCAACCATAGAAAGTTACTGCGGGAATAGAGAAGACCAGGGTTCATCTTTAGAGGAGGATACTGAAGCAAAGAGTGTTTAGTAATTGAGTAGTTCATAAGAAAGATTGAGGTAGAGCTGAGCATGATATGATTTTAAAAAGTAAAACCATTTAGGAACAGCTAAAAAGGGTAATTATATAATACAAATGAGGTAAAAGAGGAAGAACTGACACAGGGGAATTAGATGGGGTAGGAGGCCTATTAGTTCTGGAAACCTACTTTCATCGAGAATGGGTTCAGGAGGAAACAGTACATATACGCACATAGGCACATATACACACATATGGATATGTGTGTGTATACATATATATGTATGTATGTAAATATAATAGTGTTCTAAATTCAGAAAAAAATAAAACACTGAATGTATAGTGAGGGGGAGAGGATAAGGGAGGGATCTTTAGAGAGGAGAATGAGGTAATAGGTTAAAGGGGAGTATAGTAAGATGTTTAGATTAATAGAAATGGGAGGATAAGGGAGGGATCCTTGGGAGGGATCCTTGGAAGGGGGCAGGTTAAATAACAAGAGGGCAAGATAGCACATAGAAGTAAAGTAGAGGACTCAGGAGGGATAGGAAAGAAGAGATACACACAAACATAAAATAAGGATTAGGAGTAGAATTTGTTAGGGAAATAGGAGAAGAGTTAATAGCAATAATCTTGGACAAAGTTAAGGTTAAAATAGATTTAGTCAAAAGAGAAACAAAGGAAATTAATCTGTGTCAGTCATGTTCATCAACATTGTTTTGGACTATTCAAAATAATTAGACCATGTAAGGTAGAATGTTGCTGTAGTGTAGGAAATGATGAGCTGGTGGACTTGGAAAAATATAGAATGGCTTGGACTTAGGAAGAAAGAGTTTATACATTATCAGAGAAATAGAGAGCAAATAAGTATACTACAATCTTACATAGATGCATATGAATATATCTGTCCATATATGAGCATGATTACAGATATCTAAGTATATGTATGTATAAATAAATGTATATATGTAAGGATATATGCATGCATATAGGTATATACACACACATTTTATGTGTGTATGTCTATATGTGTAATTGTGTGTGCATGCATGTATGTATGTATATATGTGCATGCTTGTATATATATATGCATAGGCAGATAGATAGATATACACATATATATCTCTGCACTTAATTGTAGCCTTCAGGGTATGGGGTAGAAGGGGTAAAAAATAACAGAGTAAAAAAATGTACAGCAGAGAACCAAAGAAAACTTACAAGGAGGCCAAGAACAGATGGATAGATCTCAAAGGAAGAGAGAGTGAGGCTGATGTATTTATACAACTCTGCCTCTTTTAAATCCATATATATATGAAGACATCATGGACAAGATACTGAGGCATTAAGGGGCATAGGAAAGTCTTGTTACAGAAAGTCATATTTTGGTTAAAAATTTTACAGAAGCCAGGAAATTAAGAAAGTAGATGTGAAGGAGAATATTCTAGGTATGAGGAAAAGTCAATGAAAATGTTTCATCAGGGGATGGAATATTTTGTTCAAGGAACAACAGGAAGGACAGTGTTACTGGATCACAAAGTTCATAGTGGTAGTCAGGTATAAGAAGACTAGACAGTGATGAGGTGATTAGATCATGAATGACTTTAAATGACAAATGGAGGAGTTAGTTCCAGGAGTTAATAGGAAGCTACTGAAGTTTACTGAATGGGGGTGGGGTGTAGGAGAAATATGGGCAATATGTTCAGGTTTGTTCTTTAAGATTACTTTGACAGCTTAGTGGATGCATCCAGAGAACACTATTAAAAATTGATAGACCTTTATTTTAGGGAGAAGATTGCAATCATTGAAAATACTAAACAATTGCCCAAAGGCAATCTATTCTTATTGATTTCTCAACCAGACTTAGGATACATGTTCATTGCCTATTGAAGGTATATATATTTATGATTCATTTCTGTGTTTTCTATTTAACTTCATAATTTAGTGAGGGACATGCTTTATCTTCTTATTTGTTTTCTTTTTGAATGGTTTGGCTGAACTCTTAAGTAGTTTTGTATCTTACACAAACACTTTGTTTTATTTCAAGATTTGTTGTGATGAGCACATCAACTGTAACCAAGAACATTAGGAAGCTATCAGTGAGAGACTCCATAGTACAGTGGAAAGAATACTGGATTTGAAGGCAGAGTACTTAGGTTCACATTTCAGATCTGCCATATAATCCATAGGAAAGTCAACCTTCATGCACCTTAATTTCATTATTGGTAAAATGAAATTATTGAATCAAATGTCTTGTAAAGTTCCTTTCAACTCTAAATCTAAGATCTTACATGGATAATTATTTTTCATTAAGATCCTATGCAAGGTATATCTCCTGCATGCAGTGGCATTTGGAGGGTGGGAGCACACCTCCCTGTTTTATTAAATAACGAAATATGAAATTTTAAGAAGTAATGATAGCAATTACTGGAATCCCAACTGGTCATAGCTAGAGTAAAACTGTTTTGATTAAAGGCTCAAAATAGGTAATTCAAGATCATCTTCTCTTTGGTGGAGATTTACCTATTTTCTAAATGATTGGATTTAGAATTTAATATAGACAAAATAAGTACTTGATGCTTCAAAGTTGAATGCGTTATAATGAAATAAATTATGTTAGGGGAAAGTTAATTTTATATTGTACGTAAATTACAGTAATTAAAAACTCATGATACTTTTCAATTGGCTTTCAGCTAATGCCTTTCTGATGAGAATTACTTAAGCAAAATGATTTTGCATGAACAAATTTATTTCTGAACCATTATTTCTTGAGTTAAAATTTAGTCTAGGAATCATTTTTCATCTTTGTACATTCTAAATTAGTCTTCAAGAAAGTTCTCAGTATTTAAATTACTGTACTATAATTCTCTATCTATTCACACTTGATGTTAGAACTCAGATGGTACCTTTTTCCAGCAATGTCTTCATGGTTTCCCATTAAAATGATTAACACAGAATGTCATATTTGAAGCAGAATCACTTAGTTATCTTTACACTTTCTTCAGACAAACATTGTGGTATCATTCTTTATGCCCTTTAGCTAAAAATCTATATAGTATCCTTTTAATGATAAAATCTGGACTCTAATATCATCCTTGAGAGCACTGTTAAATTTCAAGATAGCCAAGAGGAGGTAGAACCAGGACAGAAGAGTGGCAGGAAGCAGGGCAGTCAACTCCTCTCCACAGATCTCCTCTAAACAGATCTACAGAATATATCAGACCAAATACCACACAGAAACCCAGAGAATCGTTCCCAAGGAATCATCTGTCCAGTTCAATTCTGCATAAACAGACAGATTCATGGACGCTGGGGTCATATCTGACCAGATTCATGTTATGTGAAGTACTCCAAAGCTTATGCACCATTGCATACCATTGTGTACCAGAACATGAGGAGATCCCCAAACTGTACCAAGGCACCACTAGCCCCATACAGGGACACCAGGAAAGGAACAAATAGGAAATGATGCTTTTTGTTGCTCACTATTCAGTTCCAGATCACAGATTCAGGGTGGACTAAGAAGATGACCTGAGCACAGGCATGGCGGACCTAGCTAGAGAGACATTCCATGGTGTACCAAGAAAGGAAGCAATTGAGAAGCCAGCAGCCGTGGCTATGCAGCTCAGACTCCGGGTTCAGAACAGGGTCTCATTTATTTAGTATCTAGGACAACCTGCAGAAGAATACCAGTGCAGGAATCCTAAACACACACACACACACACACACACACACACACACATACACACACACAATATTTTATTCAACAGGGAAATAGAAAAGGAAGGAGACAAAGTGAGAATAAATAGAGGGAGGGTAGATTAAGGGGTGAATTTATCCTAAGAAAAATAAATTCTGTGAGAATAATTTTGATGTTCCTATTCAATCCGTATTTACTCAATTCATTGTGATTTATGGTTATCAGTGATTGTCTACAAGTAAGAAAAATAAGATAATATTAGGTTTAATTGTTAGAATAAGAATTTTGTAGGCTGTAATATATTGATTATAATATACATGTACTGATGTTTATATTGCTTCTAAATATTTATAAGATTTATACTTTTTTACTTAGACCTGTATTAATCCCCCTGCTCACATCGATGAGTATGCTCCGAAGGCTACTGTGTTGCAGAAATCCACAGTTTCTCCTTTTACTTTGTTCTTTTATATTTGAAGTTTGTAGAAACATGCTCTTGAGAAGCCCCAGAAAAGTCCCAGAATCCTGTTGCCCACTCACAAACTAAACACTCATGATTATGACATGGGAAAACCTGATGCCTGAACTTTAGTGACTGATGGATATTTCCCTTTGATCAGTCATGTGAGTTTTTCCATTTTCAAATTAACCAATTGAAAAACTGGACTGCCTCATTCTATATTTAGCACTCTTTCATTTCCCATAAATATTTGTAGGCCTTAGGCAAAAGGCATCCTTGCCTGCAGAGTTGAGGCTGGGATGCAGTTGTGTTTCCCTAATAAATTGAAACTGCTCAGGGATCTGCCTCACTGTTCTTTGTTGTGGATTGGAATTTTGGGGTTTCAACTCTAAAGACATTCAACAATATAAATTGTCTTTTATGGTGGCAAAATATGGGAATCTGAGATGGTACCCATAAATAAGGAACAGATGAACAAATGGTATATAAATGTAATGGAATACTCTTTTGTTGAACTTTTTATCACACAATGACCAATGATAATGCTAGAAGATTAACACTGGAATATGCTATCTACCTCATATAGAGAGGTAAAAGACACAGAAAGCAGAAGGTGACAAAAACTTCTTTTGGACATGAATACGTTGAATATTTGTTTGATTGATAATATGGGTTTGTAATGTTTTTTTTTCTTATGTCCTGTACTGAAAGTAGGATTGGGACAGTAAAATAAGAATGTAGTTTTCAGCTGATTAAAACAAAAGATTTTTAAAAGCTAAAATAAAAAAAAAAACAAGATATAGAGGAATAGATAGATATGATAGATATGTATAGATAAATATGTATGTGTATATATATGTAAGTATATCCGGAACTCATCACATGTGTGTTTCACGTTGTAAATAGGGACAACTATGTATATATACGTCGTTGTTCAGTCACTTTCCAGTTGTGTCCAATATTTCATGACCCCATTTGACCTTCCCTTGACTAAGATTCTGGAGTGGTTTGCTATTTCTTGTCCAGCTCATTTTATCAGTGAGTAATTGAGGTAAACAGGGTTAAGTGACTTGGTCAAAGTCACAAAGCTATTAAGCTCCTGAGGTCAGATTTAAGTATATGAAAATGAGTCTTCCTAACTCCAAGCCCAGCACTCTATCCACTTTGCCACCTCATTACACATGTACACACTTTACAATTTATATAAAATTCCATTTAAATATTTTTAGGGATTCAGAATTACTTTAGACAACAGCTTTACCAAAAATAATCTGTATATTTTTTATAACTAAACTATGCTTCAGTTTATCTTTTCCTAAATGGTAAGTGAAAATGCCAAATGTATAAGATATTTTCCTTTAACATGTCCTATATTTAAATATAATGAAATTTCCAAACTTAAATGTGCTCTTTTTTTTGTCAGCTAACAATAAAATCTCAGGTTTAATTCCTCTTTTCTTGTTCCCTTTTGTTATTACTACATCTTTAGAGAAAGTTCTAATTGTAAATGTATGGTCATTTTTTTTTTTGTCTTAATTTCCAGGGATAAAATTTGACAAGGTTCTTTACCTTGAAGGAATTTAGGTCAGTTAAAATCCATTCAAGACAGAGGTTCCCTTTAATTCAGACCTACATTTGAAATCCCATGGCTTCTATAAATGATTCCTTTTTTAATTCACACATATGGTATTCTCAATGTTAATTGAAATTGAACGTACCAGGCAGCACAGGTGTTGCCAACAGAGAACTGTTTTTCCATGGTGACTAGATATCTTTGCTTTTCAGAGAAACTTTCATCTTCTTCCAACCTTCACCCACCTCCAATTCCCACGCAAAGAATTAATACTTCAAGGGAAGCAAGGATTTTTGAGTCATAAAAATTTTAACATTTTCCTAGTATCTACCCAAGAGCAGTTTCTAACGTATTTGTATTCCTGAAGCAACACAAAAGTACACACACACACACACACACACACACACACACACCAAATAGAACACATCTAAAATAATTTTAAATATTTGTTGAAAAGAATGCTAAAGGAAATTGATTAACCTAGCCAAAAGCAAGGAAAAATTGCAATCTGATGAATTAGAATAGTGATTATATTAGCATTTTATTTGCTATGGTTAAACTGCCCCAAGTTCCAAATTACAGACTTTAAAATTCCACATTCTCAATTGTGGTAACCAGTTGTGAAGACCTGTTGTCCCTATCAGCAGAGACATAGTTGGAATGAGAAAGTATATAAAACATTTTCCTAAGCATTTTTAGTTATAAGATGAAGATCTCTCTCTCTCTGTCTCTGTCTCTGTCTCTCTCTCTTTCTCTTTCTCTCTGTCTCTAATGTGTGAGTGTATGTGTGTGTATAGAGAGAAAGAAAATCTAATACCTCTTCTCTTTCACTTTGTTTCTGTCAGAACCTCCTAAACACTGAGTTGGCTCTGGCAATGTGTGCCTCAACCTCATTATCAATGTGAATATTTGTTTTTTTAATAAATTAATTTATCTGTTTTCAGTTTTCAACAATCACTTCTATAAGTCTTAAATTTTCTCCCCCTCCTTTCCTAACATAGCATGCAATCTTATATGAGTTCTACACAGACATTCTTATTAAACACATTTTCTCATTAGTCATGTTGAGTGGAAAAATTAAAAAGAATGAGAGAAACTATGAGAAAAACCAAACCAAAACAAAACAGAACACAAGAGAAAAAGTGTGTCTCATTCTGCATTCCAATTCCATCATTCTTTCTCTGAATGTGGAAGGTATTTTGCCTCAAGAGTCCTTTGAGAATGTTTTAGGTCCTTGTGTTGTTGTGAAGGGCTAAATCTATCAGAAACAGTGTTCCACACTGTGACTGTTACTCTGTACAATGTTCTCCTGATTCTGTTCATTTTACTCAGCATCAGTTCACATAAATCCTTTCAGGACTCTCTGAAGTCCTCCTATTCATCATTTCTTATAGTGCAATAGTATTCCATTACATTCATATACCACAACTTGTTCAGTCATTCCCCCAATTGATGGATATTCCCTCAATTTCCAGTTCTTGGCAACCACAAAGAGAGTTGCTACAAATATTTTTATACATGTGAGACCTTTTCCCATTTTCATGATCTCTTTAGGATACAGTCCTAGAAGCAATATTGCTGGGTCAAAGGGTATGAACATTTTTGTAGCCCTTTAGGCATAGTTCCAAATTGCTCTCCAGAATGGTTGGATCAGTTCACAGCTCCACCAACAATGAATTAGTGTTTCAACATTCCCACATCTTCTCCAAAATTTATCATCTTTCTATTTTGTCATGTTAGCCAATCCGATAGGTATGATGTGGTATCTCAGTGTTTTCTTGATTTGCATCTCTCTAATCCATGGTGATTTAGAGCATCTTTTTTCATATGACTATTGATAGCTTTAATTTCTTTCTCTAAAAGCTGCCTGTTCATATCCTTTGACCATTTATCAACTGGGGAATGACTTGTAATCTTATAAATTTGACTTAGTTCTCTATATATTTTAGAAATAAAGTCTTTATCATAGACACTAGTTACAAAAATTCTTTCCCAGTTTTCTGCTTCCCTCCTAATCTTGGTTTCGTTGGGTTTGTTTATGCAAAAATTTTTCAATTTAATGTAATCAAAATGATATGTACATTTGTTAAAAGTATATTGCCAAGGTAAGCAAACTTATCCACAACATTCAAAATCTTTCCATTTCCTGTAACCAATGATTCCACATATAGATTATATGATGTTGTCTGATGCAGAACCTGTGATTCCTTGGTGTTAACTGTTAGTCAAATTTGGTCCAAGGATCAGAGAAATGATCAACACTGAGTTATTAGACTGACTAGCATACTGAAGGTCTACAGAAATGTTGTGCTGACCTTGATGTTGTATGCCCATGAAACCCAGGCAGTTGTACAAGTGTCATGCTAGGAAACTGAATCAATTTCCAAAAAAATTGCAAAGATCACCTGGCAGGATGAAATGCCAAGAATTGAGGTTCTTTCTTGAACTAAACTGCTAAGCTCTACTCAAATTCAAACTCTACTGCATAAAGTACAACTCTGATGGGCTGACTATGTTGTTCTAATGTAAAACATATGCTTGCCTAAAATACTAGTTTTGGAGAACTCACACAGGGCAAGTGCTCAGTTGGTGGACTAAGGAAGCAATATAAGGACACTCTCAAAATCTCTCTTAAGAACTTTGGAATGGATTGTGTGACATGGGAGACACTGACATAGGACCTCCCAGAATGGTGTGTCCTCATCAGAGAAGGTTCTGTGCACTATGAGCAAAGCAGAATTGAAGTAGCTGAAATGAAGCATGAGATATGTAATTTAGAGGACCCACCTCAATTTTCAAATGGACTACTTGTATTGGTCTGGTCAGCCACAGTTGGACACATTACAACTCAATTCTAACATAGTAATGACATTTTGTTTCACTTTGAGAATGAAGAACAACCAACCATAATACATATGTGTCATGTATGTATGCACATATGTATGCATTTGCATATGTATGTGTGTATGCATGTATATATGTATGCATACAGAAAGAGAGCAAGAAAGAGAAAGAGAGAGAGAGAGAGGTCTGAATCTGTGATTTCATTAGTATAGGGAACATTTAGTATGCAAAAATAAAAAAGTCCTTTTACTCACATAGATATTCACCTATTCATAACTTGTGGTATAGAGCCCTAAAAATTTAACTTATTTCCCCATGGTCATAGAACTAATATATGTTAGAAGCAGGCTTTGTGTACAGGTCTTGCTGACTCCAAATCCTACTATCTATTTCCTATTCTAGGCTGCATCCAAGCACTGTGATCAAGATTCTTTCTTAAAGCATTTTTACAGTTCCCAAACCTCTGAAAACAACATGATGAAAGGATTTTTTTTATAAGTTTTAAGATAAACAAAATGTGCTTTTTAGGCAGAGTGATTTTTAGCCTGCATCAAACATTGTACATACTTGTTGTCACTATACACTTAATTTTAGCAAGTCGTCTGTCACATTGAAAACCAAAAAATGTGCTGAATTAATAAAGATAAAATGAATCCAGATGCTGCGTCTGACCCCCTAAAATGTGCAACTTTACAATGTTTGGGTATATTTATCATTTGGAAAATAATTGCCTAACCCATTTTTATGACCTTACAGCATAAAACATGCATTGCTTTGGGTAGATTTTTTAAGGCACAGATTAAACTCAGGTACTGACCCATTGATGAATGATGGCATCTCTTCTAAGAACTTAGTTCAGTAGATACTGATAGAAGGAACAGATGCTGACATAGCAATTCAGGAAAATATGTCAGGAGGAGTCCCATTCTCAATCCAAGCTTTACCTTAAGTAACAAGTTCCTTTTCTTTTAATTTTATTTTTGATTTGTGGAATGAAAAAAGCATTTTCATAACATAGTACAATAAAAAAAGGTTATTGCATATAAAACTGTAAGTCTACTGTGTATAACTTGCTAGTCTAGGTAATTATTTTCAAACTTTTCAAATAATAAGATTTTGTTAAACTTAAAATCCTCCATCAGGAAGGTGACCATTTTCTTCTTGATGACAATAATAAACTTAGAGTGATCTTTGTAAAATAGCTTTTTTTTTTTTGCTTTTTCTACACATAATTACCTTTGAATGATCCATCATTCAGCCTAGGAAACTGGATGGTGCTATAAGGATTTATGCCTATTCTTCTGGAAAGATTTTTCCATAACAATAACACTGGTAAATGGCAAACATCTATTTAGCACTATTTATGTGTCAGGTATTGTACTAGGCAGTTTACAGTAATGATTTCATTTGTTCTGCAAAACAATCCTGGAAGGTGAGGGTTATTTTTCCCCCCTTTTACAGATGATAAAACTGAGGCATACAACTTTTAGTATACTGCTAGCCTCCTTGAAAATCTTTGAAACAACCTTCTGAAAGTTTCTTTGCTCATAGGCAATGTTCAGAGGTGTCTTTATAACACAGGAAAGGGATCTTGTCATTGACCAATTTACAAATCCAACACAACAATCAATAGACTGATGATAATTTTCAATAAGAAAGAATTCAGTATCAGTTGATTCTAAGCAAGACATATTTGAAGACCCAGATTCTCAAAAATGTCATAGAATTCTCATTTTCTGTAGGTCTATCCCCTCCCTAGTTCCCCTTCTTCCTCTATTCTCTTATCCCTCCCTCTTTCATTAGTATTTTTGACTCAGTACTTGGCATACTATGAACACTTAATGATTTCTTCTTAATTGATGAATACCTGTATGATCTTGAATAAGTAATCTTATCCCTCTGAATCAGTTTCCACATTTGTCAAATAAGGACTTTGGACTAAAAGCTCTCCAACAACATTTTAGATCTAAATCTTGAGATCAGAAGGTATTTTAAAACTGGAAAAACTTTGAATAGAGAGCTATGGATGCCAGGTGTATCTGCTTGCTAATGACTTGATTAGATAGTTTAAAGAATAGGTTTTTTTTTCTTCCCTAATCTTTGGCCAGTAAGTATTTTTTGTGTAAGAGGGGTGGTGTATAGGTAAGGGCACAATAGCTTGTGAAGATCATTATTGATGGTTTAAATGGGTTAAAGGAAAATAAAAAGAAAGGCTCTGCTCTCTAGGAGTTCATATTCTAATGTTAAAATTCATATAAAAGTTGAGTTCATATTAATAGTAACAAATTTGCTCGTTGTTCTTTTCAAATTTTCCAGATAATCTCAGATTGAGGAACATGACTAGATTCCAACCACTTCTTTCAATTCATAGCACTGAGAACAAGTTGTTTTATTTTGGCCCCATTTCAGAAAGCAAATATGAGATTTAGATATCTAACTGTAGCATATTTCGTAAAGAAAAGAGCTTCAGGTTTTACAAATGAAAACATGGCATTGTATTGAATTGATCAAGGTCATTTCAGGTTTCTTTTTTCAATTCAGTCAGTGACTAAATCCTATTATTTCTATGTCCACAATATGTATTGCGTGATCTCAGCTTCATTTTTAATTGCTACTACTACTTCTATCACTACTATTCTAATTTAGACCCTAACTACCTCTCAATGAGACAATAGACTCTTAATCAATCTCCCTTCTTCCAGTCTTTTCCTCTTTCAATTATTATACTCAATATTTGAAGGGGCTTAATGAATTCCTGCTGATTAATTAATGATTAATTGACTAAAGTATTACTGCCACTGTTCTAACTCAAATCCCCACTGGATTTCCGTTTGTTTAGAACATAATCTCAGTGGTTTCAGTTGGAAATCAAGGTTCACAATGATTTGGCTTCTACCTAGCATTCTAGCTTTATTTCCCACTACTTCTGTACCATAAAGCCATTTTACTCCTTCCTACTGACCTCATCACTCAGAAACCAGATGAAGTAATTTCCATTTCTAAAACAATCACTACTTCTGAATTAATATAGCATTTGGTAATTCAAATTCTATTTTCATATTTTCCTTGTATTTCAGTTAATTTTGCACATATTACATATCTTCTATTAGACTAGAAACCACATGGAGATAAAGACTATGTCTTATTCTTCTTATTTCTCATGTAACAAGGCTTGTGGTAAAAGAATAACAAATTAAAAACTACAAAGACTTTGGTAACAATTAATGAAGACACAAACTTAAGCGGTATGGTCAAGTATGCTCAAGACAGAGATTCATTCTTTGTCACACCATTTCTACTAGACCTATTTATCTGGGGTATATAGGGTCAGTAGGATAGTCTGTTTTTTGGGAACATGCCAAGTAATGAGAAGTTAAAACTGAAAAATATAGTTATGATTGAATACCAGAGTGAATATCAATTATGATTGCTCCTTATTGTGTTTTATTTCCTTGGAGATCTTCCCCCAGGCTTCATTGGAAATAAGTATACATTCCCTTGGCCTTCCAGACAGTCTATATTTTATTACCATGTGCTTATTTTATCTTTTTGAATGACACATGATACTACTTATTGTCTCAAATTTTGCTCCCTTGATTTTTGAAAAATAGGATATCCTCATTCTCAAAAAAAAAAAAAAATTCAAGGTAAATTTCTAAGTAGTTATAGAGGACAAAATTTGCCCAAATGTTGTGTTATCTTTCTATAATTTTGCTTTTTATTCTTTAAGTGAATTTATCTATGTAGAACTGAGTTGGAGTGTAAAAGGGGAAAAACCATTTTAAAAAATCCTTTGTTGATCAGGCTACCAAAGTCAGGGAAATAGTCTGGCTTGTCACAGAAAAGAGTAAATATTATGCCTAACAAGTTTAAAATTGCCATGAAGTTTTTTAAAATTATTTTATGATTATCAAAATGCTTTTTAACTATAATAATGTTCCAAAATATTACAATTCTAGAATAATGACACCAAAAGGATGGAAGATTCAAACATCTATGTATTTTATATAGTTAATATAAAATATACTGCCAAATCTGAGTATATTTGTAAGTTTACTTGAATTTTGAATTTTTCCTTGAAAGTTTAGTATATTATTTCATAGATTTAGATCTGGAAGGGTCTTAGAAATCATTTTTAATTTCTTTTAATGTTCATTTATTTAGTTGTAATTTTCAACATGCATTGCCATAAAATTTTGAGTTCCAAATTTTCTCCCCATCTCTCCCATCCCCCACCCCAAAATACAGTGCGTTCTGATTACCTCTTCCCTCAATCCGTCCTCCATTCTAATACCCCTCCCTTCCCTTACCCCCATCTTCTCTCTTGTCTTGTAGGGCAAGATAGATTTCTATACTCCATTAACTATATTTCTTATTTCCAAGTTTAATGTAAAAACAATTCTCAATATTTGTTCCTAAAACTTTGAGTTTCAGTTTCTCTTCCTTCCTCCCTCCCCACCCATCCTGACTGAGAAGGCAAGCAATTCAATATAGGCTATATATGTGCAGTCATGTTGTGAAAGGCTGACTATATTTCCCTCCATTCTATCCTGCCCCACATTTCTTCTATTCTCTCTTTTGATCTTGTCCCTCCCCAAAAGCGTTTACTTCTAATTCCTCCCCATCCTCCCATTTGCCCTCCCTTCCAACATCCCCCCAACCCTGCTTATCCCATTCTCCCCTACCTTCCTGCTAATGTAAAATAGACTTTCATATAAAATTGACTGTGCATTCTATTCCTTCCTTAAGCCAAATGTGATGATAGGTTTCACTTTTTCCCCTCTCACCTCCTCCCTTTTCCCCTCCATTGAAAAAGTTTTTTTCTTGTCTCTTCTGTGAAAGATAATGTGACTCATTCCATTTTTTACTTTCTCCTCCCAATATATTCCTCTCTCATTCCTTAATTTTAGTTTTTTAGATATGATCCCTTCCTATTCAACTCACCCTCTGTTCTTTGTATGTGTTTATGTGTGTATATATATATATATATGTATATGTATATATAAATATATACATATATATGTGAGTGTGTGTGTGTATAGTCCTTCCAACTACACAAATACTGAGAAAAGTTTCAAGAGTTCAAAAGTTACAAATATTATCTTTCCATGTAGGAATGTAAACAGTTCAACTTTAGTAAGACACTTATGATTTCTCTTTCCTGCTTACTTTTTCATGGAAGGAAGAGGAAAGTACATGCTCCACCCTGTATTCAGACACTGGTTCTTTCTCTGGAAGCAGACAGAATGTTTCCTCATGAGTCCTTTGGGATTGTCTTGGATCATTATATTTCTGAGAATAGCTAGTAACAATTTTCTACATATGTGTTTTTCACTGAAATGTATAAAATATCCTACAGAAAAGGGGTTGTTGTAGCTCTTTTTGTCCCTAAATCCTCAGCATCAATTGGCATGTAGTTGGCAATTAATAAATTATTATTGAAGTAAATTGGATTTCATTGAATCAAAGATGACAGGAGAGCTGGGGTGAAATCAACATCTGTCTTCAAGGAATTGAAGCTTATCACATGGAAGAAGGATTAGACTTGATCTCCTCTCCACCCAAGAGACCAGAGAAAATGTGTGGAACTTACAAAGAGACAGATTTTAGAGGCGGAGCCAAGATGGCGGAGTAGAAGGACGCACGTTTACGAGCTCCGAAACCAAAGCCCATGGAATTGGTGTAGAAAGAGTCCCCCATAGATTCTGGGTGAGTGCAAGGTGTGCAGAGGCAGAGTGGAGGAGATTTCCGTCCCAGGGAGCCCTCAAGACCCGTCCCCAGGGTCCGGCGCGCCCCGGAGAGTAAACCCGACCCCCAGCGCTGCCCTGGCCGAGGCCTCAGAGAAGCGGATCGGAGCAGGCTTCAGAGACGGAAGCTGAAGCAGCCGGGAAAGTCCCTCCGCCCACAGAAGCAGGTCAGTGAGAGAGGCCGGGCTGAAGGAGAGGGGAAGCAGGGCGTCTGTGACTCGGGCCCCCTCGGGAGGAAGCGGCGGCGGCAGGGACGGGGGCAGGAAGCGGCGGAGGCAGAGGCATGGGCGGCGGCTGAGGCGGCAGCGGCCCAGGACTCAGGAATCCCCCAGCAGCAGGCAGGATCTTCATTACAGAAGATTCCCGCATAAAACCTGACGGAGCTGAGCCTGAGAGACGGCCCTGCCCCCAGCCCGCTCTGTTGCTGAAGGTTTCTGCTCGGGACCCCCAGGGGAGCTGAGATTGGGAGGCGGGCCCCCCACCCCGCCCCCACCCGCTCCATTCTTGAGAGTCGCTGCATAAAGCCCCCCGAGGGATCAGAGTCTCGGAGACAGCCCTGGCCCCGCCCCAGCACCTGAACTAAAGCTCACTGATTGACAGCCAGCAGGAGGAAAGCCCATTTGAATCTCAGAGGCCAGGCGCTGGCTGGGCGGATCCAGGCGGGGGTGGAAGGGAATCTCAGAGGTCAAGTAACTGGCTGGGAAAATGCCTAGAAAGGGGAAGAAAAATAAGACTTTAGAGAGTTTTTTCCAACAAATGCAAATGATCCCAACCTTCGGATCTGATGGGGAGGACGAGAACGTATTTTTCCCATCAGGGAAAGATGTGGAGGGCGGGGCCTCAGTACCCCAGACACCCCAGGGGGGTGTTGGGTGGGCTCAGGCCTTGGAAGAGCTTAAAAAGGATTTTGAAAAGCAAGTTAGACAGGTGGAGGAAAGACTGGGAAAAGAAATGACAAAGATGCAAGAAGAGTATGAAAAAAAGGTCAATATCTTGGTAAAGGAGACCCAAAAAAATGCTGAGGAAATTAACACCTTGAAAAATAGGCTCACTCAATTGGCAAAAGAGGTTCAAAAAGCCAATGAGGAGAAGAATGCATTCAAAAGCAGAATGAGCCAAATGGAAAAAGAGGCTCAAAAGCTCACTGAATTTAATAGTTCTCTCAAAATTAGAATGGAACAGATGGAGTCTAATGATTTTATGAGAAACCAAGAAATCACCAAACAAAACCAAAAGAACAATAAAATGGAAGAGAATGTGAAATATCTCATGGGAAAAACAACTGACCTGGAAAATAGATCAAGGAGAGACAACTTAAAAATTATGGGACTACCTGAAAGCCATGATCAAAAAAAGAGCCTAGACATCGTCTTGCATGAAATTATCAAGGAAAACTGCCCTGACATTCTAGAACCAGAGGGCAAAATAAGTATTGAAAGAATCCATCGATCACCACCTGAAAGAGATCCAAAAAGAGAAACTCCTAGGAACATTGTGGCCAAATTCCAGAACTCCCAGCTCAAGGAAAAAATCTTGCAAGCAGCCAGAAACAAACAATTCCAGTACTGTGGTAATACAATCAGGATAACCCAAGATCTAGCAGCTTCTACATTAAGGGATCGAAGGGCGTGGAATAGGATATTCCAGAAGGCAAAGGAACTAGGACTCAAACCAAGAATCACCTACCCGGCTAAACTGAGTATAATACTTCAAGGGAAAATATGGTCCTTCAATGAAACAGAGGACTTTCAATCATTCTTGATGAAAAAACCAGAGCTGAAAAGAAAATTTGACTTTCAAACACAAGAATGAGAGGAAGCATGCAAAAGTAAACAGCAAGGAGAAGTATTAAGGGACTTACCAGAAATGAACTGTTTGCATTCATACATGGAAGGACAATATTTCTAACTCTTAAAACTTTTCAGTATCTGGGTGGTTGGTGGGACCACACATACACATGTACACGCATGCACACACATACACACATGCATTCACATGCAGAGACAGAGAGCACAGATTGAACTGAATAGGATGGGACCATACCTTAAAAGGAATTAAGGTAAATGATGAGAGAGAAATGTAGTGAGAGGAAGGAGGGAGAAATGGAAGGGGGTAACTATATGTCATTTAAGAGGCAAGTAGGAGATGTTTTTAGTGGAGGGAAAAAGAGGAGAGCTGAAGAAAAAAAAAAAAAACAAACAAACAAACAAAAGTTTACCCTCATCACATTTGACTAAACGAAGGAGTGAAATGCACACTCATTTTGGTATGAAAACCTATCTTACAGTATAAGAAAGCGGGGGAGAAGGAGATATTGGGGGGGGATGATGGAAGGGAGGGCAAAGGGAGGAGGGAGTAATTGAAAGTCAACACTTGGGGAGGGACAGGATCAAAGAGAAACAATGAGGGGCAGGTGAGGAGGGATGGCAATTCAGTTAGTCTTACACAACACGACTATCAGGAAGGTCATTTGCAAAGCTACACAGATATGGCCTATAATGAATTGCCTGCCGTACCAAAGGGAATGGGTGGGGAGGGAAGGATGGGGAGAATTTGGAACTCAAAGTTTTAGGAACAATTGTTTAGTATTGCTGTTGCAACTAGGAAAGAAGACATACAGTTAATGAGGAATAGAAAGTCATCTGGCCCTACAGGAGAAAAGAGAAGATAGAGACAAGGGAAGGGAGGGATGACAGAAGAGAGGACAGATTGGAGATAGGGAAAATTAGATTGCTTGGGGTATTGGGGTGGGGGGAGGGGAGAAAAAGGGAGAAAATTTGGAACCCAAAAATTTGTGAAAATGAATGTAAAATAAATAAATAAATTTAAAATAAATAAATAAATAAATAAATAGGAAAAAAAAAAAAAAAGAGACAGATTTTAGTTTGATATGAGGAAGCACTTCCTAAAAAGTAGAGCTATCAAAAAATGGAAGGAGATGGTGACTATGGCTTTGCTTGCTGGCTTCAAGCAAAAGTTGGATGACCATTTCTCAGGTAACTCATAGAGATTCTTTTTTAGAGATTCTCTTTCCATTTATTGGAAGAAACGTCCTCAAAAATCTATCCAGCTCTGAGGTTCTGGGTCTGGGAAGGCAGATTCACTCATTTACCCAATGAAGAAGGCAACGGGAAATTCCCCTTTTATGGAGGTTTTAAGAACTCTATTTATAGCATACCATCCATTAAAACTATTGTGTATAGTACATAGCAATTTTCAACATAATTGTAAGCAAAAGACCCCACACTGATACACTAGCACCCATGAAAATTGAAATCATGAATTAAAGACGATTCAAGGCCTTAAAACCGTAAGCTTATTTCTTATTTAACAAACAATACAATGCTAGGTCAAACCCTCAATTTAGATTCTGTTTTATCAGAGTCCATTTTATCACCACATGGGAGAATCTACAGTGGATTTGCTCCTAAAATATAGGACTTCATTTATTTGAAGAGGAAATTCTAACAGTGATAGTCTGCTTTCCATTCTCTTCTTTTTGAAGGGACCTCAATTTTATTAAATATTTCCTGCTCACAAGCATAAGGACATTATAGTAGTCTCAAAGATTCTGAGGTTCCATTGCTCTTTGCATTTTATTTGAGCAGATCAAACTTCATGATATCTGGCTTACAAAACAAGTTGCTGAGTACTGAACAATTCTATATACAATCAAGGACATGAATAAGTCACAGAGATAATCAGTTCCCACATCCTAGGCTTTAAGGTGTAATTTTCACATTGTAGTGAAGATTAATTCATGCCTTTTTTTAATTCTTTGAAAATGAAAGCACCATGCAAATTACAAATCTTAGCATCTCATATAATGCAATAAAGCAAGATTAAGCTTCAATTACAATAATACATGATCTATTACCTTATACACTAAATATATTTCATTATTCAAATACTTTTTATTGAAACAAATAGCAGATATTTTCTGGTAGATTTACAACTCTGAATGAGAGATGTGCATTTTAGGTGCATGATATTTTAAAGATGATTGCTCACAAATAATGGTCCAGTACACTGCCCAATATCAGCCAAACATATGACGTGGATTAGTTCTTATGAAAGGGGTGTTTAATGAGGAAGAAGGAAGGAGGGAAGGAAGGAAGGAAGGAAGGAAGGAAGGAAGGAAGGAAGGAAGGAAGGAAGGAAGGAAGGAAGGAAGAAAGGAAAGAAGGAAGAAAACGTCTTTATTTTCAGTCACTGCACTGTAGAAATACAAGCAAATAGAGTCCCTACCCTCAGGAACTTACCTTCTAAGGAAGGAAAACAACACATAAAAGGAAGCTTGAAAGCCGGGGATAGGGGTGACTTTCAAGCCTAGGAAATCAAGAGTAGATCCGGGAAGGCAATATATAATAACAGCCATATTTAAAAATAATACTCCCCAAACAAAAACAGTCATTCTCTCCCTTCTACAAAGATAGTGAAGAAAGTAGGAGCAAACTTATCACATGTGGGTAATTCATGAAAAAGCCAATTCCTGCTTATAGGAAGTCCCTTTCTCCCTCTATGAAATTATTCTTATGTTTAACTCTCTGGTGTTCCCTGAGGGTCAGTGCCCTTGAAAAAGGAATTGAAGTTGCTCCTTAGTATCTATAGATTCTTGTTGTTATGTATTCCATATATCAGGTGGATCCAAAACTGCCCAATCTGCAAGAAAAATCCACTGAGGCAGAATTCCAAGCCAATAGCACCTTTTCAAAGAGTCCATGGCCCACTCTAATTAATTGGACCTCAGATCTTTCCCATGGTCTGAGATGCCTCTTTTCCCCAGGGTTTTACTTTTATATAAGAAATATTTATACATACATACATACATACATACATATATATAGTAGTACTATAAACATACTTTTATGAAGGGTTTGATACCTAAACATGCAAATGAAGTATGATCAATTACAAAATCTTATTGGTTAGTAGACCTTTATTTTGGATCTCCAGGATAATCAGAAATGATGTATAAGCATAAATGATCACAAGATGGGCAAAGCAAGGGTCATTTCCATGGACTAAGTGCTTAAAATGGTTACCTTCTCATGTTAGACAAGAGGGGATGGTCCAGAGATACAAAAAAAAAAAATTATCACAGAAATTTCCTACCCATGCTAGGTTTGGGCATGAAATTTGAACAAAATGGAATGGAAATATCTTTGTCAGCATTCTTTTTTTTTTAATAAAAATTTATTTATTTAACTTTTTACATTCATTTTCACAAAATTTTGGGTTCCAAATTTTCTCCCCTTTTATCCCCTTCCCCCACCCCAATACACCAAGCAATCTAATTTTCCCTATCACCAATCTGCCCTCTCTTCTATCATCCTTCCTTCTCTTGTCCCCATCGTCTCTTTTGCCCTTTAGGGCCAGATGACTTTCTATTCCCCATTAACTGTATTTCTTACTTCCTAGGAGCAAGAACAATACTAAACAGTTGTTCCTAAAACTTTAAGTTCCAAATTCTCCCCATCCCTCCCTCCCCACCCATTCCCTTTGGAAAGGCAGGCAATTCAATATAGGCCATATCTGTGTAGTTTTGCAAATGACTTCCATGATAGTCATGTTGTGTAAGACTAACTGAATTACCCTCCATCCTATCCTTCCCCCCATTGTTCCTATTCTCTCTTTTGATCCTGTCCCTCCCTGAGTGTTGACTTCAAATTGCTCCCTCCTCCTATTGCCCTCCCTTCCATCACCCCCCCTTGCTTATCTCCTTCTCCCCCACTTTCCTGTATTGTAAGATAGGTTTTCATACCAAAATGAGTGTGCATTTTATTTCTTCCTTTAGTCGAATGTGATGAGGGTAAACTTCTTGCTTTTTTCTCAGCTCACCTCTTTTTCCCTCCACTAAAAAGTCTCCTGCTTGCATCTTAAATGAGATATAATTTATCCCATTCCATTTCACCCTCTTTCCTCCCACTGCATTTCTCTCTCAGCATTTACCTTAATTTCTTTTAAGCTATGGTCCCATGCTATTCAATTCACTCTGTGCTCTCTGTCTCTGTATGTGCGTGCATGTGTGTATCTGTGTGTGCATGCATGTGTGTACATGTGTGGGTGTGTGTATGTGTGTGTGTGGTCCCACCAACTACCCAGATACTGAAAAGTTTTAAGAGTTACAAATATTGTCTTTCCATGTAGGAATGTAAGCAGTTCACTTTTGGTAAGTCCCTTATGACTTCTCCTGGCTGTTTACTTTTTCATGCTTCTTCTCATTCTTGTGTTTGAAAGTCAAATTTTCTTTTCAGCAAGAATGATTGAAAGTCCTCTGTTTCATTGAAAGACAGTATTTTCCCCTGAAGTATTATACTCAGTTTTCCTGGGTAGGTGATTCTTGGTTTGAGTCCTAGTTTCTTTGACTTCTGGAATATCCTATTCCACGCCCTTCGATCCCTTAATGTAGAAGCTGCTAGATCTTGAGTTATCCTGATTGTATTTCCACAATACTGGAATTGTTTCTTTCTAGCTGCTTGCAATATTTTCTCCTTGACCTGGGAATTCTGGAATTTGGCCACAATGTTCCTAGGAGTTTCTCTTTTTGGATCTCTTTTAGGTGGTGATCGATGGATTCTTTCAATACTTATTTTGCCCTCTGGTTGTAGAATGTCAGGGCAGTTTTCCTCGATAATTTCATGGAAGATGATGTCTAGGCTCTTTTTTTGATCATGATTTCAGGTAGTCCCATGATTTTTAAATTGTCTTTCCTGGATCTATTTTCCAGATCAGTTGTTTTTGCCATGAGATATTTCACATTCTCTTCCATTTTTTCATTCTTTTGGTTTTGTTTTGTGATTTCTTGGTTTCTCAGAAAGCCATTAGACTCCATTTGTTCCATTCTAATTTTGAGAGAACTATTTTCTTCATTGAGTTTTTGAACCTCTTTTTCCATTTGGCTAATTTTGCTTTTGAAAGCATTCTTCTCCTCATTGGCTTTTTGAACCTCTTTTGCCAATTGAGTGAGCCTATTTTTTAAGGTGTTATTTTCTTCAGCATTTTTTTTGGGCCTCTTTTACCAAGATATTGACCTGTTTCTCATGCTTTTCTTCATCTCTCTCATTTCTCTTCCCAGTTTTTCCTCCACCTGTCTAACTTGATTTTCAAAATCCTTTTTGAGCTCTTCCATGGCCTGAGCCCACCGGACATTCACCTAGGATGTCTGGGATACAGAGACCCCGACCTCCACGTCTTTCCCTGATGGTAAGAATAGTTCCTTACCATCAGAACTGAAAGGCGGGAACATCTGCACCCCATCAAAGTAGCTCTCTATTGTCTTATTTTGTTTCCTTTTTCTGGGCATTTTCCCAGCCAGTTACTTGACTTCTGAGATTCCTCTGCACCCTTGCCTAGATCCACCCAGCTAGTGCTTGGGGTCTGAGATTCAAATGGGCTTTCAGTTGCAGGCAGGAGCGGCTGCTATTCAATGTGAGCTTAAGTTCTGGTGCTTGGGTGGGGGCAGGGCCGCCTCCCAGGCTCAGTTCCCTCAGGGGCTTTATGCATAGACCTTCAGTAATGGAACGGGTGGGGGCAGGGCTGTCTCCCAGGCTCAGTTCCCTCAGGGGGTTTATGCAGAGACCTTAACTTCTGCTTGACTGCTCGGGGAGTCCCGAGCTGCCACCGCTGCCTCTGCCACTGCCTCTGCTGCTCCCTCCATTGCTGCCTCCTCAGGGGGCCCGAGCCACGGAGACACCCTGCTCCCCTCTCGGCCAGTCCAGACGTCTCTCTCACTGACCTGGAGCGCCTGTGGGCAGAGGGACCTCCCCAGCCCCCAGAGATTCCATCCCTGAAGCCTGCTCAGATCTCCTCCTCTGGGGCCATCCAGCCAGGGCAGCGCAGGAGTGGGCTCTGCTTCCCGGGGCGCGACGGACCCTGGGGACGGCTCTCCAAGGCTCTCTGGAATGGACATCTTTTCCTCCGTGTTTCTGCGTGCCTTGCAGTGATCCAGAATTTGTGGGGAATTCTTCTTGCAGGAAATATATGGGCTGTGGGTTCGGAGCTAGCATACATGAGTCTTTCTACTCCGCCATCTTGGCTCCACCCCCCCCTTGTCAGCATTCTTGTCGTCATGCAAGTGATCTTCATAACAGCTAAACAAGTGGTGAATGTTGGACTAAATTTTGAGGCCTACTTATAAAAATCTACTGTAAGAACTTAACAAAAAAGAAAGAACCTTTCTTATCTAATTATTTCTATATGATGGATGTAAATATGTATTAGTACATATTTATTCTTTTATGTACTATTACATGACTGACTAAATGTATATTACTAGATGAGTGTATCATTAATAATTGCTAATAATTGATATCCCTTTTAGAATCACACTGAACTGATTAATACTAATTGGAATGGAGTTGGATGTCCAAATGAATCATTTCTCACATGTCTAGTGATATAGTGGATCTATTAAATAGTAGCATAAAGATATGTTCTAAGTGACATATTGATTAGAGAAATTAAAACAAGTTTGAGGTGCTATTTCACACACATCAGATTGGCTGATGTGACAGAAATGGCGAAGAGGATAAATGCTAGAGGGGATGTGGCATAAGAGGTACACTAAGGCACTATGATGGAGTTGTGAATTGTTCCATCTACTCTGGAGTATAATTTAAAACTATGCCCAAAGGGCTATAAAACCATGCATATTCTTTGAGCCAGCAATATCCCTAGTTATATCTGTATCTTAAAGAGATCAAAGAAAAGGGAAAATTACCTGTATATATAGCTTTTTTTTTGTGGTGACAAAGGATTAGAAGTTGAGATGTCCATCAATTGGGGAATGGCTGAATGATACATGGTATATGATTGTAAATGAATATAATTGTTCTATAAGAAATAATAAACAGAAGTGTTTCAAAAAACTGGAAGATTTATGTGAATTGAGGCAAAGTAAAATGGCTAGAGTCAAGAGAGTATGGACACAATAACAGCAATATTGTTTATTATCAGCTGTGACTTAGCTACTCCAATCAATCCAATTACCCAAGATAATTCCAAAGGACTCAGGATGAAAAAATGCTACCTAAAACCTGAGAGAGAACTGAGGAACTCTTATTACTTGAAGCATAGTCAAGTTTGTTGTGTTTTACAAAATCACACAGGGCAGGAATGATTTTCTTTAACAAAAGACAAAACATTTTGTAAATGGTCTCATCTGTTTTCAGTCAGTGATCAAATTGGTTAAGCACTTGACCTCATCTAATTTTTACCTTTGAGTGATTGAATCAATTCAACACATGTAGTAGTTTTCACAATAAAAGGCAATACTTATATTTTAAAGACTTGTATTGTCATGATACATAATATATATCTTCATTCCACATCTCTGAAGGACCTTGCTTTGTAGAGAAGGAAATCTAACTGCCCTTTTTCTTTATCAGCCTAAATCTAAGAATTCTCCTGCTATGAGTCAGTCAGTATTTATTAAACTCCCAGTTTGTGTAAAATGGTGTAGAAAAATGTAAAGCAAATAAAATACTTTTATTTATTTGAAATTTATATCTCACCTAGATCCAAAAGTTGTCTTTTGGCTTACAGGTCATAACAATGCAAAAACCAAAATTTAGTGAAAAAAAAAAAAAGAGTGGAAACTATCTAACAGAAGTAAAGAGACTTGAAGTCACCAGGCATCAGATATGAATGGATTATTTCCAAAAGAGATTTAAATTTAGCTGTAACTTTTCTTTCAACTGAGTAGAAAAGGGAATTGCATTGCATAGCTTTTGATTTCTAATGAGAGAGAAAGTACACACATCTTCAACTTCAGGGACAGCTTTTCCCTGAAGAGAACACAGTAGAATCTATCATCTGAGTTCCTGAATTAAAAAGGCTATTGAACAATATTCTAAAGAATGGTCTTAACACAGATTTGTAAAAGTGTTTGAGGAGATGATTCTACAATTGACCATCTAAGATAGAAGGCATATCATTAAATCATAATCTGATTGAATGTTTCTATAAGTTATAACGGAAATATGGCCCATAGACTTTGTATTCTGGTAATCCAACTTAAAACAAAGGGGTAGAATCTAGGTGAGTACATAATTTATGTGCTTTTATATTGTCTCTCACATATTAGATAATTCAAGACACAAATGTCTCATACATAAGATAACTGGCAGGTGGGCAGATAACTTAACTTATCATGATTTATTTTTTAATAAGGGTAGTTTTTAAAAAAAAATAATTGATGTTATATGCCCTTAAGGAGTTTAAAATTTAATTACAAAGAAATCAGAACAATGCAAATGCACACTTGCAAACACATATATGAAAACAGAGGGAAGTCCGCTGATATCAGTACCATCAGAAAGCGGAAAGCTCTTAAGTGAGGGATGCAGTTAGAATATGCAAAGAGAGTTTGTATTTATTTATTAATTGCATTTCTTAGTGAACCCAATTTTGAAAGTTCTTTCACCGAACTCTTGTCAAGACTCTTATTTAAGAGAAGGTGTTGACTGACTGAAGGATATCTAGAGAGAAGTAATGAACGGAGTAAAGGGAGGAGAGACAATGTTATGATTCCATGACAGGATTGATTGAAAGTGTATAACCAGAATGTAAGAAGTCTTGGCACATAATAACTGTGTTCAAATATTTGAATGACTATCATGATGAGGATTTGACTGTGGAATCACAGAATTTAATAATTGGAAAAGACCTCAGAAGCAATTCAGTTCATACTTCAGATCAAATGCAAAGATTATTAAAATTTGAAATTTCTACACATCCAGCAAATGGGGGTCCAGCCTTTGTCTGAAGACATCAAGTGAGAATGGTCCCACTACCTCCTTAGGCTGTCTTTCACTTTTATACAAGTTGTTTTGCTTTACCCCAGAATGAAATAAGAGCAACGGACTGAAGTTGTAAACAGTCATATTTCAGCTCAATGCAATGAAAAACTTGCAGACAAGCAGGAATATTCCAAAGCGAAATTGGATTTTATGGAGGGAGAAGGTTTTGCACTCTCTGACATCTTCAGCTACTGTCTAGATGACTATATGTCATAATTGTTATAGGAGATAAGAGATCAGATTCCCATAATCTCTAAGGTCTTCTTCCATCTGAAATCCAGTGTGTATGGCATATAAACATTTAATATATGCTTGTTGACTTAAGTTTATCTTTAAGAAGAGAACAAGTATTATGTTATTTTTATACTCATATTCCCAGCTCTTGGTATTATTCCTGGCTTTTAAGCATTTAATGTGTTTTTTTATTCATTCATACAAGTATGTATTCATTCCTACTTGGAAAGCACATTTTTAAACAGCTTTTAACACTTGAATCCATCATTCTTTCCTAAATTTTGTCATATTATGCAAGTACTGACCAAATAGAAATCCCTTTCTGCAATATAGTATAGGCCATCTTTAAAGGAAAGAAGGCATCGATTCTTTATATATATATATTTGTGTATATCAAAAGAAAGATTTGAGATTATCCCATAAGGAAGAAGCAATAATTTCCCCCATATTATTAGAAAACATGTTGCCTAGCATTCTCAAGGAGAAATGCAAATCACTAATCTTTTTAAAGATTTTTTTCATTTAATTAAAAAATATGTATTTCTGCTCCTTTCACCCCATGTTTAAGGCAACAGGGCAACCCTTGCTAAAAAATATTCAGTTGAGCAAAAACAAATCACAAATTTGCCATGACCAAAAAATTATAAATCCGTATCCTGAGTCCATAATTTTTCTGTCTCAGAAGGTAGGTAGCATATTTGATTGTGTATGCTCCTGTATCACAGCTGGTAATTGTTTTCGGATTCTTACATTTTTACAGTTTTTGTCTAAATAATGCTATTATTATATAAATTGTCTAACTCTTTCCATTTCACTCTACATCAGTCACTAAATCTTCCTAGACTTCTCCATAAACACTTTGTCATTGCTTGAAACAAAATAGGATTACATTATACTTTTGTAACAAAATTTGTTGTTATTCTTTAAGTTGTGGGAACCATTTCAGTTTCCAATTCTTTTTTAGCATAAAAAGCTGCTATAAATATTTTTGTATATATGGGTTCTTTTCTTCTTTCTCCACTCTGTTTGGAGTATAAGTCATGTAATGGTATCATTGGGTACTAAAACTGTGATTTCTTTGTAATCTTTTGGTCATAATTCCAAATTACTTTACATGATCAGTGGACCAGCTCACAGAGTCAACATCAATATATGTTTTCCCAGAGTTCTTGCAGGATGTCATTTGTCATTTTTTTTCAACTTTACTAATTTGATGAGAGAGAGAGACAGAGCCATAGGGTTGCTTTAATTTACATTTCACTAACTATTAGTGATTTGGAGTAATTTTTTTTGATATGACTGTTCATAGCTTGAATTTCTTGCTTTGAAAAGTATCTATCAATATTCTTTGACCATTCAAGAGCTGAATTATAATAGAGTGGCAGAGAGTAATAATAGAGTTGGGGGCAGCTAGGTGGTACAGTGGATAGAGCACCAGTGCAGGACTCAGGAGGACCTGAGTTCACATCTCACCCCAGACACTTGACACTCACTAGCTGTGTGACCTTGGGCAAGTCACTTAACCCCAATTGCCTCATCCTGGGTCATCTCCTGTCATCCTGATGAATATCTGGTCATTGGATTCAGATGGCTCTGGAGGAGAAGTGAGGCTGGTGACCTGCACAGCCCTCCCTCACTCCAAACAAAGTCAAGTGCAAGTCATGTCATTATTTCTCTGATGACATGGTCTTCTTTGGCAATGAAGGACGAACACACCCAATAAATAGAGTCATATGTATGAATATAGTTTTCGCTATCATCCTCTGTGCTTGTCTTTACCAAGGGATATGTGGATTCATGTTGAGGATTTTATCACATTCTTCATGGAAATTCTCTACTTCCTCATCCTCTGAAATAAGTGTGTTTTTGTTTGTTTTGAATAAACTACAGTGCTCATCATGAACATGATAAACTGATGCACATAAAATGATCTTATTTGTCTTTGAGTACAGGATAAAGCTAATTCTGCCAAATCCGTTATCTGCTTCTACAAGACAAACCCCTGAATCATTACTTTTTCTTACCTGAAACTTATATTTCTGGTTTTACTTATATTGAGAACATTAAGATATTCAGAGCATCATTTAAAATCAAAATGCCACTATATGAAATCCTCTAAGAATGTATCATTTCACTGGTTGAAAAAATACATCATATTTTAAGTACCAATGGTCAAATTAATGTTTGTAAAATGCCTAATTCTGTGCATTTTTCCCAGGTATTATTCTTTTTTTTTGTTTGATATTACCATAGAAGAAACAGAAGGGAAGCACATAGAACTACAGGTCACTTCATATTCTGCTTTGTTCCATTGATTACTATGGCCAAATAATATATCACACTTTTGGCAACATGTTTAGTGATGAACTTCCCCTTGTTTAACTAGTCTGAATCTAAGACAGTAGACACGTCAGTCAGGTGGTTAAATTTGCCAAAAGTCCTGCCTGACTTGTATACGTACCTCCAAGGCACAAAATGATACACTTTAGCATCATGCCATTTTTCATTCAAAAGTATAAGAAATACTCAAACATTTTATATACACACATATGAATATATATGTATGTATACATGTTATATATGAGTGTGTATATATGTATCTGTATCTATTGATGTCTCTAGATAGATAGAGAGATAGAGAGAGAGAGAGAGAGAGAGAGAGAGAGAGATAGATAGATAGATAGATAGATAGATAGATAGATAGATAGATAGATAGACAGACAGATAGATATGTCTACTTCATTAGGTAGGACAGGGACTGTCTAATACTTTTTTCTGTAACCTCAGCATTTAGCACATTGACTCATACATACTCAGTAATTAATAAATGTTTATTGACAGACTGGATTTATAAGCCCGTGTTTAAACCTCTCTGAGTCATCTTACAAAGTCCCAACCATTTTCTTGTCCTTGATTTAACTGGTTTTAAAGAACCGAATCACACTTGGGAAATACACTTCATTATGCCAATATTGATTTACTAATGAGAGAGTGAGACTTTTCCCCATTAAATCTTCATCTACTTCTTAACTCTTTTCATGATCTGTCCGTCATATTTTGTGTCTTAGCTTCATTGGCTCATAGATGTTCTTTTCACTTTCTCAATAACTCTCAGACAATGTATGATGTTTCTTCAAGGATACAAAAATAAAGAGGCAAACAAAAATAGTTTAGGCCATCCTAAATTAATAGACTAGCCTAATTATACCAACATGCAAATTTATGTTGGATTGCTTAATCATTCAATGTTATTCAAAAAGGTTAACCCTCTTCTGTTTGGTCAACTTACATGTCAAATAACCTAGTCATTGTGAATACTTTTGAAAATAGATATAAAATTTTTCTTTTTTTCTTAAAGGTCAACTCTTTGTTTCTTTTATGCTTAGGATCAGATTTGCAGGATTTCTTTATTTAGGTATAAATCAATCTTACATTTCAAAATAACCTATAGCACAGATAGGTAGATAGACAGAAAGATGGTTTTGGTTGGTTTAATTTTCTGGAAAACTTCTGCTGTTTCTATTTGTAAAGTTCCCCTATGTTCCTGCAACCTTGAGCTATTTTTATCCTGTTTATTTAAATTTCAATCCACTTGGAATTTTTCATTTCCTATTTCTACCATGCTTTACCATTTCCAGAAAACCTTCAGTTTTGAAGTATCTATTTTTTCTATGTAAGCTACTACATTATAAACACATTGATTTTGATTTGTTCCTTAAGAGCTCTAATATCTACACTTTTTTTAAAAAAAAAATTTTCATCTACTTCTTTGAACACATAACACAATGCCTGGCACATAACACATGCTTAATAACTAGCTTTTGATTGATCTCAGTGATATTGAAGGGTCTTGGAGTTGTTTCATTTTCATTGGAGGGCAGCCTGTAAATTTTGACTGCCATCCAATTTTCATTCAAATTTCTTTGCTTCAAATTACTTTTTAGTTGAAAAGTATTTTTTCTTCAAAAGTTTTTCATTTAACTTTCTTTGTTATGATTTACCTATCTTTATCATTCATCTAATTGGATTCTTACTTTAAACATACTTTTGCCATTCTTTTCCCTTTTGCAGGTGTATTGGTATTGTATTCCTCACCCAAACTTGCCACATGCTTTTTCATCATGAATCCATTGGAGGTGGAAAAAAAATGATTTTAATTGAGAATTAAACATTATCAATTGGTACACAACTACAGGAAAAATGAGAAGACATTGATTTTGCATTTCTTCTTTGCCTTTTCCGGGTGTACTCTTTTAAGCTACACAAGTATCTTTAAGTGGACTTTCATTAGTTCCCAAGCTCATTTCTATTCCACATTCAGTTCTCTTTGAGCAGAATTGAGAGGAATCTGAGGAGTTTTTGTATTCTGATCTCTTTTCCATGTTCTTTTTATTATTTTGCTGACTATTTCATGGTTTACATTACTATATAATTCAAGTGCATTTTAGGGCCACTCACTCCTCCATGATCTTATCTTCTGGCTCCATTGTATTCCACAGAAACACCATAGAAACATACAAACACACACACACTCCTATTACATCGTAAAAAATACATTGATTCATGGGTTTTAACCTGTGCTGTTATGAAGTTAAGACTAAAAAATGATTTTTTGAAACTAAAGATTTCAAGTGATATCCAGAGATATTTTGAATGAATACAGTGATGAATCATAAGAGAAGGGAGACAGTAAAAGAAGGAGCTAATTTTTATTTAATTTTTCTCAAAAAAAAAGATGACCTTGCTATTTTTTTTTCAATTTTCTACTTTTTCATTCTTAGATTTATTCCACTTGGAAGCATTTTTCTAGGTTTTTTTGGGGGGGGAATGCTAGAAGATGAACAGTGACCTAAGACATCTGATATTTCTCATTCTGCCTTCTTTTCAACCTCCAAAGCATTTTCACTAAGGGAAAAAGAAGTTCATTTTTCACTGTACAATTTAGATTGAATAATATCATCTCAATACTACTGAAAACAAAAGGTGAAGTTGGAAATCATTCTTTGACCTAAAGACAGTCAACATGATTCAGTAGAAAAGAGGTTTGAATAATCTAGTATAAAAGACTTTCTGGCTCAGTTCTTTGCTAGTATTGTTACCTTTTTAAATTGGCAGCAACTGGACAATATGAAATACTACTAATTTAAATGAGACATATAATGCTATTGCCACAGTCTGCTGATGATTCAATATCACAGTTTTGGAAGGAATTTTTTTAAATGGCAAGGTGACAAGTGGAAGGCGGAGAAGACTGACAGCATGACTTTCAGAGTTATCTATAATGGTAGAGTTCACTTGAACCGTTATTTCACTTCTGCTGCCTTGTTTTGATACCAGGAATTAGTAGATGACATGGAGAATGATAACAGAGATGATGGAGAAACATAGTTCAACTTTCATACTCTTATTACAGAAAGGTTAGCAGAAGGTAAAATTTCTAGTATGTTTGGTTTATTACTGGCTAGTTGGCAATTTCATTTGTTGACTAATTGTACCATCAGCTGTTTCAGTTCAGCTGTGTGGACCTAGACAGAGGTGTTCTTATTTTCCAAAAGAAAAAGCTATTCAGTGGGAATCAGTATCCTCTCTGTTAGGTTCCCCTTTTCAAGTTCTTTTGTAGTGGTTTTCTTATTCCATGAATGCCCTGCAGCTTATTCTCTGTTTCTAAAACCCCTGAGAATCTTTGAGACTCCTTCTGTCATTCCAATAAGAATGAAGGAAGGGTTGGCATAGTGGTGATGTTCTGTAATATAACCCATGTCTGACTCTAAAAGGGCAATCTCCAAAGAGAGGGTTTTAATATTGTCATTGCCACTTAAAGAATAAGATTATACTTATCTCAACCTCACTTGCCTCTCACCTGCTGTTTTATATGCTGGCTGAAAGTTACTCTGACAATATGAATACATAAGAAGAAAAAGAAGATTTATTCTACTCAAAGGATTGAGTCATTAAAAAAAAAACAATATCAAATTACCTACAAAAAGGGTTTTAGCTGCAGTATCTGAAAAATAAATAAATAATAGTATTCCACCCACCCACTGCCCTCAAAAAAAAAAAAAAGAAAAAAAAAACTGATACCAGATGATCATCCTTTTGAGCTCTGTCAGTGTGTCATTCACATCTCATCACGTTCCACTACATGGAGTGACTGATGTACTTTAATCAGATTGTCAAATTTCGCTCTACAGTTATATTCAATAAAAATAGAAAAAAGTTTGTAGATTCAGAACATAATTGATAGTTACATCTTTCAGTAAAGATTAAACCATTGCATTTATAAAATGTCAAGTCTTCAAGAGATTTCAGAATTTCATTTGCTTTTTTATGTCAAGGAGAAGGAGTTATTCTGTAACTAATCATACCAGACACAGGTGATGATATTTATTTCTGCATTTTTTTTAAAGTAGCATTTAGAAATACTTTGGACAACTGAGTTCTAAAATGAGAGACTTTCCTTTTTGCATAGTTTATAAGCACTCTCCATTTTTATCCAATGTCTAAGGAAGATTCTAAAGATCACCTGCCAGGATAAGACACCAGACACCGAGGTGCTTTCTCAATCTGAACTGCCATGCATTCAAATTCTACTGTAGAAAGCTCAACTCTGATGTGCTGGCCACATTGTCCAAAGGAAAAACATAACGACTGCCAAAAAGATCATTTCATGGAGAACTCATACAGGGCAAGCATTCACATGGTGGTCAGAAGAAATGATAGAAGAACACTCTCAAGGTCTCTCTTAAGAACTTTAGAATTGGTCGTGAGACATGGCAGACACTGGCACAGGACCGCCCAGCATGGCATGCTCTCATCAGAGAAGGTGTGCCCTAAACAAAGGCAGAATTGAAGTAGCTCAAAAGAAATGAGAGATACACAAATTTAGAGAACCCATCCCAAATATTCACATGGAGTATTTGTACGTTTGACAGAGCTGAGCTCATATTGGTCTGATCAGCCAGAGCTGGACACAGCGTGACATGACTCTAGCATGGGGATGTCATTCTGGTCCTCTTTGAGAATGGTGGAGAGCAACCAACCAGTCAGTTTATAAGCGCTTACACTGAAAAAAGGGCTTCGTATTGCACTTCTTTTCATTGCTCCAAATGCCTACCACAGTACTGAAACTATCAGTAATTGATCAATACATGATTTTAGATTATTTGATTTTTGTCCAGAGCAAATTAGCTTAACCATTTTTACTCATCTAGATAACTAAAGTCAGAATAGTATCAAGGAATAAAAGTTAGATTTGGAGTCACAAGACGGGTTCAAATCTCTTAGGCTGACACATTACCAGCTGACACATTACCATGGAGGAAGTCATTCAATCTTTCTGGGACTGTTCGTTTTCCTCATCTACAAAATGAGAGTGTTGGATTAAATTATGTTTCTTTGAGACTTTTACCACTACCTATCTCACAGAAATGAGAATTCATAAATTTAAATGTTTTTTTTTTTTGCCTGTAATCAAACATTCACTCTTTGAAAAAGATGAAAGAAAAGTTCCAGGTGATGAAAAACTATCTTTTAAAAGCTTTCCAAAATGTTTTTCAAAAGCTTCTTTGATACTGAAATTTACTAAACATCATTTTCATCAGTTAAATGCAAATGGTTCCTAAATATAGATGTTAAAATTTGCATCCCTAAAATAGAAGGAAAATGCATTCAAAGAAGATTTCACTTGAAAACTATTGAAACTTTTGGGGTTTTGTGAGGAAATCAGTAGTTGTCTTATTAATAAATAAGCGAATAAGGTTCTATTTGATTTCCTTTTCACTGAGGCAAAAAACAATAGTTTTTTCTTAGTTGTTTTTTTCTGATTGTATAGCAATATTGTTTCTTGAGAATTCACAATTAAATAAAAAATAATCAAGAAAATATCAACTTATTTTACATCCAGAAACATGTTGAAAAACCTTTTTTTTTAAATTCTCTGACACAGAGGTTTATATTCAAGTATTACAGCTATTTTTCCTCACAGGAAGTATTAGACAGGTTTCTTTTAGCTCTCTCATCTCCCTTCCCCTCCTCAATAGTTTTCACTTTTCACCACCACCTCCTGCATCCTTCCCTTCCTTCTTTTAGCACCCTTCCCTTTTACTCCCCTTTACATTATTGCTTATTCCCTCCCTTTTAGCTTTCCCTCCCCTTTCTTCCCCCTTCCCCTCCTACTGCCTATAGAGCTAGTTAGAATTATATACATAAATTTATTGTTCCCTCCTTGAACCAAATCAGATGAGAGTACCTCTTATACCATGCTCATCTCCCTCCCCTCTTTCCCTCCACTATAATTTTGTACTTCTTCCTGTGATGTAATTTACCATTTTCTGCTTCCTCCTTTTCACACCTCCTGTTACAATCCCTTCACATGCTTAAGTCATATTTTTAACGACATCATTTACTTTATACCCATTCCCTCTGTGTATATCCCTTTTATATTTCATAATAGATGTACAATTCTCAAGATTAACAGGCATCATCTTCCTTTATAGGGAGGCAAACAGTTTGCCCAAATTGAGTAGCAAGTTATTTTTTGTTTTTTTCCCCCATTTACCTTTTTATGCCTCTCTTGGGACCTGCATTTGAACATCGAATTTCCTATTAAGTTCTGACATTTTTGTCAGGAAGTTCTGGAAATCCCTTACTTCATTGAATGACTGACTATCTCCTTGCCTCAAATGCTATGCTGAACTTTGCTGGGTAGTTGATCTTCGGTTGTAGTCCCAGCTCCTTTGCCTTACAGAATATCGGATTAAAATTCCTTTGATATTTTAGTGTAGAAGCTGCAAGGTCCTGTGTGATCCCGACTGTATAAAATATCCTCAATATTTGAATGGTTTCTTTCTGACTGCCTGTAGTATTTTCTCCTTCACTTGGTAGTTCTGGAATTTGGCAATGATACTGCTTGGGGTTTTGAGTTTGGGATCCCTTTTGGGAGGTGAACAGTGGATTCTTTCAATGACTATTTTGGTTTCTTGATCTAGCACTTCTGGGCAGTTTTCCTTGATGATTTCCTGGGTGTTGAGCTGACTTGTGTGAAAAGACTAAGAGCTAAGGTGTTTTGGTTTTTTTTTTGTTTGTTTGTTTGTTTTATTTTTTTCTTTTGTGTTTCCTCTATCAGCCTGGGGTTAGCTTGTTAACTTGTGGGGGAAAGGTGATCTGGTGAGGTGAGATCTCCTCAGCTGAACTGAGGCAAAGGCAAGCTCAGGAGATGGTGATCCCAGCTTCCCTATTGTCTTTCCATTTTCCCTGGAGTGCTGAGGCAGTCCTAGATCTTAGTGTGAGTTTCCACCACCGCTGGAGCTCCTCTCCTAGCACTGAGGCTTTCCTGGGTCCTAGTGTGAGTTTTCACTGCCCTGGGGCCCCGTCTCCTTCCGGTTCACCTACAACACAGTACAAGGAATCCCCCTTATTTATTTTCCTGGCCTCAGGTGTTATGAGACTATTTGCCCCCTCGGCTGTTCCTGCCAATCCAGGATTTTTCTGGGGAAATATTTTATGGCCCTCCTGCTCCACTGCACTGGACACACTGTGCTGTACACTGTGGGCCGACCCCCGCAGAACAGATCCTTCCTGTCGACCTTCCAGTCTGTCCTGGGCTGTGAATCTGCCACAGTCTGTCTCCTATTGGATTCTGTACCTCCAAAATTTGGTCATATTTTCTTTTTAGAGGTATCTGAAGGAGTTTATCTAAGAGCTTAGGTGAGTCATTGTTCTCACTCTGCCATCTTAGTCCAATAGACAGGTTTCTTTAAAGAGGAACTGAATATAGAATTTATCTCAGTGAACTATTTCCACCTTCAAAAGGTGGAAGAAGTAACCAACATTATTTTTTAGGAGCTGCTTTTCATTAAAAGTAAAAAGAGGAACTTACTTACTGAAGAAGAAATTATGTAAAACTTGAAAGTGAGTGACCATTACAACTGATAATTTGTAATAGAGGACAGAAAAGTAAGGCACAGTATTCTCCATTTTGAGGAAATTATTTCAAAGGCTTCAGAAAGGTAGGATTGGCTAGAATAGAATATATTATGCTTCAGGAGAAGTAAAAAAAAAACAAAAACAAAAACAGGGGTATCAATACTAATTTCAGAAAAGGCCAAAGCAAAAATAAATCTAATCAAAAGAGATAAGCAAGGAAACTATATCTTGTTAAAAGACACCATAGACAATGAAGTAATATTATTTCTAAATACATATATATATATATATATATATATATATATACATATACATACATACTTTTTTCAGTGGTAGATGGTACAAACACAAAAATTAACCATGTACTAGGGCATAAAATCTCACAATCAAGTGCAGAAAGGAAGAAGTCAATGCATTCTTTTCAGATCATGATACAATAAAAATTATATGTAATAAAAGGCCATGGGAAGACAGACCAAAAAATTAATGGAAAATTAAATAATCTAATCTTAAAGAATGAGTGGGTCACACAACAAATCACAGAAATAATCAATAACTTCATTCAAGAGACTGACAATAATGAGACTTATGGGAAGCAGCAAAGGCAGTTCTTAGTTTTCAATCTTTGAATGTTTGTATGAATAAAATAGAAAAAGAGGAGATTAATGAATTGGGTGTGCAACTGCAAAAGCTAGAAAATGAACAAATTGAAAATCCTCAATTAACTACCAAATTAGAAATACTTTAAACCAATGGAAAAATTTTAAAAATGGAATTAAGAAAACTATTGTACTAATAAATAAAATTAAAAGCTAGTTTTATGAAAAAACCAATAAAGTTGATAAACCTCTGATTAAAAAAAAAGAAATCCAAATTATTAGTATCAAACATTTAAAGGGTGAATTCACCTCCAATGAAGAGGAAATTTTAACAATAATTGGAAATTTTTCTGCTCAAATGTATGCTCACATATATGACAATCTTTTTGAAATGGATGTTTACAAAAATTTAAATGGTCCACATTAACAGGAGAAGGAAAATACTTAAATAACACTATCTTGGAAAAAGAAATTGAACAATCCATCAATGAACTCCCTAGGAAAAAATCTCCAGTGCCAGATGGATTCGCAAGCAATTCTATCAAACTTTAAAAAAACAGTTATTCCATATTATACATAGACTATTTGGGAAAACTGACGAAGGGGCCCTACAAAATTATTTTTTAGATACAAATATGGTACTGATATCTAAACTTGGAAGAACCAAAACAGAGTAAGAAAATCATAGACCAATTTCCCTAATGAATGTTAATACAAAAATTTTTAAAGAAGATATTAACAAGAAGATTACAGCAATTTATCATGAGAATAATACACTTTAATCAGGTAGGATTTATACCAGGAAAGCAGGGTTGGCTCAATATTAGAACAATTATCAGCATAATTGATCATATCAACAATAAAACTAATAGAAACCACATGATTATTTCAATAGATGCAGAAAGAGCTTTCAGCAAAATACAACACCCATTCCTATTGAAAACTTTGACAAGCATAGGAATAAACAGACCCTTCCTTAAACTAGTAAGAAGCATTACATGTAAGAGGATAAGCTAGATGCATTTCCAATAAGATCAGGGGTAAAACAAGGATATCCATTATTGCCACTGTTATTCAATGTGGCACTAGAAATGAGCTTTAGCAATAAGAGAAGAAAAAGAAATTGAAGGAATTAGAATAGGCAAAGAAGAAACTTTTAATTCCTTGCAGACAATATGATGATATACTTAGAGAATCCTAGAGAATTAAGTAAAAATCTACTTGAAATAATAAGCAACTCTGGTAAAGTTGCAGGATACAAAATAAACCCACATAAATCATCTGCATTTCTATATATTACTAACAAAGCCCAACAGCAGGAGATAGAAAGAGAAATAACATTTAAAGTTACTGTGGACACTATAAAGTATTTGAGATTCTACCTGCCAAGACAAACCCAGTGACTATATGAACACAATTACCAAACTTTTTTCATACAAATTAAGTCAGATCTGAATAAGTGGGGAAGAAACATCAGCTGCTCTGAGGTAGGCCAAATTAATACAATATAAATCACAAGCCTACCTATATTAATTTACTTATTCAGTACCAAATCAATCAAACTACTAAAATTATTTTATAGAGCTAGAAAAAGTGATATCAAAATTCATCTGGAAGAAGAAAAGGTCCAGAATGTCAAGGGAATTAATGAAAAGAAATGCTACACAAGGTGGCCTAACCGTACCAGATCTTAAGTTGTATTATAAAAATAGTGGAGCAGATCAGTGGAATATGTTGGCTACACATGACACAGTAGTCAATGACTATCACAGTCTACTGTTTAATGAACTTAGGAGTCCTAGCTTCTGGGATAAGAACTCACTGTTTGACAAAAACTGCTGGGAAATCTGGATAACAGTGTTGCAGAAACTGGGCATAGAAAAATGCCTGACACTGTATACCAGAATAAAGTTCAAATGGGTGTATGTCCTAGATATTAAAGCTGATACCATAATTTAGGGGGGTAAGAAATAGTCTATTTGTCAGATTTATGGAGAATGGAGGAATGTATGCCCAAACAAGAGATTGAGAATATTATGAAATGCAAAATGGACAATTTTGTTTATATTAAGTTGAAAACTTTTTGTATAAACAAACCCAGTGCGAGCAAGATTAAGAGGAAAAGAATATTTACAAGTAGTGTCTTTGCTAAAGGCTTTATTTCTAAACTATATAGAAAACTGAGTCAAATATACAAGAATACAAGTCATTCCCCAATTGATAAAGGGTCAAACGATATGAACAGGCAACTTTTAGAGGAAGAAATTAAAGCTATCTATAGTCATATGAAAAAATGCTGTTAAGTCACTATTGATTAGAGAGATGCAAATCAAAACAATTCTGAAGTACCACATCACACCTATCAGATTGCCTAACATGACAAAACAAGAAAATTGTAAATGTTGGAGAAAATGTGGTAGAGTTGGAACACTAATTCATTGTTGGTGGAAGTGTGTATTAATCCAAGTATTCTAGAGAGTATTCTGGAGCTATGCCCAAAGGCCTTTGCCTATGCACAGCCTTTGACCTAGCAATGCCATTTCTGGGGTTGTATGCCAAAGAGATCATAAAAATGCAAGAAGGTCCACATGTACAAAAATATTAATAGCAGCTTTTTTTGTGGTGGCCACACATGAGGAACAAGTGGACTTCAGAAATACCTGGATAGACATATGAAGTAATTCTGAATAAAGTGAGCAGAATCAGGAGAATATTATACACAGTAAAAGGCACAGTGTGTGAAGACTATTTTTGATAGACTTAGTCCTCCACAGAAATGCAAGGACCTAAAACATTTCCAAAGGACTCATTGATGCGAAATGCCATCCATATCCAGAGAAAGAGCTATGGAGTCAAAACACAGAATGAAGCAGATTATTTTCTCTTTTATTATATTTGATTTTGTTTAGTTTTTCTGACGCTTTCTCCCATTCATTTTAATTCTTCTATGCAACATGACTAATGTGTGAATGTGTTTAATAAGAAGGCATGTGTAGAGTTCATTTAAGATTGTATGCTGTCTTGAGGAGGGAGGGCATGTGAATGGGAGAAAATTTAAAACTTATGGAAATGGTTACTGAAAATTGAAAACCAACAAATAAATAAATTTGAGAAAAGAAATAAATTTTGAAGATAGAAAAAAGGCAACTATTCTAGTAAGAGAGAAAAATAGTAATTTTTCTAAAAATGAAGAAATGGATGCAATTGAATTCATTGACAAATTGTAATTTTAATGGCCATGTATGAAAAGATGACAATAAAGGCAAATATTGGAACATTAATACAAAAGAACAGCACCAATTTCTGAACTTGGTTAAGAGGTACTAAGTCTCAGAATAAAGTAACTTTTGTGATTAATAAGTCAAACTTTTATTAAGGAAGGATGATTAAAGAAAAGATAGTCACTGCTCAGAGTATATGGGGTGATGACATTGAAAAGCAGAGGAGAACTTTTCAATTTCTTCTCTTTTTCTTTCAAAGTAAATGATCTCTAGATCATTTTTAGATCTAATCTCCAAGGGGATAAGAAGAATGAAATGGTTAATCAATAATTAAAATACAATATATTCAAAAAATTAGATAGTTAGCCTAACTGACCCCTAAATTAAAGTCCCCCACCCAGATAATACATCCTAGTGTTTTAACACATGGTAGAATTGACTCCTGAGTCATTATGAATGGCCTTTCAGAAACAGGAGAATGGGACCAAAGATCACTTCTCTCCTGTCTCTACATTGGAATCTACTGACATTTTTCACCTCTTTCTCAATAATATTCTCACCCGAGGGTTCCAGTGACCCTAAGGTGACTTCCTGCAATTGGAGAGTAATGTCTGTTAACCAGAACTTAGGGAATGCCTAAACCATTCATATTTACTTCTCACTTGTCACTTTTGCAGACTCTGTGGATTGTCTATTTCTCCAATCCTTACTAATTTCATATTTATTTTATGCTTTCCTTTCCCCCAAATAGAATGCAAACTTTTTGAGAATACAGATAATTGGACAGTTTTGTTTCATTATTTGTTTACTTATATTTACATTGTTAGGCCTTAGTAGAGTGCCTAGATTGAAGTAAATGCTTGATAAATTATCTATTTTAGCTACAAAATTATAGATGGGTAAATAACATGTTTTCCAACAAAGGGAAAAGACTAAATCTACAAGCACCACACTTTTCTTCCCACTTCAAAACATGGCAAAAGTCCCTAACATGCTATTAAAGTGACAATTTGTAAGTATTTTAAAAGAGAGCTAATGGTCAAAAGGAACTAGCATGCTTTTATCAAGAAACTGTCATGTCAGACTGACTTGATACAGGTGTTATGGACTGGAACTAAAACTAGATCTCTAAAACTATCATTAGTTAATAAGTTTATTGAAAGTTTTCAATTATTTGGCCAGAGTGGTCTCTATGATGCCTGAAAAAAACAGCATTCAATATCCAGAAAACAAAGTGGAAGCTCACAAATAACATGGGGGGGGGGGGGAGGAATATAAGTCAATTCCCTTATATTTCCTCCAGAAGTGTCCAGAGTCTGACTTTAATACCGTATCCTGACCCAGGAAGTAACTATTCTAAGAAAATAAAAATTTCTATCCTAGACAAAAAAGAGTAGCAACACAAAAGATTCCAAAAAACACCAAAAAAAAAAAAAAAAATTATCGTAACACCAGAATCACACAAGCTAACAATTGCAAAGAGGAAAGGAACTCAAAATACTTGTAGAGAAGTTTCAAATAAAATGAAAATTGGAAGAAAAGTCAAGTAGAATTTCTAGAAGAAACTGGAGTTTCTAAAAAAAAGCCTATAATTACATTGTAATATAATTATGAAATGTGATTACAAATATAAGGGAAAAAAAAATTGGAAGAAATTTGGAAAGACAATTTAGAAATTATCATAAGTTGTATAAAACTTTACCCAAGCAAGAGATTCTTTGAAAATGAGAATGGATAACACAGAACTTGAAAATTCCATGGTAATGAGACTAAAACAAATTCAAAAGACAAAAGAAGTAGAAAAAAATAAAGTATACCATATCAAAAACAACTAACCTGGGAAATAGATCAAAGAGAAATAATCTAAGAAGAATCACCGGTTACCTTAAAGGCATGACAAAAAAAAAAAATCTGGTTTTTTTTTTATATTTCAATGAATCATGAATAATAATTGTCCATATCAATTAGAAGTGGAGAGTGAAATGTAAATAGAAAGAATTCACCAATCCTTGCCTGAAAGAAACACCAAGTGAAAACACCAAGAAACACCAAAACAAAAATCCAGAGCTTTCAGTTTAATAAAAAATACTGCAAGTAGCCAATGAGAAAATACTCTAGAAAAAGACATAACAGTTCTTATGACATAAGATGTAGAAGCCGCCACGTTCAAGAGGGTGAGGACATGAAATTTCATATTCTACAAGGCAAAAGATATAGACATATCACAGAATATCTTATCCAGGAAGACTCAGTACAGTGGTACAAGAGCTAAGTGAATCTTTAAGGAAATATAGGACTTCCAAGCATTCTAAATGAAAAGACCACTGATGAATAGAAAATTTGAGATATATACACAGATTTAAAAAAAATATAAACATTAAAAATGTAAATACAATTAATGTAGAGGGATGAAGCATTTATGTTCTGATGTGGAAGATAATAGAGGTGTCATCTTAGAAGCTTAATATCATCATGGGTGATACAGGGATTGGAAACATTAGTTTTGTTGGGTTTTGTTGATCTTAAAGAATTAAGAAAATGCAAAAGAAAAGAAGTATTATTGTTTGTCCTCCATTTCAAATAGTACCTATGACATCATAGAATGATGTCTTGATTTGTGTGTGTACTGGATTTGACTGAGGCAGAGTTGGATAATGTGATCAATTTTATTATCTCTTCCAGGGTCATTGAAGTTCAGTTGCAAAACAAATCAAGACAACTGATGATGACCCAAGATGCAGTGAATGAACTTAGTATCTTTGATGGCTGTCCAAGTTCTAAGCATCTATTTCCAATGCCTTTCATGCCTGTTGGAACTAAATATTTTTATCTACCCATTCCACTAGAGAAAGACTTGAAATGATTGGAGTAGACATCTCCCTAACTCGCTAATGAGCTTGTAACCTATTGACTGTCTTCACCACGTTTTAACCAATCTGCCAAGGTGATTTTACTGGGATATTGACTTTGAACATGCTATAGCTTTGTAGTGTTACAGATGAGGGTTGGAAAATGGGTTAGATACCAAAACAGGAGGAGCAACTCCAAAAAGGGTTCAGAAAGCCCTCATGCCAGAGGTGCTAATCTTCCCTGAATATCTCACACATTCCACAGAAAAAGAGTATTCGAAAGAAGAAAAGAAAAAAGGCTAAAGAATTTTATTATCTGACATCATTGGGATATACAAGTAGAAACTATACAAGTAAAATAAGCGTTGGGGAGCAGGTTCTGAAACAGATCTCACCATCTGAAGATCAAAAGAGAGAAGAATACATGAGAATGCAAGCATGTACAAATAAAGAGATTGTTGCAGAAATATGTTCAATTAAAAAGGGATATAGTACAGAATGAGGAGAGGGTAAGAGGAAGGATAGATTAAAAAAATATGAAACTTTAAAAACAAAACAAACTCTAAAATTAGATGAGAAATAATGAAGATTGTAAAAAGAAAAAATAAAGGGTAGTAATCTGTAATTTTGTTTTTTGTTTGAAAAAAGGGAAGAAGTTCATGGAAGTAGAACTTATTCACTGTAGGAAGTGTAAAGAGAGAAAAGAGGAAAAATTACAAAAAAAAGATGAAGGGTAATACACAATAAATCATCATAACTGTGAATGTGAATGGAATTGCCTTGTTCATAAAATGGAACAGGATAACAGAAAAAATTAGAAAGCATAATTCAATATTATATTGCTTATGAGAAACACACAGGTACATTTAAATTGACAATTAAAATAATGGACTGGAACAAAATCTAGTATGCTTCAGTTGAATTATTTAGAAGGTGCATGCAGCAAGTATAATATATAAATCAAAAGCAAAAAAGAGATAAAAAAGAAACTATGTTGATAATTATAAACAGTTATTTAGTATTAAGATTTGAAACATGGAAGAAATATGACATAGCATTTAAACATATAAAGGAAAACTAAAGTTAGAAAGTTAGGAGAATAAAAGTTATAATAGTGAGGTACTATCAACATTCACTTGCAAACCTACACAAATCTAATTAAAATAAAAAGTTCAATACCTGAATATAGTTTTAGAAAAAGCATAAATGTCAGAGATCTGACAATTATTAAATGGTAATAAAAGGAGCACACATACTGTCAGCTGCTCTGAAAACTTTCCAAAAATGAACTGCCTATTAGAGTATAAAACCCTCCTATATAATGGAAAATAGCAAAAATATTAAATGCATTCTTATTAAACATAATGCAATATTAAATGTTTAATAATGAGAATGTGAAGGCAATTAAATTAACAAGGAACAGACTAACTTAATCTCAAGATTTTGTAAATCACAGAACAAATTATAGAAACAATTGATGATTTCATTAAAGATAACGATAACTATGAGAAAATGTACAAAATTTAGGGGACATAGTAAAAGCAATCTTTAAAGAAAAAATTTGTATTTTTAATTCCTTTCAACAACAAAAAGCATATCAATTAAACTGGCATGTAGTTATGTAAAACAAAAAAAGTTGACACTAAATTTAAACCATTGAAATATCAAAACTGGTCCCCCAAAATACTGTTTGTCATTCACAGCTATACCTCTCTTTACACTGAATTCAAGAAAACCAAATTGATTATCTCTGTCATTTGCCTGTCCAACAAGAAATGTGAGCTATTCTTCCTTCTATATACCTGAAAATTCCTTTTCTCCTTTGGTTATAGTGAAAAAGACAATTATACCATTCAGGTCTTTCCATGTGTTCATTTTGGTTCCCACTTTGGTCATTGGACAAAGATCTCACATTATTATTGTTAATAGCTAAGTTAATATATATAAAACTGATTCTTAACAACTTATGCTCCATTTTGTGTCACTCTTCTATGTCATTGTCATAATAAAAAGAGGCCACAGAGGAATGAGGTTCAATTTGCATTTTTATTTTTCCTAAGGTTTGCTACAGTAAATGGCTAGTCCATTGGTAATGAGCCCCATCACATCTAATTAGACTTGTCCTTAGAAAGAAGATACGATATGTTCCTGGGACTATAACCAAGGCCTTCCTAAGATGGAATTAACTTCCAAAGTTAATGTTCCACTGGCATAGCCTTTAAGAAATCAAAGTTACCTCCACAGCACTATTCAGCATCGCAATAGGACTTGGTGTGGTGAAAGAAACTTAATAGAGATAAATGTCAAATTACAAACTTGGTTAGAAAAAAAAGCAACTTCACAAGTATGGATACAGAAGATATGAGTAGAAAAGAGTTTGCATCAAAAAGATCAACAGTTTAACATTATAACCAAAAAATATGAATGTAATATAAGATTTAGTAAAGAAAAGCTTTCTAGAAGATGAGGTAATAATCCCATTGTAATCTACCCTAATAGAGTCCTATCTGCAGCACGGTTTTGGCACCTTCTTTTAAGATGATGATGACAATTATCATCATCATTTATATTTCACTTAATTTGTGCCAGATATTGTGGTAAGTGCTTTATGATAATTATCTCATTTAAGCCTCACAATAACCTTGGGAGATACATCCCCATTTTCAGATAAGAAAACTGAGGTAAAAAGAGGTTAAGTGACTTCCTCAGAACCTCACAGCTAGTAAGTGTCTGACATTAGATTTGAACTCAGGACTTCCTGGCTCCAGGTCCAGTACTCTTTCCATTGTGCCCCCGAGAAGTCTCCATCAACTGAAGAATCAGGGAATGTTTAGATTGTAGAAGAGAAAATGGAGGTGTCAGTGCACATAATAGTAATCAGTATATTCCCTCAGTCCTAAGGGAAATAGCCTTTGAAGAATTAGACTACTGAGATGTTGGATTATAAATAGTAGTGCCTCCTGGGTTTTCTACACTGGAGTTTCTTAAGGCATGGTCATCTTTATCTTTACATCCTTTTACTCTAAGTATTTTCACTGTCCCTCCACTGTGCCTGGAATTCTGTCCCTCCCTTTTTCTTCCTCTTAGTTTCCCTGGATTCCTTCAAGTTTCAAATTCCTATGTTCTGTAATAAACTTTTTCCAGTTCTTAATCTTAGAGCTTTTCCTCTGAAACTCTCTTCAATTTATGCTGTATATGCTTGTCTGTATATTACTATTTAATGCTGACTCCTCCATTTGACTGTGATGTTCTTGAGAGCAGTGTTTTTATTTGCTTGTTTGTTCATCTGTTTGTTTGTATCCCCAGCACCTAGTAAAGCACCTGACAAGTAAATAACATGGAAGTCAACAACCTTGTGGTGTTTAGATGGTTGTGAACAGGCTTCTTCATATACATCTTAATAATTCTTGCAATTATGTTTGCTACATCATGAATGAGCTGCAAATATCCAAGCAGAATATCAAACAAGATAGATGGTATTTACAGCTGAGAAAATGCTGAAATACATAGACTGGTAGTCATTAAAATATGATGCTTCTCACACACAATAAAAATGAAAAACATAATAAACTATGAGCTCAGTGAGATGCATTGTAAAGCGTCTCATCTGTCTTCGGTGGATATCACCTGTATATGACCTGATTTTCAACTATGGTCAACTTGTCATAAGGTAGATAAGAAAAAATGCCCCTGTCACATCCAAGTCTTTATTCTATAGGACTCTGGGAATTATGACTCCATTTTTCATAATTGTGGTGAGAAACCCATTTTTAAGGATTGAGCTTTGGTAGTTAAAAGGGGAAAGTTGTTCCTCTGAGAATTAGTTTCGTTTAAAATCTGTCAGCATCAGTGTGCAATTGAATATTGCTAGCTCAGTTAAAGACCAACAGTATTTGTGGAAGATAATGCTTTTATCATCATCACATATTTCTTAGCAAAATAGTGAAGACCTGAAAAGTGATGGCACTAGGCAAAAGACTAGTAAGTGTAAATAATGGGAAAGACTTAAATGCAAGACACACTGTAGAGCTACTATTAATTCCTTGTCACTGGTGATAAATATTCTTTATTTGTTATTGTTTTTTTCCCTCCTAAATGAAGCCACTTGCATTCCGGAATAGAGTTCAGAAGCCACTTATCTGACTGCATTCAAGTCTTAGCAGTTAAATTAATACTGTCCTAGTTCTTTACTTGGGGATTACTCTGGGGGACTTCTGATATTACTAGAAGACTTATTTACACTATGACACATGGGGCATGTTTGTCTTACCCAATTAGAGTAACAAGAGATTATCCTACCATTGCTTTTAAAGACTTAAAAAAAACATTTAATCATAGTACTGACTTATGCCTTATTTCAAAATACATTCAATTTGTATTTTTGAGAATGAGTAGGCAATTGTAAAATGAATGTTTCCCTCAGTTTCCTCTTCTAAAAAAGTAGCAAGTTTAGTGTTTTCCTTCTGTATTCATAAAATTGTAGTGAAATGAGAGTTTTACAAAGATAAACAAATATAGATAAAAAGATAGACAATGTAACTTAATTGTAATAATATTAACTTCCACTTTTTTTCTCCAGGCTTCAGATAAACTAAGGCAAGAATTAAATGCAATCAATATGTATGATTATGCAACTACACTATATGCCAGGCGTTTGTGTTAAGTAAGTACTGAGAATACAGCTGAAAAAAAGAGATAGTCATTACTCTCAAGGATGTTACAGTCTAATGGGGAAAGGCAACAGACAAGAGGAAGCCAAAAAGATGTGGGTGGGCAGGTGGAAACCAGAAGGTACCTCATTCAGGGTCATGTTGCTCTTGAAGTAGAAACAAAGTGGATCAAATGATACAAAATAGAGTTCCCAGGGAAGTTCTTTTTTTTCTTAAACATCTCTTTTTAAAGGGGGGTTGGGGAGAAGAGTTTTGTGCTCTGCCCTCAAACCCTGCAATCAAAGGACAGAAGCCACTGAGGGTAAGTTTAAACAGTGTAAATTATCAAAAGCTGGTGACCAAATCCTGGTGATAAAATTTCAGATACGCAACTTATCTTCTGGGTGAGAAGAGTGGAGGTGTGAAGAGTATATTATTCCTTGGAGTGGAAATCTAGCAAAGTAGCTGAGAGAAAATGGAGAATGACAAAGGACAGAAGGCATGCAAAGAAGAAAGATTTTTCAGTGATCTGTACAAAATTTATCATTTGTATATTTCTAACACATCAGGAAACTGTTATCCACACTCAAAACTACAATCTGCTCTCCCACCTAATACAGAAAGTGAGACAAGGGCCAAAGGAACGTCTTACTGGCAAATGACCATTTTACCTGGTTTGCACAACATATCTAAACAGGAATTAGAGGTTTCTATCATTCTTAAATTTTGGTTGGATTAGTATTTCTCTGTACATGTTTTCTTTTTAATTTTTTTCACAGTTAGGATACTCTTTCCTCTTGGTACAGACTTTGAAAGCAAAATCCTTAAGAAGATTTTGGCCTTCACTATCATAAACTCTGGAATTATAACTTTCTACCTTCAAAGAGGCCCTGGAGCATTTCAAATATAAACTGCTTAGCATTCTATGAATGTTAAGATCTGAACAGCAGACTGAATGTAGCTAAAATGTGGCATTTCTAGGAGAAATTATATGATTTACAAAGCATACCTGACGTTGCAGCCACTTCGATCAACAAACCTGTGCCTTGGACTCTAAGAAAATGACACAATCAGTACATATCTTAGCTAAAATACTGACTGGAAGAAATGCAACATCCCCCTATGGCCTTAGCACAGAAAAGTTCAGATCAAAGGAAGTCATGGCATTTGCACTAGACTTTAGTGTCAAGGTCACTAAGTGATAGAGATTTACTAAGGTATCTTGGTGTGCAAGCAAGATACAAGAGAACTGACTGATGTAAAGTCATTTCATCTTATGGTAAGGCTGAAACACTTGGTTACTTGGAGTCCACAAAGATAAGGCACTGAAGTCTCCTACAGAGAACACAGTGAGTATGAGGAAAGAAGTAACGGATAAACAAACAGAATCAAAGAAGGACCTGATCACATGCTTCTAACTATCTGCCAGAACTGATGAATCACAGATGATATCTCAGATGATAAGAGATTTAGCAACCTGAGTGAAGTAAGCAAACCTTTCCTGGTCCCAGTGACTTCTTTGTCTGTTGACCTAGAAAACAGGTAGTCACTAGACAGTGAATGGGGAACCCTCAGAGTTAAACGCACAAATGCTGTGTGTGCCTTAACTGACCCCCATCAAGGCTTGGGGGGTGGCATTTGTGTTTGCCTCAACTGGACCCCATTGAGGCTTGAAAGGATTCAGGGAAAGCACAAGTTGTACCTGTCATAATTGACTTCACTGAGAGGTAGGGGTAGGGGCCCCCTCCTTCTCAACAGCCCCTGTGAGAAGGGTGATTAGGGAATGCTGTAGGAGTTTGTCCTCTCGTTATCTTCTGAGAAAATTGGACTAGATAAAGAAAGATTATTAACCCCTTCTTAGTGTCTTTTCTGTCTGACCAAATCAAGAATGAACCTGTGCTAGCAGCCATCCTGTGTGCTCTCTGTCTTACACCCAGAAACAGAAACATGTTCCTTCTTGACTGTGCCTGGGTAGGGAAGAACATCTTGGCTCTAACAAAGTAGCAAACTCATAGTGGTTTAGTAGCATCAATGTTTTATTCTTACATTTTAGCTATTATGTATTGTTTATTTACTTACTGGTCTATGCTACTCTGGCGCCTCCCCTCCCTCCCCTCTCCTCCCCTCCCCTCCCCTCCCCTCCCCTCTCCTCTCCTCCCCTCTCCTCCCCTCTCTTTGCCTCCCCTCCCCTCTCCTCCCCTCCCCTTCCCTTCCTTTTCACCTGTCCTGTTCTCTCCCAAAACCTTAAACCAACTGTATTCTGAAACTGGGACTCTGATGGGCCCCTGCCTAACTTCCTCTGAACCCTCCTAACTTTACAGTGATTATTAATAGTCACTGTTGCTGATTCCCACCCAGCCTGATGTCTTTCTTTTTCTTGGCCTCATTAAAGGGGCCATGCCCTGGCTACTTCTTAAACAGGCTTATTCAATGAATGGGGCTTGCCTCACCCTAAGTGAGTATCTGCAAAGACCTTGACCTAAAGGGCCCAAGGTCTCCCAGTGCATCCTGGGTCATCTCCAGTCATCCTAATGGGTAGGGGGAGAGAGAGCTATGGGAACTTTAAGGAGTCAGGAATGATTTAAACATCATTTCATCATTTCATATCCCGTTCTGAGTAGCATGGGATAATGAACTACTAATGGAAGTATAAAAGGATTGTTTTGAACCAATTTAGGTTATTTAATACAAATTTGTAGTGGATACAGTCAGCAAAGTTTTGTGATTTTCTCCAGCTTCATTCAACAGGCCATATGTAGGAGTGAAGGCAGTGAAGGTGGAAATGTTACAAAGTTGTCAGGGAAAGATCAGAGATGGAGAAAAGAGCCAAAACACTCAAGATAAAAGGACAGAATTAAGTTGATCTGGCTTACCAAGGATTAAATATGGGGATTGGAGAGTTTATCTAGAGAACGGGTGGTGGTCAGGGGAAGAACTGAGGGGGAGAGGAATTGATAGTCCCAGTGAAAACTTAATTGGTTGTTCCAAGGCAGAGGGAGAGTTGGAACGACAACACGTTGTAATCAGAGAAGGGAATTTCAGTTCTTGAACATGGAATTGGTGCATTTCTGAGTGACAGAAAAAAAAAAAAAACGTTTAAATAACTTGGTGAGTGATTGAAGTGGAGTGGAAAGAGTAGTTATGTGAAATGAATGCATCAGGAATCTTTAATGGTAAAAAATTTGAGGAAGTATTAATATGTATGTTGAAATGCTATAGTATGAGGGCAGTAGCTTTAGCAGAGAAATATTTTGAGCTAGGCACCAAACTGGGAAACAAAAAGGTAAATGTTCTAAAGGTTAGTAAGTAGTGGTGTTTTTTGGTCATTTCAATCTTGTCCAATTGTCTGTGACCCCATTTGGAGTTTTCTTGGTGAATGAGGAACTTACTTGCCCAGGGTCGCACAGATAATAAATGTCAAAGGTCACATTTGAACTCAGATCCTACTGACTCCAGGGCCTCTCTGTATCCACTGCTCCACCCAGCTACCAGATAATAGATAGATAAAAGCTGATAGATACTAGCTAGTAGAATTTTGATTGTGTGCTATATATGGATTGTGTGAACCTCAAAGGTGGAAAGGTTACACCTGAGAAGTGATGGTAAAGGGAGAACCTGGAATGTGCAATAGGAAGTCAAGAGTAAGAAGTGAAAGTTCATCTATTATTTAAAAAGGAGGCCAAAGATATTGTTTCATCAGGATACACCCATGTCCCAATGAGAGCAAGAAGCTGGAAAAAAATGAGGAAAAGATTTAAGATGAAAACAAGTTTGCTACCTGTGGAGCAAACATTTCAGAGGGCATAGTAGAAGATATGTGTTGCTTTGGAATGGAACATTGTGGGTAGATGTATTGAGGGGAATGGGAATTAAGGATCAGGTAGTAGGTGCTGCAGAAATGTATTCGGAACCCCATCAGCACTGACTGGAACATAGTAAATGTTTAATAAATGTTTGTTATCTGTACACATGGGAACTAAAAATTCACCCAACTACCAAAGTATAATTACACATTTTTCTATTATATTTCTTTACTAGATTGTAGACTCCATAAGGTAAGGAAACAAAAGCTGCCCTGAGGAGTAATGTACCACAGTGGATAAATATACTGGATTTGTGTAAGACCTCAGCTTGAATTTTGCCTCAGCCATTTTCTTGCTATGTGACCATGACCAATTATTTCTTAATTTTGTAATATGTAAAATGGGGATAATAATACTGCAGCATCAAAAATTCAGCATTGTTTCTAGGCTCAATTGAGAAAATACCTATAAAATTTCTCGTACACATTAAAGGACCATAAATATTGGAACTTGTAAACATGTCTTATCTGAACTTTGTGTTGCACATGGTAAGTCTTGAAGAAACACATAGAATTAAATTGATTTAATAATGTATAAAATTGAAAGTTCTCTTTTACAAGGCATTCTTTTTCTTATTGATTGTGCCTCTCTATTATCATCCTGAGGTTGGATCTCTTGTTGAAGTGGGCAGGAGAGACAGTAAAACAAACCAGTGATTGGGACAACTGCCATTCCTGCCAACTGTTACATCAGCTCAGGTTTCATGGGTGGAATATAATGATTGCAGATGGTAATGGTGTTCAGGGTTCTATAGTCATGACAGAGCTATATTTCCTCACTCTTCTGTTTCACAAATATCACCTGGGTTCCAACAGGGCATATGGAGAGCCAGGAAAATCAAGTCGTTCTTTCATCCTTTTCTTCTTTAAAAACCACCTCAGAGACATAATCTCTGGGCTCATCAATGAGCTGATACCAGCAAAGTTGGGATTCCTGAGTTAATAATTCCTGTATTAATACCACTTATGATAGGAGTCTTCTATTTCTTGAATGCATTATATATGCAGTAAACAAACAGTAATCTTGGTTCAGGAGATAGAGCTTTGTGTCAGAATTCAATTCAGGGATGTAGTAGGATATCTCATACAAATATTACAATCTATGCTTCCAGCAGTTCTGGAATCACAAAGATTCTTTTGCTAAATCCCACAAAATTGCTAAATTACAACAATGGTTTCCAGCATGACCAGAGAGAGGGATAACACATGATTAGTGTGAGGATTTTACAGTTTCTCCCCCAAACACACACTCAGAATCTTTGGGATATTACTTTAGTAACCACAAATAAATAGTTTTTAAGATCCTTGGCAAAGCGAGGCATTGGTACGGAAAGAGATTTCCAAGGACTTTGTTTTTTCTTGGCAAGCAACATGACCATAATGTTCACATAGCCTACCATAGTCCTCTCCTTCTTGCATATGTGTGATAGCATACAAGTCAGTCCCTGGATGGCTCCTTGTCTTGTGGGTGGAACAATATGGCCTAAAGCCAGGTAAAGAAAGGAAGCAACTTGGGTCTGGTATCCCTTGAGCTCTAATGGTCCCTTCCCTCCTTCATTACGCAAACTATCCCTGGAAGCCATTCAAAATAAATGTAAGAGGATATGTTATAAAGTCAGTAATTACTGAAGGTAGGACTTGATGAGATTACTTTTCTAAATATTCATAGTAGGTTGGAGTCCCCAGTAATGTAAGCTAATTCATTTAATTAAAGCATAGCAAACTCCTGTGAGAATTGATTCACCAAACAAAGTTATTCCATGCTATGTCAGGATTTGGGAACTTCATGGAGTTATCATCTGTCTTGAATAGTGGAATCAGAAATACATATATATATGTATATATATAATTACATATATTATATTATATATATTTGTATATTATATATAAATATATATTTTATATTTTTAATATAAAATATATTACATATATTTTATATATAATTACATATATTATATTACATATATTTGTATATTATATATATTAAATATATTTCCTTTCTTCTTGGAGTTACTGGGGTGTCCCTTATAGAACTTCCACAAAAGGATATTTTCCATGAGGTGGAGGTGGCTAGCCTTGTTGACTCTCCAGGGTTGGAAATCTATGATCAAGTTACACTGAACTAAGAGCCCTAAGAGTACTCTGTCCTCCAAGTGAAAAGGACAGGGGGACTTATGGGGCCTATGGAGAGGAACTCTGAATATAACCTCTCCAAGAATCTGAACTGTGTTTCCTACAAGGTAGCAAGAAATGATAACGATAAAAGCAATCATTATTATTAAAATAATATAGTATTTACAATTTTAAGAAGTACTTTCCAAATATCTCAATTAATCCTCACAACAACCCTGTGAGTTAGTTGCTAATATTTCCATTTTATAGACGAGGAACTGAGACAGACATCAAATTACTTGTCAAGAGTCACATAGGTAGTCATTACTTCTTTACAAAACCTCCTCCCAATTTTGGGAACCACATCAGCCCACCTTGTTTCTCTACCAAAGGATGGGCTATTCAAGAATTTCCCCTTATTTTCCAGAAGGCAGTGTTGCATAGTGATTAGAAAGATGTTCTCAGCTATCATCTGAACTCAAGTATCACTTTTGATAGATGTTGACTGTAACTATGGACAAGCATATATCTTACCATGTCATTCCACACTCACCCCAGTTAACCTCCAGGGACTTCCAGAATCAGATATAAAATACTCTAGCTTTTAAAGAACTCTATGATCTGGCTCTTTATTACCTTTTCAGTCTCCTTACACCTTCTTCTTCTCTTTATATTCTCTGTAATCCAGTGACATTGGCTTTTTTACTGTTTACTTCATATAACACACAGAACCTGAATCCAAATATTTTTAGGTTCTGCTCCCAATGCCTAGAATTCTCTTTCTCCCCACCTCAGTCTCTGAAATTCTCTGACTTTCTTTAAAATTCAGCTAAAGCCCCACATTCTAAAAGAAAGCTTTCCCAGTTCTCCTTAAACTTGATACCTTCTCTCAAAGATTATCTGCAATTAGTCTTGTATTTATCTACGTGCTCATCCCATTACACTGTGAGCTCCTTGAGAGTAGGGATTTTTTGTTTGTTCACTTGTTTGTTTGTCGTGGGGGCTTATTTCATGCTTATTATATGACTGTTTAGAAGAGTAAAAAAAAAAGTCAGAGTATTTTATTTTGATTCTGAATGTCCCCCAGAGTTTATTTAATCAGACAAGGTGTGGAGAGGGTGGGGAGGTCACATGGTCAGGGTGAAAGGCAAAATTTCCCTGACGCTATGGTAAAGTGTGTAAAAGCTTTGAATTTAGAGTCAGAACACATGAGATTGAAATCCAGAGCTCACAATTGTCATCTGATTAACCTTGGATCTGTTACTTAATTTCTGTAGGCCTCTATTTATTGGCCTGTAAATTGAAGGCATTTGAATTAAACCTCTGGTCCTATGAAGTATCATCATGGGCTTTGTGAGTAACCATGTCAGTGTCTTCCATGAACCCCTCTAAATCGAGCATTAATGTATCTCACCACCTCCTCCACCACAGCCCCACCTTCTGCACTCTAAGGAGTTCTCAAAAGAATTGCAGATAAGAACAGGTGGTTGAGGAGGGGAGATCTGAGTCATTAATGAAAACATTTTCATGAGGCAGAACATTAGCTCCTCTCATGAGAATATATACTCCTAAAAGTTTGAATCATCCCAATTTTCCTGGGGGCAGACCTGGACACTGTGTCATAAAACTATCCCTTAGCTATCCTTAATTTCCTTAACAAAGTGCCAAAGGATATATTGATAAATTCCATATAAAACTGTTTATGAAAGTTGTAAACAGATGCCCTCTGCCCGTAAGTTCATCAAGTTGCTTAGAGGAATTCCTGGTCAATTCTATTACTGGAGATGATTCAAAACAAATGTACAAAAAAGGGCTGAGTCCATTTAAGAGTTACTTTCTCAGGCATTCCAAATTCTACAACTTAGGCGAAAGCAGGAAGGTGGGAGCTAGAATATAGATTTCTAGCTAAAAAAAAAAAAATCTGAAAAGTGATCAGAGGACATATTACCAAAAGTAGTTAAGAATCAGTGACATGACTTTGTCTGGAGAAGTTCTGTCCTTTAATCCACAAAGACGTATTTCCTACTACCCATTGCCCTGACATGCAGAAGCATTATGCTTCCATTTTTTGTTGCTGTTGTTCAGTTGTTTCAGTTGTGTCCAATTCTTCATGATTCCATTTGGGTTTTGCATTTGTTTGTTGTTATTTCTTGGCAAAGATACTGGACTGGTTTATTATTTCCTTTTCTAGATCATTTTACCAATGAGTAACTGAGGTAAGCAGCATTAAGTGACTTGCCTAAGTTCACACAGCTAGTAAGAGTCTGAGGCCAGATTTGAACTCACAAAGACATGTTTTCCTGACTGAAGGCTGAGCACTATATCCACTATATCCATCGGTTAGCTGCCTTACCCTTCCATACCCTTTTGTATTTTTGATTTTGGGATTTTTTCCTAGAGAATAAGGAAACAATTTTTAAGTTAAGGTAGTTAAATTATAGCTATATTTAACCACTATCATTGTGACAGTTCCCCTTGTCCCCTAATCTGTTAAGAGTTCATGGACTCTAAGTTCAGAAATCTGAAGTCTGGAGACACATAGATGGTGTAATATGGACTGAAGGTCCAAACTTTTTGATTTCAGTGACAAGTTATTATGTTTTTCTCCCTTACTCAAGTGTTACCTATCACTACCTCCTTGAAAAGAATGAATGATAATTCTCCCTTCATTTATATTTAACAATCTGAGATCAGCTTCCCTTTCTTAGATGACTATCAAATCACAACCAACCTAAGAGTATGATAGAGTGAAAAGGAAAGTTCCCAAAGTCATAATCACCTTTGGGCATTTTGGAGGCCACCTGGAGTTACTGAACTGAAAGACAAATGAGCGACTAATCAAAGTTCTTTAAATCTTCTTCTCTCCTTCCATCTTACTTGGTTATAAGCTTCCAAGGGTTACCTTCCAACGGAGGGAATAACATTAAGCATTTGGCATGAGAAGTAAGAACACAACAAGTCATGTAGTAAAATCTACTTTATAATCCTAAAAGCTTAAAAAAAATGTAAAAGCTCCCTAATGACATTCTCTTTGAAATGATCAAGTTAGACTTTGCCCACCTGATCTACATTGTTTCCAGTACTAAACAAGTAACATTCATTCATTCCCACAGGCAGATCTTTCAATGCCTCCTAGTCTTCTGAAAAACACAATTATTATAAAATGGAATAACTAGAAAGTCTAATATACCTCAAGTTGAAAATGCGGAAAAATGCAAATGCAGGCTTTTGTAAAGCTATTATTATGTAGATAATGAGTGCCCTTCTAGTGCCCTCACATAGATTGCATGTGTTTATAGTTTTAAAAGCGTGTGAGTGGGATGTTGGAGGATTCAAAGTTTATCTTTTTTTCTTTGAATGCATACTGAATTTTGCTTTTAGTTTTCATTCCATCTCCTCTGCCTGTTCTTGTTTACTGAAAATCTGTCATTATATTCTGCTTTGAGACTTTCTTTTATGTATGGCTTATATGCATACCCTGGCATGTTATTCAGTGCTGGAATAATAAAAAGTGTTATAGAATGTATTAAATGTGAGAAGACAAATGAAGAAATGTCATTCCAAAACTTGTTTCTGTCTATTTTTCCCCTGTCTGGGACCACTTTTTCCTTCTCATTCTATTCTTTCAACATCTTTTGAAGTTTTATGTCTAACTTTTTGGTTTCTTTTCCCCCACTATCACTTTTTCTAATTGTCTACTACCTCAGAAACACCTTTCTTATGAAATAAGGAGAGGAGAGAGAGCCAGGCACTGTGCCAAGTGCTTTAAAGATGTTATCTCATTTGTTCCTCACAACAATCCTGTTGGGTCAGTATTGTTATTTTCTCAATTTTACAGTTGAGGAAATTGAGGCAAATAGACACTAAGTGACTTACTGAGGGTCATACTGATAGTAAGAATCTGAAGCTGGATTTGAACTCAGGGTTTCCTGACTCCAGGCCCCACACTTTATCCACTGTACTATGTAGCTGCCTCTGTTAATCAAAAGAGGCACAAAGTCATGATCAAATTTAGCAGCAACTTCTGATCATCAGGACCCATGCTTGATTACCTGAAACCCATGCACTCTAGCATAGGAAACTTTACTTTGCACAATTTGCAACTAAATAAAAGAGTCTAAAAGATGCAATATTTTTGGTAAACAAAGTAACCCTATGCACCCCTCAAGAGAGAAGTTTTTAAGGCAACTGTGCCCAAGGGAGATGGCCATCACACCATCTAGCAAGAGAGTACTCTCATTGATTGACCAGCAATAGTTCCCACTCTGGAGTCTTATTTGCACATAGTTTGGCCTCTGAAGGTTTAATGTAAAACTCATCGTTTCATCATCTGTTTTGGTCAGAAATCCTGAGGGTCTTCCCTGCCTAGATTGAATTTTTTTGAGGAGGTAAAAGAAAACATTGTTTGCCTCATTCTTATATAGCTAATCACTGGTCATTGCCTCAGACAAACTGAGACCTGAGAAGACCTTAGAGACCTTAGTTTATAAAGGCCAAGGTCCCACAACATAGGGTCATCTGTAGTCATCCTGATCTATATCTTGCCCCTGCACCCAGGTAGCTCTGGAGGGGAGAAGGAGACTGGCGACTTTGGACAGCCTTCCTTCACTTAAATCCAATCCCAGTCTAAGTCATAATCTCACCTTCCCGAAGTCATGATCCTTTTCAAGAATGAAGGACAAACAACAAAGCAATGACTTGGCAAAGAAAAATGGAATTCTCCATTGCTCTCCATTAGAAACTGATGAGTGGGCTGGATGCCCTATGTTGCTGAGTTCTGAATGATTAGAAGTTGTAGAAAGAATGAATGTGTGTTGTACTATGATATTTTCCAAAGTATTTCCATAACTGCAAAACAATATTTAATGAGAAAGTATAAGACAATTTATGCATATTAATATCAAAGTACCCTCCACACTGATTTTAGACTACAACTCTCATGAAACAAGTTTAAGGAATAACTTTTTTTGTCTTCTCTCATTTAATTCATTCTGCAAAACTGTGTTATTATTCACCAGTAACGAGTGTAACATATAAATGTAATGTCTCTCCACACTATCCATTGGCAAGAGCACAGCAGAATCAGAGCATGTGTTGTTGGTTACAACTAATGTGGTATTGACTGAGAGAGAAGGAAAGAAATGATTGTTGATCTGAAGTCAACCTATTTTTCCTGTGACAATTAACTTTTGGAAAATCTTTGACAAACAAGTCATTATTTCCCTTTGGAGAAGTACAACAAACTTTATTCTCATTATGTATTTAGGGATCTTGTCTAATGAGGAAGAACCTATTAGGGGCACAGAGAGGAGTTAAGGAAGGTGAAATATCATGTTGGGAAGATGAAATTGACATCAGCGGACACCCCACTCTCACTTGTTTATGCAGGGGCTAGTAGAAATATGAAGAGACATGTGCTTTCTCCATTCATTTGTCAGTTCTCATCTGTTTGCTATGAATACCCAAGAAATGAAATTCTATACTCTAGATTTTCCTACTATTTAGGAGACTTGAGCCAGAACTGAATGGGAAAAAAAAGTTATAGTACTTTTCACCAAATAAACATTCTTATTGGAAAATGTCACAATAAAACAAACTAAAAAAAAAAAAAAACAACCTGTCTTAATCTAATCAGTATGCTCATTTATAATATAATAGAGGAAGAAATCTGAGAGTGCTGGTGACATCTACAGCCAGATCACAGGAGGGAATGAGGATTACAGATGATAGTGGGACTCAGTGGAGGTAAACTCTGGGATTGTTCAGAAACCTAGTGCTTTCTTATTCCTTTTCCAAATTATATCATTCTATTATGGAATAAGCTTTTCAGTTGACTTATGGTGCTCATATCTTTATGGTACAGTTTCTCACAGGGTAGAGGTCATCAATTTTTGATGCTCATGTTGCACACAGGTAGAACTCATGGAAACCTTTTCTATGGATTGTGAGGTAGTACTTGTCTGACTGTTCCTTCTTGGTCTTCTTTGGTGGATCTTCTTCCAGGTTATAACCACTCACCCTGAGTAGTTCCTAAGGCTTGGTCTTGGACCTTCTTCCCTTCTATCTATCTGGCCCTAACATTCTCCTGACTTCTAGCTATGGCACTTCCACTGCCTGTTAGATATGGAACTTGATGTCTAGTAGGCCTCTTAAGTTCAACATGTCCAAAACTGAACTTATTATCTTTCTTCTGACAGCCTCTCTTCCTAACTTCCTTATCACTGGTTAGAGAATGATATAACCTTCAGATAATATATTTATTTTTCCTTGACTCTTCCCTGAAAGAGTTGTCAAGTTCTGTCAGTTCTACTTCACTACATCTCCTGTATGTACTGACTCTGAAATACAAACCATAAGGAAACTGACTATAAAGCAAAGGGAGTCAAAAAGCGAACAAAAGGGGAAAATAGTGAAATTGCTCAACATCTCAAGAGGAAGAAACTCAGCCTCAAGGATAAACAGATAATCAGTTGGAAAGATATTAATAGTAAAAGAGTATATGGTCCACAGATAAGATAAAAGAGTTCAGGCACCTGTGAATGAATATTGTAAGATAAGGGAAAATTAATTAACACTTGATGAAGCATAGGGCTTTGTAAATTCCCAATAGACCATGGAAACACAGAAGGATATTTCTGTTTTAAAAAAATGAAATTTTTGGGCGGAGTAGAAAGACACACGTATGGGAGCTCCAAACCCACAGCCCATATATTTAATGTAAGAAGAGTTCCCCATAAGTTCTGTATCACTGCAGGAGATGCAGAAACATAGTGAAAGAGATTTCCGTTCCAGAGAGCCCTCCCCAGGGTCCATCGTGCCCTGGAAAGCGGACCCCACCCCAGCAATGCCCTGGCCAGGTGGCCCCTGACAAGCTGATCCGAGCAGGCTTCAGGTACAGAAGCTCCGGCGGCCAGGAAGGTCCCTCCGCCCACAGAAGCTACAGGTCAGTGAGAGAGACAGCTGGGCTGGAAGAGGGGAGTGGGGTGTCTCCGTGGCTCGGGCCCCCTCGGGAGAAAGTGGCGGAGGCAGAGGCGGGGGCGGCGGCGGAGGCAGCAGTGGTACGGTGGCGGCGGCAGCAGGCAGGATCTTCATTACTGAAAGTCTCTGCATAAACTACCTGAAGGAGCTGAGCCTGGGAGCCAGCCCTGCCCCACCTGCTCCATTTCTGAAGGTCTCTGCATAAAGCCCCTGAGGGAACTGAGCCAGGGAGGTGGCCCTGCCCCCACTCACTCCATTACTGAAGGTCTCTGCATAAAGTCCCTGAGGGAACTGAGCCTGGGAGGTGGCCCTGACCCCACCCCAGCACCAGAACTAAAGCTCACATTGAATAGCAGCTGCACCTGCCGCAGAAAGCCCATTTGAATCTCAGACTCCAAGCACTAGCTGGGCGGATCTAGGCAGAAGTGGACAAGAATCTCAGAAGTCAAGTAACTGACTGGGAAAATGTCTAGAAAAGGGAAGAAAAATAAGACTATAGACAGTTTTTTTGAACAGATGCAAATGATCCCAACATTTGGATCTAATGACGAGGACGTATTCTTGCCATCAGGGAAAGACGTGGAGGGCGTGGCCTCGGAAACCCAGATATCCCAGGGGGATGTCAGGTGGGCTCAGGTCTTGGAAGAGCTCAAAAAGGATTTTGAAAAGCCAGTTAGACAGGTGGAGGAAAAACTGGGAAGAGAAATAAGAGAGATGCAAGAAAAGTATGAAAAATGGGTCAATACCTTGGTAAAGGAGACTCAAAAAAATGCTGAAGAAAATAACACCTTCAAAAATAGGCTCACTCAATTGACAAAAGAGGTTCAAAAAGCCAATGAGGAGAAGAATGTTCTAAAAAGCAGAATTAGCCAAATGGAAAAAGAGGTTCAAAAGCTCACTGAAGATACTAGTTCTCTCAAAATTAGAATGGAACAGATGGAGTCTAACGACTTTACGAGAAACCAAGAAATCACCAAACAAAACCAAAAGAATGAAAAAATGGAAGAGAATGTGAAATATCTCATGGGAAAAACAACTGACCTGGAAAATAGATCCAGGAAAGACAATTTAAAAATTATGGGACTACCTGAAAGCCATGATCAAAAAAAGAGCCTAGATATCATCTTTCATGAAATTATCGAGGAAAACTGCCCTGACATTCTACAACCAGAGGGCAAAATAAGTATTGAAAGAATCCATCGATCACCACCTGAAAGAGACCCAAAAAGAGAAACTCCTAGGAACATTGTGGCCAAATTCCAGAACTCCCAGGTCAAGGAGAAAATCTTACAAGCAGCTAGAAAGAAACAATTCCAGTATTGTGGAAAGAAAATCAGGATAACTCAAGATCTAGCAGCTTCTACATTAAGGGATGGAAGGGCGTGGAATAGGATATTCCAGAAGTCAAAGGAACTAGGACTCAAACCAAGAATCACCTACCCAGCAAAACTGAGTATAATACTTCAGGGGAAAATACGTCCTTTCAATGAAACAGAGGACTTTCAAGCATTCTTGATGAAAAGACCAGAGGTGAAAAGAAAATTTGACTTTCAAACACAAGAATGAGAAGAAGCATGAAAAAGTAAACAGCAAAGAGAAGTCATAAGGGACTTACCAAAGTTGAACTGTTTACATTCTTACATGGAAAGACAATATTTGTAACTCTTAAAACGTTTCAGTATCTGGGTAGTTGGTGGGACCACACACACACATACATGCATGCACGCACACACACATACACACATGCACACACATACAGAGACAGAGAGCACAGAGTGAATTGAATAGGATGGGACCATATCTTAAAAGAAATTAAGGTAAATGGTGAGAGAGAAATGTAGTGGGAGGAAAGGGGGTGAAATGGAATGGGGTAAATTATATGTCATTTAAGAGATAAGTAGGAGACTTTTTAGTGGAGGGAAAAAGAGGAGAGCTGAGAAAAAAAAAAAAAACCAAGAAGTTTACCCTCATTACATTTGACTAAAGGAAGGAATGAAATGCACACTCATTTTGCTTTGAAAACCTATCTTACAGTATAGGAAAGTGGGGGAGAAGGAGATAAGTGGGGGGGGGGATGATGGAAGGGAGGGCAAAGGGAGGAGGGAGCAATTTGAAGTCAATACTCGGGGAGGGACAGGATCAAAAAACAGAAGAGTAACAATGAGGGGCAGGATAGGATGGAGGGTAATTCAGTTAGTCTTACACAACACAACTATCAGGGAGGTCATTTGCAAAACTACACAGATATGGCCTATATTGAATTGCCTGCCTTCCCAAAGGGAATCGGTGGGGAGGGAGGGATGGGGAGAATTTGGAACTCAAAGTTTTAGGAACAACTGTTTAGTATTGTTGTTGCTACTAGGAAAGAAGACATACAGTTAATGAGGAATAGAAAGTCATCTGGACCTACAGGAGAAAAGAGAAGATGGGGACATGAGAAGGGAGGGATGACAGAAGAGAGGGCAGATTGGAGATAGGGAAAATTAGATTGCTTGGTGTATTGGGGTGGGGGAGGGGAAAAAAAGGGGAGAAAATTTGGCACCCAAAATTTTGTGAAAATGAACGTAAAAAGTTAAATTAATTAATTAATTAATTAATTTTTGAAAAAAATGAAATTTTTGAAAAAAAGAATTTATGACCTATACAGGAGAAATATTTGGCAGATAGGAGAAAACAAAACAAAATTTGAATCCATAGTGCCAAGTCTCACCAAAGAAACAAAAGAGAAGATAATAGATTGCTAACATAAATCTGGAAGAAAGGAGACAAAAAAAAACCCAACAAAAACTGCAACATTAGAAGAAAACATGATCCCCACCCAAAGAAAACATTGATTCTGAGGATAAAATGTGCAGAGACAATTTAAAGATTAACTAGAGCAAGACCAGTCAAATAATTTTTAAAAAGCAACATAATCCAAGAAATAATACAGAAAAACTTTTCAGAACTTAACAGAGAAAACTAAGTACAAATTAAAAGAATTCATAGATTTCACACAGAAATAAAAGGGAAGAAAATAGAAAAAAAATAAAAAACAAGCTCATGCTGTTTAACTGAGTTTGTGATGCTCAACACCTTTTCTGTTCCTTAGTAGTCTCTCCTGTTGACTGAAAGAGATTGGAGAGTAGAGAACTAATTCCTCCCACTCTTCCTTTAACTCCTCCAAAAGCCATGTCCTCCTTATCTTTCCACTTCCCTTTTGTATATAGTCTTGCCTTATTATATTGTAAACTCCTAGAGGACAAGGCTTGCATTTCTTTTTCTTTTAGTGCATTTCCTGGAACATAGTATATGTTTAATAAATAGAAATTGAATTAAGCTGAACTGAAAAGGGAAAATACTGTAGTTTCTCAGAAAAAAGAGAACTTACATGAGAATGGGCAAGGAGGGAAGGAGAAAGACTGAAAAGAGGTGAAATGAAGAAATATTGTTTCAGTTATAGGAATGGGTGCCACTGATGAATGGTCCTATGGGAGAAGAGAGTCATTCTACAAAGGCAGATCGGGATTTACCATGGGTATTATCTACAGAAATTCTACAGGAATTTGGTGTTGAGAGTGGGGAGGAGAGAGAGAGAGAGAGAGAGACAGAGAGAGACAGAGAGAGAGAGACAGAGAGACAGAGACAGAGAGACAGAGACAGACAGAGAGACAGAGAGACAGAGACAGAGAGACAGAGACAGAGAGAGAGACAGAGAGAGCACTAACCTTGCCTGGGAAGAAAGAGAATCAGATCTTCGAAGAATAATCAGCACCCAGAAAAATAGGAGGCCATGAACCCAGGGAGATGATGTTAAGGCAAATAGACAGAAAAAAAATGACACAAGGCAAAGATGAACAATGAACTTTATTTACACTTAAGGCTAGTTAGTGATAAATTCCCACCTGTTGGTAAAATGTCTGAGGCCAGAACTGTGAACCTCCTAATTCCAGGCCCAGCACTCTACCCAAGTATTTTATATTGTCTATGATTAGTTTAAATGACATTTCTCTATTTCTACCAACAGGTTTTGTTGGTAATATATAGAAATGATGGTGAATAATGTGGACTTATTTTTACCCTGCAACTCTGGTAAAGTTGTTAATGTTTTGACTATGTTTTTACTTGATTCTTGAGGATCTCTAATTATTCCATCATATTGTCTACAGAGTGATAGTTTTATTTCCTCATTGCCTATTGAATTTCCTTCATTTTTTTTTGTTTGTTTCTTTTGGTCTTTGGAAATAGCTAGCGTTTTCTTTTTCTTTTCTTTATTAATTGATTTTTCTTTTTAGTTTTCAGCATTTGGTTCCATAAGATTGTGAGTTCCAGATTATCTTCCCATCTCTCCCCTTCCCCACCCCAAGACAGCATGCATTCTGATTACCCCTTCCCCCAATCTGCTCTCCCTTCTATCACACACCCCAGTCTCTTATCCCTTTCCCTTCTATTTTCCTATATGGCAAGATAGATTTCTATACCCTATTACATGTATATCTTATTTATCAGTTGCATATAAAAACAAATTTTAACAATCATTAGTGTTCATTAATTTTATGTTAATATATGTTAACATTTTTTTAAATTTTAACAATCATTTTTGAAACTCTGAATTCCACATTCTCTCCCTCCCTGCCTTCCCACTTACCCTCATTGAGAAGGCAAATAATTCAATATAGGTTATACCTGTGTAATCATGCAAAACGCTTCCATAATAGTCATGTTGTCAAAGACTAATTATATTTCCCTCCATCCTATCCTGCCCCAGATTTATTCTATTCTCTTCTTTGTCCCTGTCCCTCCTCAAATGTGTTTCCTTCTGATTAACCCCTCCTCCCATTTGCCCTCCCTTCTTTCATTTCCCACTTTCTTATCTATGGGGCTTGCATTTCTAATGCAAAACTGAGTACTAGTTGTAGTCATGGACATCCATGAATATTTATTTTGTCAAAAGTTTTTTTTTCTGTATCTTTTACTATAATTATATAATTTTTGTTATTTTTGTTATTGATATGGCCAATTATGCTTACATTTTTCCTAATCCTGAACTAGCCCTGCTTTCCTGATATAAATAACATAATACTCCTTGTGATATATTGCTATAATCTTGCTAGTATTTTACTGTATCAATATTCATTAGGAAAACTGATGTATAGTTTTCTCCCTTTGTTTTAGCTTTTCCTGGTTTACATACTAGAACCATATTTGTGTCATAAAAGTAATTTGATTGGATTCCATTGCCTACTTTTTTCCCAAAGAGCTTATATCACATTAAAATTAGTTATTATTTAAATATTTGGTAGAATTCCTTCTTAATCTGCCTGTTCCTGTGAATGTTTCCCCCACACACACTTTAGGGAGCTAATCCAAGTATTCTGTCTATTCTTTTATTAATCTGAAAAAAATATATTTTTGAAAATTTATCTATTTCACTTAGATTGTCAGATTTTTTTGGCCTATAATGGACAAAATTGTTGTTCAGTTATGTTCTACTTCATGACACTTTTGAGGTTTTCTTGGTGAAGATAATGGAGTAGTTTATCATTTCCTTCTCTAGTTCATTTTATAGACAAGGAAGCTGAGGGAAATAGGGTTAAGTGAGTTGCCCAAAGTCACACAGAAACTAAGTGTACAAGGTTGGATTTGAAATCAGGAAAATGTCTTTCTGACTCCAAGGTCAAGAATGGGGAACTTGTGGTCTCAAGGCCACATGTGACCTTCTGAGACCTTGAGAGTTGCCTTTTGACTGAATCCAAGTTTTACAGAACAGATATTTTTACTACAGAGATTTGTTTTGTGAAATTTGGATTCAAAGAGCTGCACTTGAGCACCTAGAGGGCCACATATGGGTTTTTGACTATAGGTTCCCCCCCCTGCTCTAGACCCTTGCTATAGCTACCTGGACATATATCTCTCTTGAGCAAAATAGCTCCTAATAATTGCTTTAATTTCCTTTTCTTTGGTGGTGCATTTGCCCTTTTCATTTTTGAAATGGGTAATTTGGTTTTCTTCTTTTTTTAGATCAAATTAACCAATGTTTTGCCTATTTTTTTTTTATAAAACTGATTCCTAGGTTTATTAGCTCAAAGATTCTTTTTAACTTTCTATTTTATTAATCTCTCTTTTGAATTTTAGAATTTCCATAACTTCATTTTTCTAATATCATTAGACAATCTTTAGCAATTATTTAATAGATTTGAGGGAGGCACATATGACATTAACACTTTGTTTAAAAGTTACTTGTCACATTTAGGAGGTACACATACATCTTTACCAAAATATATACTAGATTTAACTTTGGTTTATAGAAACAGCTTTATATAACAACTATTTCAGGGAAAAATTAAGTCTTAAAACAAAATGGAGCTACACATGTTATGCTTACATATTTATTTCCACTATAGGCACTGTCATAAATTTGTGCCAGTTCTTTATCCATTATGGATGCTAACTATATATATATATATATATATATATATATATATATATATATATATATATATATATATATATATATGTATATATATGTGTGTATATATATATACACATATATATATACACACATATATATACACACACATACATGCACATGTATATATGTATGATTCTTAATTTAATTTAATTTTTGGAAACATTATTGCTTATACAGAATTCTTTATTTCATGCTATCAAAATATTTTGTATCATATACAACTGGGGTAAATAATTAGTTCTTCATATCATATTTTTATTATGTATTATGAAAAAATATTTAGTAAATTACTATAATTGAGGTGTCTATAATACTGACAAATTATTTTTAAAAAGATATAAAGGAAGGTTTCCAGTTCACTGAATGAATTGTTTTTAGAAGATATATGAATAAACTTTTAAGAGAAATTCAAAGAATAAGAAGGTATGTATTTTTGGCAATATTTATCCAGTAGAGGCAATAACGTCAGTGGTGAAATCGCAAATTCATCAAAATAATGATGGTGAGGAGTATAGATCTAGGGTCATTTTTCACCACATTGCTATATAAATTTTTCAAAGAAAACTTTGTTGATCAGAAATAACTTTTATATGTATTTTGGATTATTAAAAGTGGTCCACTTTTGATACTACTTTCGAATTATGCATTCTGCTTTATTGATTTCATCTAAACATTCACGGTAAGGAGTGGAGCCAAGATGGCAGAGTAGAGAGACACATATACTCCAGCGCTTCCTCCACAGCCCACAAAATACCTCTACAATACAAATTCTAGAGAAGCAGAAGCCACAGAACAACAGAGTGAAAGAGGATTCCAGCCAAGGGTAACCTGGAAGACTGACAGGAAAGGTCTATCTCATGGGGTGCTGAGTGGAGCAGAGACCAGCCCAGGCCTTGTGGCATTGGGAGGAACAGGACCTGAACAGACTTCCAGGGCAGAATTCCCAGCAGAGAGGGTCCCAGATGCCTCAACCCACAAGTGACAAAGAAAGTTCCAAAGGTGAGTGTAGGATGGCTTTCCCAGCTGGGCAAGAGGGGAGTGGGGTTCCCCCAAGATAGCCCCAGGCATTGGCAGCAGCAGGAGGCAGGCAGCTATAGTAGTCAAGGAAGCAGTCTGGGTCCATTGTCCAGGAAGCTCAGCTTAAAGCCTCTGGTGGATGAAGCAGCTGATCTGAGCCTCAGCCCTCAGTGGCAGCCTTGCCCTACCCAAAGCCCCCAGAGAATTGAGCAGCTGATTTGAATCTCAGCCTTGTACTGGGGAGAGGAGAAGCACTAGGATCCTCCTATTGACAAAGGATTCAGAAGTCAAGCAACTGGCTGGGAAAATGTTCAAAAAAGGGAAAAAAAATAGGACCATGGAAGGTTACTTTCTTGGTGAACAGGTGTCTCTTTCCATCCTTTCAGATGAGGAAGAACAAGGCATACCATCAGAGGAAGTCAAGACCTCTCCCTCCAGTACCCCCCAAATGAATATGAAATGGGCTCAGGTCATAGAAGAACTTGAAAAGCGTGTCAGCAGCCTGCTAAGGGAGAACCAAAAAAATGCTGAGGATAATAACACCTTTAAAAAGAGGCTAACAAGAGGTCCAAAAAACCAATGAGGAGAAGTAGACTTTAAAAAGCAAAATTAGCCAAATGGAAAACAAGGTTCAAAAGTTCACTGAACAAAATAATCCTTTAAAAGAAAGAATCAAGCTCAGGGAGGCTAATGACTATGAGATAAACCAAGCAGTTAGAAAAAAAAAAAGTTTGAAAAAAAAAGAAGATAATGTGAAGCATCTCATAGGAAACACAACTAACCTGGAAAATAGATCCAGGAGAGACAATTTAAAAATTATGAGACTACCTGAAAGCCATGATCAAAAAAAGAGCCAAGATATTATCTTCCATGAAATTATCAAGAAAAACTGCATTGATACTGGAGAACCAGAGGGCAAAATAAATATTGAAAGAATCCACTGATCACCTCCTGAAAGAGACCTGAACAGAGAAACTCCTAGGAATATTGTGGCCAAATTTCAGAGTTTCCAGGTCACGAGAAAATACTGCAAGCATCTAGAAAGAAACAATTTGAGTATTGTGGAAATACAATCAGGATAACACAGGATCTAGCAGTTTCTACATTAAGGGATCAAAGGGCTTGGAATAGGATATTCCAGAAGTCAAAGGAACTAGGACTCAAACCAAGAATCACCTACCTAGCATAACTGAGTATAGTATTTCAAGGGAAAAAAAAATGGTAATTTAATGATATAGAGTACTTTCAAGCATTCATGATGAAAAGACCAGAACTGAGTCGAAAATTTGACTTTCAAACACAAGAATCAAGAGAAGCATGAAAAGGTAAATAGGAAAGAGAAATCATAAAAGACTTTCTAAAGCTAGACTGTACATTCCTACATGGAAAGATAGTATTTGTAACTCTTGAGACTTTTCTCAGCATAGGTTGAGTTGAATCAGAAGAAATGATATCAATAAAAAAATAAAATTAAATTAAGGGGTGAGAGAGGAAAATATTGGGAGGAGAAAGGGAGAAATGGAATGGGGCAGGTTATAACCCATAAAAGAGATAAGAAAAATCCTGTTCAATAGAGGAGAAAAGGGAGAAGAGGAGAGGAGAAAAGTGAAGGTTACTCTCTCTTCACATATAGCTCAAGGAGGGAATAACATGCTCACTAAATTTGGTATGAAAATCTATCTTACACTACAGGAAATTAGGGGAGGAGGGAATAAGTGGGGTGAGGGGGATGATATAAGGGAGGGCAAATGAGAGAAGAGACTAAGTAGAAGTAAGCACTTTGGGGAATAGATAAGGTCAAATGAGAGAATAAAATAAGTGGGGGACAGGGTAGGATGGAGAGCAACATAGTCAGTATTACACAACATGATTATTATGGAAGTCTTTTGCAAAACAACACATATATAGCCTGTATTGAATTGCTTGCCTTCTCAGTGGGGATGGGTAGGGAGGGAGAGAGGGAGAGAAGTTGGAATTAAGAGTATTAGAAACAAATGTTGAGAATTATTATTGCATATAACTGGGAAATAAGAAACATAGGTAATGGGTTATAGAAATTTATCTTGCCCTACAAGAAAAGAGAGAAGATGGGGATAAGGGAAGGGTGGAGTGTAATAGAAGGGGGGTACGTTGAGGGAAGGGGTAATCAGAATGCAAGATATTATGGGGGGGAGCAGAGAGATGGGGAGAAAAATTGGAACTCAAAATTTTGTGGAAATGAATGTTGAAATATAAACATAAGTAAATTAAAAAAACATTCATGGTTAATTTAAACTCAATATGTTATATCTAAATTTTGTATATTTGTAGTAGATGTTTAATCAGTTTTATTAGCCATTATGAAATTACATATACATATATTTAAATAGCCTTTACCAAGTACTATCTTTGTCAATCCACAACATTAAATTCTTTTGAAAGCAATTTTATATTGTTTTATAATTTGGAGGGGGTATTAATTAGAATTATTTTTTTTCTTTTTCCTATAACCATACAAAGATGAAGAATTCAAGAACAGAATTTCAACTATTATAAAGGTATTGCCTCTCATTAATTCCTCTGAAGGGAGAGTTTGATGTTAGTGGTTGGATTTTATTTAAGTATGGTTGCTAAGGAAAGTACTTAGGGAAAACAAACAAGCCAACATCTGGAGTCCCTAGGAAGGGTTTTTCAACAGTGCCCATGATGCTATTAAAAGTTTTAAAAATTAAAGACCCGATGGCACAATATTTTCCCATTAAGAATTGAGAAGTGCATGCATGATGGAATTGAGTAGAGTTCCAAGTTTTTAGGGATATATGAGCCAGCAATCATGTTTGTGAATTAGCACTTAGGCATTTGGCATTCTGTTTATGGCAGGCAGAAATTAGAGAGAATTGCTGAAAGGCATCTGGTTGCTCACAGTGCACTTGGAAAGTGAAATATACACATCTCTTTCCTCACATTTTCCTTCTACCCATTTCTCAGTAGGCTGAGGTCAAGACACAGATTTCTGAATACTAGATAATTAATAGACTAAAAAGCTTTTTTTCAGGCAAACTTGAAAGGCAGGAATTTATAGTACAGTGGGAGAAAAAGGTGCCGTATTTGGAGTCAGAAGATTTATATGCAACTGCCAGTTACGATCTCCATGACCTTGGTCACATCATTAAAACTCTATGATCCTCAATTTCCTAATCTGGAAAACAAGAGGTTTGGACTAGATGGCTTTTTACTTTCTTTTATAAACAATTCTAGAATAATATGATCTTATGAACTTAAAAGAAAAAAGGAACAATGAAATATTTTTGAAAAAAAAAGAACCTATAATGGTTTGTTTTCTCATTTCTAGCAGTTCAGTGGACAAATAAATAATAAGAGTAATTATGAATACTGTCCATCTATACACCTTAAATGCATAATATGTGTATGTACATATATAAAAATATTTACATACACAAAATATTATATATATATGCTCCATGTCTACAAAACTTGTGCCCTCAGGCCCCTTACAGCTCACGGGGTCATTGGTGGCACACCAAAGGATTTCTTCTACATGCTAAGTTTTCTTCTACATTTTTTCAAACTACTTCAAATCCTTTGGCATGCTGCAAGAGGCCCGTGGGCTGCAAGGTTATACAGTCCTGATATACACATATGTCTATATATATACATACACATACATACATGTGTACTGTTTAGATATATATATTAAGAGTTGCTAAATCTTGTTGAATCTCTCTTTAAATATCTCTTGAATCTCTCCCTTTCTCTCTACTCAACATTACCATCATCAATATTTAGGTCTTGCCTAAACTATTGAAAAACCTCCTAAGTGGTCTTCCTTCTTCAAATCTCTCTCCTCTCCAATTCATCTTCCACATCAAATTAACATCCCTGAACTAAAGATAAAACCATATGACTCTCCTGCTCCATAAAATCCAATATATGTCTATCTCTAGGATCAAAAACAAGCCTCTGTTTTTTTGTCTTAAGCCCTTCCCAATCTGGATCTAATCTCCCTATCTGACTGAACCACATTTTTTTCCCCATTTTACACTCACTTTAATTCATCTAAATGAGCTATCTTAATGTTCCTCGTAAACAAAGCACAGTTTTAGACCTCCCAAGCAATCAAACCGACAACTGGGATGCACTCTATTCTCCTTTCATTGTCTTTGAATCCTGAATTTCTTTCATAGCTCAACTCAAATACCACTTTCTATTTGAGATCTTTCCTGATGCCCATAGCTAAAGGTGCCTCCCTTCAAAATTTGGGAATAGATACTAGATCTGTGAATTCATTGAAAAAGGGAACATTTAGGTGAGGAAAACCCTTTTACCAATGCACACCAGCACTCTCTATACACTTTATAATCTGAGTTTGCCAGCACTCCTTCTAAAGTTATATAAAGATCATATTTTCTCTCTCTATTACACAGTAGGACAACCTACGGTTTTCAGTACCTTGTATTGATTTTGTTTTTTTTATACATGCATATATGCATGAGTGTATGTGTTGTGTGTTTGTCCTTCTTTGGCAAAGAAGATCATGCCATCAGAGAAATAATGAAATGACTTGCACTTGACTTTGTTTTGAGTGAGGGAGGGTTGTGCAGGTCACCAGTCTCACTTCTCCAGAGCCATCAGAATCCCGTGACCAGATATTCATCAGGATGACTGGAGGTGACCCAGGATGAGGCAAGTGAAGTTAAGTGGGGAAATACAGAAATAAGTAGTAGGAAAAGATGAAGGTATCATGATTGATTTCATTTCTTTCCAGTGCACCATATTGATTTTTGAGAATTCACTAAAAAAATCCATTATCCATTCAAAAGTCTGTGACTTTGTCAAAATCTGCATAATTAATATTGTGTATGATTTAATAGTTAATTTTTTAAAAAAATTAGTGTGTCTTCTAATCCATTCTCTCTCAGTTAATTTGATCAGTTACTCATTATAACTTTTCCCCCGTGGGTACATAAAATGACCAGATATTAGAGTCATAAACTTCTGAAATCAGTGTGTCAATAAGCATTTATTAAGAAAACATGGAGAATTGCAAAAACATGATATCTGACATCAATTAATGAGATTAATAACATATCAATAACATGGGAACTTTATCCAATCAGTAAATAGACATTTGTTAAGCCCCTACTATATCAGATTGATAGAAAAGATAAAAAGTCCCTCATCTCAAAAAGCAGACAGTCTAAAGAGGGAAACAAGATGAAAATAACTATGAATAAACAAGATATGTACAGATTAATTTGCAATACTCTGCAGAGGGAAGGCATTAGAATTATCCAGAGAAGATGGAGGATAACCTCAAAGGTTAAGACAGTAGCAGTTTGGGTTAACAAGAAAAAGGTCATGATAGAGAAAATGGGATTTGTATTGAGTTTTAAAGGAAGCCAAATGACCATCAGAGGAGGGAGAGTATTCTAGGCATGATGACTGAAATGGAGGAGATAGACTGTGGGGGTTTTTAGATAAGAATCCATGGAATGTTCTCCTCTCCACATTTTGACTTCCCAATTAAAATTCCATCTTCTAAAGGAAATCTTTCCCTAACCCTCTTATTTCTAGTATTCCCTCTCTGTTGATTATTTTCTACTTAAATTGTGTATAGCTTATTTATATTTATTTGCTTGATGTCTCTCCCTTTATATTGGGAGGTCAGTAGTAGTAGTAGTAGTAGTAGTAGTAGTAGTAGTAGTAGTAGTAGTAGTAATAACAATATAATTTAAAAACCTAACATTTATGTTGCATTTGTTTTGTGCCAAGCACTATGTATATAGTGCTTTAAAATTATCATCTCCATTTTACAGGTGAGAAAACTGAGATAGGTAGAAGTTAAGTAACTTTAAGTGACTTGCCCAAGGTCAGACAGCTAATAAGTGTAAGATATATAATGTTTCTAGATTTAAATTCATTTTCCTATTTCCAGACTCAGTGCTCTATCCATTGCACAATCTAACTGCCTATCTCCTTCAGGGTAGGGAACACCTTTTACTCTGTTTCCCTAGCATTTCATATAGTGCCTGGTACATAGTAGATACTTAATAAATGTGTATAGACTGATTGACTCTAGATATGTCCCATCTTCAAGCATAGCACCATCAACTACATACCCTTTCTGGAACCTTCTGTATCAGGTGGTCAACAAATACAGTCTTCAACTATGGCCTACCATCACTTCTTGTTCAGCCCTACAGCTAAGAATAATTTTTCATTCTGAAATAGTTTTGTTGTATTTCAATATGTAAAAATAAATTCATAGCTGTCAGGGGCACAATGGACCAACGCCCTTCCTGGGGGGAAGAGAGTACTAGAAAGTCCTAACCTGCTGACGTGGCTCTGCCAGCTCAGCACAAGAAAGACTTCCTGGTCTGAGACTAAGCAGCCACCAACCAACCAGAAGGGGACACGACCCGGAATAGGGAATCGTGCCCTTTTTTGGTTTGGTCTGGAGGGGCTCGCTCCAATGAGGTGAAAGCCTCGCCCTCGGGGTGGATCGGGGTGGCTACCCGGAACTAGTACCCTACTTAAACCAACGCCCTTAGCTGTTCTGGGGATTCCTCTGCACTTAATAAAGTATATGCCTCCTGAAGAAGTGTCTGACTGAGTCCCTCCGCCAAGTCCCCCGGGGAGGGAAATCCGGAGATGTCTGAAGCAGAAGCCCACTGAGAGAGTGTCACCTGAAGGACCCGGACCCGGGTCAGCTGGCGCCCGAACAGGGACCGACGATAGACGGGACCCCGCCAGGTGACGTGAGTATCCCGCTCGCTTAAGGGCGGAAGAGTCAGACACCCTAGGTAGACGGGGCTACCTAGAAGAAGGAAAGATGGGCAATAGAATTGCTAAGCAATTGCAGCCAGAGGATTCAGGAGTATTGGCGTGCCAGCTTTATAAGGTCTGCCGAGAAGCGGGCACAAAAATTCATATAAAGGAATGTAGGGAGTGGGTAGTAAAAATACAAACTATATCACCATGGGTTTGCCATGCAGAACTAACTCCTCAAACATGGCAAGTAGTGGGGACACAAATGGTCTCTTATCAATGGGAGAATCCAGAAAGTTTAGGCCCCAAAGATTTTACATTATATGCCTTGGTGGCTGCTTCCCTTGATCCGCGACCGCCGCCCTGTGTAGTCCCGCAGGGAGCCCAGACAGGCACCTCTCTGTTAGGTGAGGAGAGGTGGCCTCCTCCCCCTGAAGAGCCGCCCCCGACCACCCATGCTCCTACAGCCCGTTACCCGTGGGACGACCTTGAGGAAATAGAGAAGTTTAGTGAATTGGCACTCAAGGATGAGGGGATCCCACGTCAGTATCAAAGTGAAAACAGACCATTCGGGCATAACCAAAGTGAAAGTAAACTGCTTGAGCGCAAATTCAGCTCGCGGAAAAAAGGGGAGTGCAGCGGAGCATGTAGTTGCTGCCTCGACCCCAAATCCCCTCCCAGGTCAGACCAGAGGAAGTCCCAGAGCAGCAGGAAAATAGAGAAGCAGAAAAACCCCCCCGGCCCAAATATGTTAGTGTTTCAAGGAAGTGTCTTCAGCAAGCTGCAGAGGACAGAGAGGAAAGAGGGAGTTGGTGCAGTCAGAAATTCAACCAGGAAATACATCCAGAGTTGGCCCAGGGCCTGGTTTTGTGGCACAGCAAAAAATTTGCCCAGGATTTGTGGCACAGTGGCGAATTCAGCAGCCCGGACACAGTGATAGAAATTAAGCCAGAGTTATAATATGTACAGAGGATTTCTGACAATTTTTTCTCAGTTTTTTGGATTCTTTTATTGTCTGTATATGTGTTCTGTCTTTACATGTTCTGTGTGCGTGTGTTTGTGAGTTATTACGGTCAGCTCCATGGTAGCTGGACCTTGGAAAGTTATCTCTTTTCCTCCCCCTCCTCCCTTCTCTCTGATGGCTGCAGCATCGGGGAGAAGTATGGGAGAGAGAAAGAGAGGAACTAATCTTATATTATTTAGTTTATGTGATTGCAAGGTGTAGTCTTGGATGGAAAATGCAGGGACATAGTGTCTGTGCAGTTTTAAAGGGGGCTTTAATCAAAGCCCATTAGGAAAACAACATGGATATGAAGTTTAAGGAAAGCATAAAAGTTTTGGAATTTATTTGAAAGTTTTTGGTTAAACTCTCTCTCTCGCTTTACCTTCCAATCCTGGCCAGATTGTGAAGGTGGAGAGAGAGACGAGAGGAGATCTGGGGCAGGCTGATCAGCATTTTCACCTAAATCTCACCTAAAAGAAAAGTATTTTGTATAATGAGAAGTAACCAAAAGTTAGTTATTCTGGTCACATTTTAAGTGAAACGTGTCACTCCTAATTGGATGTTTAAAGCAGACCAGGATTTGTTATATTATTTGGCACTAGGCAAATTGTAAATATGCATAAATCTTAAAGGGATACCTCAGCAGAGATAAAGCTTTTGAAACTCTCCAGTAGAATGGAGGGGACTTGGCGCCACTGGATATTTGTCCAGAAGTCTCCCTCATTTCAGCTGATAGATTCAAAAGCCCTCTCTTTCAAAGATGTTCTTAAGGAGTGGATACGGAAGTAAAATTTACTTGAGTAAATGTTAGAATCATTAAGATTTTTTGCCCTGCAGTCCCAACTCATCAACCAGCTAGGACTACAGTCAATTGTAACTTTTATCATCCCAGATTATATCAAGGGAAGAGAATGCTAAAGAATAATAGGGAATTTAATTTGCCCTTCCCGAGGGTAGGGGTTGGGATGAACAGTTCATGGTGGAATTTTCCATTTTACATGTCACTGGAATCCCCCATAATCCCACTGGTCAAGCTATAGTGGAACTAGCAAATCGCTCCCTGGACACCTACTTGCACAAAAGAAAGGAGGAATTGTTGAGGGCCAGGGTGGAGTGCAGTTGACGAGATCAGGATAGACCTTTGGGGAAACTGATCTTTGAGACTGTGCTCATTATTGTTGAGGGCCAGGGTGGAGTGCAGTTGACGAGATCAGGATAGACCTTTGGGGAAACTGATCTTTGAGACTGTGCTCATTATCATCCAGAATGGCTCTCCATGCCCCCCAGATGTTGTCTCTGTGAGACAAACAAGAGAATTACAGAAAACAAGGGATATGTAGAATAGATGCTCCTAGGCTCGTGGTCTGATTTAATCAGAAGACTGATTTAATCATCCTGATTGATTAAATCACTGGGACACAATAGCAGAATGTCAGGTAGACTTGCAGTACCTTGTCTATATAAATCCAAACCCTCAGATCAATAAAAGGAACTGGTCTATTCCCACCTCCCACGACTCTTTTCTTTCAACCACATCACTGAGCCATGTAGGGATGCAAGGGCATCCGCTACATCTGGCGCACTTTCGAAAACAAAAAAGGGGAGTAGTTGGACCAGGAGTTGATGATAAATTCGCAATTGGCTGTTTATACTCTAAATTGATGATAAATTACAATTGGCTTTTGGCTGTTTATACTCTAAATTATTTAAAATTCGATAATGATGGCTTATCAGCTGCTATGAAATTCTTAACATTTCCTAATAAGGAGTCTGCAAAGAATGAATCAGCAATAACAAGCGCCCTGAAAGCAGCCAATAAAGTAATGTGGCATGATGAGAATAAAAATTGGTTTGGTCTTCATACAGTGTTAACGTGGGGAAAAGGGTATGTTTGTGTTTTAACAGATGATAATAAAGAAGTTTGGGTTCCAGTGAAAAGGATAAGAGTGATAGAGGACAATCGCCAAGGTGAAGCGGTCACAGGGAGTGAGGAGGTGCTATCAGCGGTGGATGAAAAAACTTCTGGAGAAGCTTAATCAACTAGGTCACGATGACTCCTTTCATTTTTCTCGTACTTATCATGACACTCAAGAACACTGCGTCCATCGACCCAGCACCGAAGGAACAGCAGAAATGGGCGTTCCTCACGAATCCACCATGGTTAAGGGTGATGTCATGGAGTGAGACAATGCCTAAGTTTATCATCCAAGTTAATATTTCTCACATGTTTAAAGATGATGGACTAGACTATGATAATAATGGGACTCTCTTTCAGAGACACTAACTTTTCAGGACTAGTCGCAGGTTTCCCACTTTGTCTATAGAAGGGTATTTCTGGGAATTGAAATGGGTTTGGTTTTAAATACACACAGGTGAATGGAACAGAGGGGTATCCCTGGTGTGCCACTACTGTGGACGGACAAGAGACATTGGATGAGAAAGATACACGACAAGCTTATAATCTATTCAACTGGAGGATAAATGGGACAATAGTAGTTTGGTCAGACAAGGACTTTGTGGGACTTATTCGTGGGATGAAATTTAGGCCATTTTGTAACATACAAAAGAAGAGAAATGTAACCCTTTGGCATCTGTATACGGGGTTTTTACCATTTGAGAATTGTCACACACATACTTGTCAGGAGAAAGAATTGATTATGGGAAACTACACAGAAATGTTATATTCATGTCACAATCTTACATACTTACTTGAGGAAAAATATGCACCAAACTTTCCTAGACAAATGTACATCAATTATAAAGGGTCTCCTGAGGTTGAAAGACCTGTTCAGGGACTAGACAAAGTTATTCTAGCTATGGGAGGACAAACAGTGCAGGGAATGCCTGCTGCAGCATTACCAAAGAAAGCTAACAACATTACTTTAATGGGTGAAGTATGTCTAGGGAACACACATATATTTCTATGGGACAGAGACTACAGATCTAAACTAGAGACATATCAGAACATGACAGGAATTTTCAATTTTACATGCCAGAATTGTTCTGTACAAGCATGTATAGGACCAAAGATAGTAGGGAGAGTGTTTATTCAAACAAAACCTCTCCCATGCTGCCAATTTGTCCCGCGAGCTATCGCAGATGCTCACAGGAAATTGGTCCGACAACTTTGAGCGCACCCTCTACACCCTCCGGCACCAGGTTGCCAACATCAATGCCACCCGAATTGATCCCGCTGTTACCACCACCTTTAGTTCTATCTTTTCTACTCTATCTACATGGGTGAAAGGCTATGCGGGCTCCGCCTCTTTATTCCTTCTCCTTGCCGTGGGCTTCCTGCTCTGCTTACGCCGAGTTCGGCAAAGGCAAACGCACCAGCGGCTATATACCGCCTGGGCCCTCTGCTCTTTAGCAAACCAAACTAACCCACAAATTTGGGTTGCAGCCCTGGAGAGAAGCTAGGCCCCGCCCTAGCAGTTAGTCCCTCAGCACCCAAAAGACCCCTTCTTAGAAAACAAAAAGGGGGAGTTGTGAGGGGCCGCCACCAGACCTCCTGGGTGGATAGGTGACGGCCGGGAGTCTATACCTGCCCTAACTGGCGGTCACGCGCTTGGCCCGTGACTTCCTCATTCTGGGCGCAAGGAAGGCTCGTGGACAAGGTACGGCATCGCCCTCGGGGAGGTACTAGTGGGGCCCCCACCTATCATAGTAGGACACGATCAGCCAACTCAGTAACGTGGCCCTAAGAACAGGTGCTGAGGGCTGACCAAGGCTTAACCACCAATCAGGGAACTAAGGGCTATCGTGCGATACGCAGCTGTTACGACCTGCATGCATGACTGCCCTCATGCTAAACGCTAGCACAGAGCTTGAAGATGCTATTTCCAGACTTGATGACTTCCAAAGTTTAGATACTTATATATTAAAGTTAGATGAGATAATTAAAGGCATACAAAATGCCACAGACCATTATAAGAGGGATATGAAAAATCAGCATGGACTTTTCCCAGATTGGTCGAGAAATCTTAATGTTACACAATGGCTTTATACATTTTTGTTACTGGATTGGGAATTGCCCTGTTATGTGTGATTTGTCTCTGCCTACCTTGCTTATTATCATGTATTATGAAATCATGCACAAGTACCCTAGAACAGCTGAGGGCTGATATACTTCTGCAAAAACATAAAGGGGTCGTTACCAGGGGTCGATCCTGATTACCTGACTAATGAGGGCTGGGGCTCTCCTTTCTCCTGGGGCTAAATTAAGGCTTGCTGACTACTATCACCCCGCTAAGATTCATAATGGGCTTTCGCTGTGATTGTGCCAATGACGGGAATATTGTGGTCCCATGACCTGGGCCTTTCAGCTGCAGAGGTACCCAAGGACTGGATTATTGTGGGTCCACCTACCAGTGATACGGGAGGCGGAGGCCACCCACATAGCCTAAGACAGGGGCCCTGCCCACTTTCGGTACCAGGCATGGAGTCAGGCCACATAGCCTAAGACAGGCCCTTCACCTGCCCTTATAAAACAAAAAGGGGGAGTTGTCAGGGGCACAATGGACCAACGCCCTTCCTGGGGGGAAGAGAGTACTAGGAAGTCCTGACCTGCTGACGTGGCTCTGCCAGCTCAGCACAAGAAAGACTTCCTGGTCTGAGACTAAGCAGCCACCAACCAACCAGAAGGGGACATGACCCGGAATAGGGAATCATGCCCTTTTTTGGTTTGGTCTGGAGGGGCTTGCTCCAATGAGGTGAAAGCCTCGCCCTCGGGGTGGATCGGGGTGGCTACCCGGAACTAGTACCCTACTTAAACCAACGCCCTTAGCTGTTCTGGGGATTCCTCTGCACTTAATAAAGTATATGCCTCCTGAAGAAGTGTCTGACTGAGTCCCTCCGCCGAGTCCCCCGGGGAGGGAAATCCGGAGACGTCCGAAGCAGAAGCCCACTGAGAGAGTGTCACCTGAAGGACCCGGACCCGGGTCACATAGCTTTAAGGAAATTGCAGGCTGGATTCCATGGAGAGATGTAGTTTCCTGACCCCTGCTCTACATCTCTAAACTTCCATGACAGGCTCTTACAGGTGGTAAACTTCAATATTGAAGCCTACATGTCAATCCCTTGTGTCTCCTTCCCTGTTGGATCATTTGGTTCAACATCATTTGGTCTCTCCCACATTAGAATGCACTTACCTTGAGGTTAAGGATAATTTCATTCCTTATTTCTCATAAAATCATTAAATTACATTTGCTCCATTCTAATTTTTAAGGAATTATTTTCATCAGAGAGTATTTGAACCTCTGTTTCCATTTGACTAATTCTGCTTTTTAAGGCATTCTTTTCCTCCTTTGCTTTTTAGACTTCTTTTACAATTTGGCCTAGTCTGTTTTTTAAGGTGTATTTTCCTAATCATTTTTTTGTGTCTTCTTTGCCAAGCTGTTGACTGGTTTTTCATGATTTTCTTGCATCAGTCTCATTTCTTTTCTCAACTTTTCCTCTATCTCTCTTACTTAATTTTCAAAATACTTTTCGAGTTCTTCCATGGACTGAGACCAATTCATACATTTCTTGGAGGCTTTGATGTAGGAGTTTTGACTTTGTTATCTTCTGAGTATGTGTTTTCATCTTCCTTGTCCCTATAGTAACTTTCTATTGCCAGACTTATTTTTTTTCATTTTTTGTTTGTTTGCTCATTTCTCCAGACTATTACATGGTTTTTAACTCTTTTCTTAAAGTAGGGCTCTGCTTCTAGGGTGGAGATCACAGTCTCAAATTTCATGGGGTTTGTGCAGATATTTTTGGAGATACTTCTAGGGACCTCTAAGTTTTCAGTTTTTCTAAGGTGATAAGATCTAAAGGGAGGTGTTTACAACTCTTTTGGTCTATAGTGTGGTCATTAGTAACAACAACCACTCTTTTCTGCCCTGGAACTTTGAAGAGGGTCTCCCCTCTTCTGTGGCCAAAAACTCTGCTATGCTAGTATTTCTCTTCACCCCTGAGGACTGCAACCTGAATTCATGTATGTGAAAATCAACAGTGTCCTGCCTCATTGCAGAATACTCTCCTCTGACCAGTTGTTCAATCCCCTTACCATCTGTGGGCTGAGCTCCAGAAGCAACCACTGCTGTTGCTACTGCAACTGCTCATTCAGTAACTCCCAAGGTTTGCTCCTGGTTTGCTATGGCTGGAGCTGTGCTGCAGCACGATAGACTTCACCCCACTGTTAGCTTGGAGCAACAGATCTTTACTGTTTACCTTTAAGTTGTCTTAGGCTGGAAATTCCTTTCACTCCATGTTTTTGTAGGTTCTACTGGTTTTGAATTTTACAGTCATTTTTAAAGGTATTTGGAGAAGTTTGGAGGAGAGCAACTCGCTGCCTTTACTCCACCATCTTGCTTGGCCCTCCAAGAACCAACTTCTTGCAGTATCCTCACCATCTTCCTGGTGAGACTTGAGGTCCATTGTACCTAAAGTCCAGCAGTTTTATTCCACTGACGAAAACATAGCTATATCCTTCCTTTTTGTTTGACTAGAATTAAGATATATCATTTGTACTGAACCTCACTTATTTTCCTCTCACTCATTTCTTTAGGTCCTTTATTTAGATCCTCACACCTTCTTGTTAGCATGAAAAACACATCCATACTATTGCTTTCAAGTATCACTGGCACTTCTATGAAAAGCAGCCATGATAGACTAAGGAAAATCCTATACTTTAATTAAATTTCTCTATTCTTCTCTCTTTTAAATATGGTACCTGCCCTCCACTACCAGGAGATTTAGAGTATCATGAGGAGGAAAACATTTATACCTCCCAGTGTATAACAAAAGACATTAATGTATGTAATTTCCTATCTCTAGCTTCTGTTTTCCTACAATTTGTCCTTATAGGACACACTAACCCAAATTTGCTATTCCCATTGCAAATGTGTTCCCCAAGTCAATATTTCTTTTCCTTCAAGTTTCTTTTGACCCATTCTTTCTAGACTTCTCTTATTGAGGGGAATATCATTCCCCTTTGTACAGAATTTTCCTTATGATAATCTGATTAGGCCAATCAGGCCTCCTAGGAATGCAACAGCGACTTCACCTTCAGAAAACTTAAACATTTTTTTATGCTCCTCCAAAGACTCCAAGAAATGTTCCTTATGAAATTAGTATTATTTGCTAGACATAGTCAAAAAACACTGAGCTTCATTTGTACCTGCTCCATCTATCAAAGAAAGCTTTTGTACTTTGCTCTCAGATAAATGTAGCCCAGGAAAAAATAAGTATGGCTTTAGCAGCAATTGAAAAAACTGTAACCTCTCATGGAGTAATAGATTCTGGCCAATAGAATGATATAACCAAGCAGATTTTCTGGCTGAGTTCTTAGATCAAATACATCTGTACTTACAAATTTACCACCAGTATTTATCTAGTAACCAAGCTAATTTGGTCTGAACATGTCTCACTTATTGGGGAAATACGTATGGTGAGTGAGGCCATTATTAATAGAAGAGAGTAGAGGACATGGAAAATAATATCTTAGAACTCAAAAAGATCTTTGCAAAGACAATCCAGGATATATCATCAATCCACAGATTTAAGAACTTGGACAAAAGTAGGGGTCAATAATGAATTACTTTCCTGTTCAGAGAATGAATCTGTGAGCTGAAACAATAGTCATTCTAATGGAGTGGTTTGTCAATGTTCTTACAAACTGGCTAACAGATGACCTAATGAAAAAGTAACTGGCTCTATCTCTGTCCATCTTGATTAAGAATATCTTTTCAAATAGGGTCCCTGGTTTCTAACCAATAAAGTTCCAGCCAAAAAGTTCCTATAACACTCAATCTCCCCAACTCTTGAATCCTTTTAGTACAGGTATTTAAAGAATTAGAATCTCTGACAATTTTTTTGGATTTAACTTTGGCCCTACATTAGGATGCCTGCAGTCAACCTTGCATCTATTGAACAGAAATGATTGATCTATTTGAGCGTTGTCTCTTAAGAGATTTGTTCAGTGCAGGATTGTAGAGATAGACATCTGGAATACCTAGTTTATACATTTACCATTCCCATCCATCCTACTTTCCATTGGTACCTGAAGTGAGATATCTTAATCTTCCTGTCATGTCGGATACAGTAAGTCATTTGGAGTATTTGTTGTATCATTAAGGACCCAGAATATTGACTTTACAACTATAAGAGTATGTTCACTTCAATCATCACACTTCATTGTCTATGAAATCTTCAGGCTAAAGTAATTTCCAAAATTTTGCTGAGTCATTCATGACTTTAGAAGCTTAAACTTTGACTTCTATTCTTTGATCCTGTTCCTAAGCATCAAGGATTGCAATGTCTGACCGGAATTCCTTAAAGAATTTATGGCCATGAATTTTCAGAGAAAGTTCATCTAACCACCTGCTTCATCCACAGGGACAAAAATCCTTTTGCTGAAGACAAAGAGCTTTTCTGCGAGCTCAGAATGTGCTACAACTGCTTAAGTCCTAACACCATCACCATCTGTAACTAGAACACACTCTGATCCCATAGTTTCTTAATCAATGAGGCACACGTCTGTTTTCATCAAGCTGGACCCAAGGAGCATATAACATATAATATGTATTCTTTTTGGAGACTTACATTGCTCAGATAGTATGAATACTATATACTGCTATTTGTGCTGATGCACCTGACACTTTTCAGCAATTCATGAATACAATTGTATAATACCTGCTAGAATGGAGAGTAAGTCATATAACTCAGTAACTTCCCAATCTGCTACACAAATCACAGGCATCACATCCATCAGGAATGAACTGTTTTTGTGCACCCTGTACACAAAACTAGAAAAATGCCAGTTTAGACATTAATATTTTAAGTTTTTTGGGCATTCTTTAGGATTCAGAGAGGTGAGGAGAAAACCCCTAGAAAGGGAAGGTCATCCTTACATATAGGTATGGTATAATATCACAATATAATATCACAGGTACTCGCTTAGGATGAGGCCACACCCATTCATTGAATAGCATGTTTAAGAAGTAGCCAAGGCATGACTAGTTTAACGAGTTCAAGGAAAGCAAAGACATCAGACTAGGTGGGAAACAGCAACAGTTACTATTGATAATCACTGTAAAGCCCTTGGCAGGGGCCCTTTGGAGTCCCAGTTTCAGACTGTAGTAGGTTTAAGGAGAGGACAGGTGCTGTTTCCCACCCAGCCCTATGTGTTTGTTTTTCTTGACCTCTTTAAACTAGTCATGCCCTGGCTACTTCCTAAATAGACTTAATCAATGAAAGGGTGTTGCCTCACCCTAAGCGAGTACCTGCAAAGACCTTGGCCTAAAGGGCCCAAGGTCTCCCAGTGCATCCTGGGCCATCTCCAGGCCTCCTGAGGAATATCAGGTCACTAGATTCAAATGACTCTGGAGGAGAAGTGAGGCTGGTGACCTGCACAGCCCTCCTTAACTCAAAACAAAGTCAAGTGCAAGTCATGTCATCATTTCTCTGATGGCATTGTCTTCTTCAGCAATGAAGGATGAACGCAATCCTGTGTGTAGATGCCGTTGGCTGAATGCTGAGTACCTTGCCTCCTTCTCTCCTATCTGCTTCTCCCTCCCCTTCCTTCTCCTCTCCAAAGGAAGGTAAATTTGGCTGACCAAAAGTTGCCCAGTTGAACTGGGTTTTAATGCCTCCTGTCCTTTCTCCTCTCCTCCCTTCTTCTCTCTTAACCTTCTCTCCCCTCTTATCCTCTGAAATTGGGCCAAGGGCTCCTGGACTCCCCTAACTTTACAGTGATTATCAATAGTAACTGTTGCTATTTCCCACCCACCCTGAAGGCTTTCTTTCTCTTGATCTAGTTAAAGGGGCCATGCCTGGACTACTTCTTAAACAGGCCTATTCAATGAATGGGTGCTGCATCACCCTAAGCGAATATCTGGGGGAAATAATGAAACAATTAAGGCTATTGAACAGGGGAGTGACATGATCAAACTAGTGCTTCAGGGAGTTTCAGCTACATGAAATATGAATTAGAACATGGGAGGACCTGAAAGGAGAAGAAATTAGTCCATTACCTATTAAAACTGGAGAATGTAGGAGAGTCATGATGAGGACCTAACGTGCAGTAACAACTGTGTGAGGGGTTACATGCGAAAGTTATTGTGGATATTATCTATAAGACTTGGCAATTGATTGACTAACTATGTAAAAAAAGATAGCATTAACAATGACAACTACGTGACAATGGTGACTGCTACAATGTCATACAGAAATAGTGAAATTCAGAGAAGAAATAATTTTAGAAGTGAAGGCTGTATGTTCAACATTCATCATATTGTCTAAGATACTAATTGGATATTACGGTGGTTATGACTGTCAAGTAGTAAGGATCCAGGACCAGACAAATTAATACTGCAATGTAGATTTAAAAGTCGACCTCATAGAAATGATAAATTAACCTATAGCACATATTTTGCTTTGTTGTTGAAAAACCATAAAATGATCAAAGCCATCATGAAAGTCTGTTAGCAGTACCCAAAAGGAAAAATCAAAACAGGCCCTTAATTATGGCCTAGAGTGACCACTAAAATATAAAACCCATATAGTAACCCCAATAATTGCATATGGTTACTTTACATTCTGGTGGTACTGTAGAAACATTATGGAGAAATGGAAAAGACACGGCATGTGGGATCTAATGATAAAATTTAAATATCAATACTGCTATTTACTACCCTGGTAAACGTTTTTTTTTATATATAAATTTATTTATTTAACTTTTTACGTTCATTTTCACAAAATTTTGGGTTCCAAATTTTCTCCCCATTTGTCCCCTCCCCGCACCCCAATACACTGAGCATTCTAATTTCCCCTATCACCAATCTGCCCTCTCTTCTATCATCCCTCCCTTCTCTTGTCCCCATCTTCTCTTTTGTCCTGTAGGGCCAGATGACTTTCTATTCCCCATTAACTGTATTTCTTATTTCCTAGTAGCAACAACAATACTAAACAGTTGTTCCTAAAACTTTGAGTTCCAACTTCTCCCCATCCCTCCCTCCCCACCCATTCCCTTTGGGAAGGCAGGCAATTCAATATAGGCCATATCTGTGTAGTTTTGCAAATGACTTCGATAACAGTCATGTTGTGTAAGACTAACTGTATTTCCCTCCATCCTATCCTGTCCCCCATTGTTTCTATTCTGTCTTTTGATCCTGTCCCTCCCCAAGAGTGTTGATTTCAAATTGCTCCATCCTCCCATTGCCCTCCCTTCCATCATCTCCCCCACCCTGCTTATCTCCTTCTCCCCCACTTTCCTGTATTCTAAGATAGGTTTTCATACCAAAATGAGTGCGCATTTTATTCCTTCCTTTAGTCGAATGTGATAAGAGTAAACTTCATGTTTTTTTTCTCAGCTCTCCTCTTTTTCCCTCCACTAAAGTCTCCTGCTTGCCTCTTGAATGAGAGATAATTTACTCCATTCCATTTCACCCTCTTTCCTCCCACTACATTTCTTTCACCATTTACCTTAATTTCTTTTAAGATATGGTCCCATCCTATGCAATTCACTCTGTGCTCTCTGTCTCTGTGTGTGCGTGCACGTGTGTATGTGTGTGTGTACATGCACACGTGTACGTGTGTGTGTGTGTGTGTGTGTACGTGTGTGTAGTCCCACCAACTACCCAGATACTGAAAAGTTTTAAGAGTTACAAATACTGTCTTTCCATGGAGGAATGTAGATAGTTCACTTTGGGTAAGTCCCTTATGACTTCTCTTTGCTGTTTACTTTTTCATGCTTCTTCTCATTCTTGTGTTTGAAAGTCAAATTTTCTTTTCAGCTCTGGTATTTTGAACAAGAATGCTTGAAAGTCCTCTGTTTCATTGAAAGAACATATTTTCCCCTGAAGTATTATACTCAGTTTTGCTGGGTAGGTGATTCTTGGTTTTAGACTTAGTTCCTTTGACTTCTGGAATATCCTATTCCATGCCCTTCAATCCCTTAATGAAGAAGCTGCTAGATCTTGTGTTATCCTGATTGTATTTCCACAATACTGGAATTGTTTCTTTCTAGCTGCTTGCAATATTTTCTCCTTGACCTGGGAACTCTGGAATTTGGCCACAATGTTCCTAGGAGTTTCTCTTTTTGGATCTCTTTCAGGCAATGATTGATGGATTTCTTCAATAATTATTTTGCCCTCTGGTTCTAGAATATCAGGGCAGTTTTTCTTGATAATTTCATGAAAGATGATGCCTAGGCTCTTTTTTTGATCATGGCTTTCAGGCAGTGCCATAATTTTTAAATTGTCTCTCCTGGATCTATTTTCCAGGTCAATTGTTTTTCCAATGAGATATTTCACATTATGTTCCATTTTTTCATTCTTTTGGTTTTGTTTTGTGATTTCTTTGTTTCTCAGAAAGTCAGTAGCCTCCATCTCTTCCATTCTAATTTTGAGAGAACTATTTTCTTCAGTGAGCTTTTGAACCTCTTTTTCCATTTGGCTAATTCTGCTTTTTAGAGCATTCTTCTCCTCATTGGCTTTTTCAACCTCTTTTGCCATTTCAGTTAGCCTGTTTTTCAAGGTGTTATTTTCTTCAGCATTTTTTTGGGTCTCCTTTAGCAAGGTATTGACCCGTTTTTCATGCTTTTCTTGCATCTCTCTCATTTCTCTTCCCAGTTTTTCCTCCACCTGTCTAACTTGATTTTCAAAATCCTTTTTGAGCTCTTCCATGGCCTGAGCCCATTGGATATCTATTTCGGATGTTTGGGATACAGAGGCCTTGACTTCTATGTCTTTCCCTGATGGCAAGCATTGTTCTTCTTCATCAGAAAGGAAAGGAGGAAACATCTGTTCACCAAGAATGTAACCTTCTATTGTCTTATTATTTTTCCCTTTTCTGGGCAGTTTCCCAGCCAGTTACTTGTCTTCTGAGATTCCTCTCCACCCCTGCCTAGATCCACCCAGCTAGTGCTTGGGGTCTGAGATTCAAATGCTGCTCCCCCCTCAGGGCTTTCAGTCGTGGGCGGGGCTGCTATTAAATGTGAGCTTAAGTTCTGGTGCTCAGGTTGAGGCAGGGCTGCCTCCCAGTCTCAGTTCCTTCAGGGTGTTTATGCAGAGACCTTCAGTAATGGATCTGAGGGCCTGTGTGCTCCGGGAGCGCCTGGACACTACTGTCTCTGCCACTGCCTCCCCAGGGGGCCTGAGTTACGGAGCCACCCCACTCCCCTCTCAGCCAGCCCAGAAGTCTCTCTCACTGACCTGTAGTGCCTGTGGGTGGAGGACCTTCTCAGCCACGGAGATTCTGTCCCTGAATCCTGCTTGGATCTGCTGCTCTCAGTGCCACGTGGCCAGGACAGGGCTGGGCTCCTCTGTCGGGTGTGTGAGAGACCTTTGCTGCTGGTTTTTCAGGGCTCTCTGAGATGGAAATCTCCTCCACTCCATTGTTATGCAGCTTCCACTGCTCCAGAATTTGTGGGGAGTTCTTTTTACAGGGAATTTGTGGGTTGTGGGTTCGGAGCTAGCATATGTGAATCTTTCTACTCCGCCATCTTGGCTCCTCCATTACCCTGGTAAACTTGATAAAGTTATTTAAGTTCCCTCAACCTGCAGGTTTGAAATTTAGAGTACCAAAATATATCCATCAAAGTTCTAACCCTGAGAGTTGTTGGAAATTATAACACTATTATTCATGATCCTCCAATTGTGTGTGTTCACTATTTTTTTTTAATCAGGCAAACCTACTTAGCTTTTAGAAAAAAATGTGTGTGTGTGTGTGTGTGTGTGTGTGTGTGTGTGTGTGTGTGTGTGTAAAAGCTCAAATATAGCAAGGACAGTTCTTAAAGAAACATCCCCAGTCCACCTCAAACTCTGAGTATACCATTACAACAGCAATTCATTTGTAGTCTTATGATGCTATCTTCTTCAGTGTTTCTGTGCCTTTTAAAAAAAACTGCATTAATATTTTTTCATAATTTTCCTTCAACATTTTCATTTTTTTTCCAATTTGTCCTTTACCACTTTTGTTTATTTCTAAAACTCATTCAGAATTTTTGTTGGGCTTGAGTCAAATTAGCATTTTGCTTTGAGGCTTTGGTTTTAGCTATTTTCATGTAGTTGTGTTCTTCTGAGTTTAAAGTCTTCCCAGCCACAATAGTAGATTTTTATTGCCAAGTTCTTTGTTTTAATAGTTTGCTCATTATCTAGCCTATTTCTTGATTTTTAATTTTATGTTAAAGTTGTAATCTGCTTAGTTGGGTGTATGTAAGCACTGTCTTAAGCTTCCAACTTTTTTATGCTGCTGTTTTCAGAGCTTATTTTGGTGCTTGAAATGAGGTATGATCTGGGGAAAAGTGTGATCATTATTTTCCTGGTCTGTGCTCTGTTCTTTGCCTAGAAAGGGCTACTGCTGTCCCACAGACACAAGCACTAGTTTCTCCTCTTGAATGTCTTGAAACTCCTAGCATATTCCTTGTCTTCCTCCACCTGAAAACACTAGTGTTCCCTTCTGCCTTAAAACTGTGACCAGTGTCCCTGTTCCCTTGTGACAAGTATTCCTTTCTGTCCTGAAATTGTGACCCACAATTGTATGTGAACAATGGTTGCCAATTAGTGCCACCTGTGCCCAGTGCAAATGGGTCCCTATTAGCTCTTTCTGATCAGTGTGATGGAGCCTCTTACTGCCTTTGAAATGAGATAACCTGAAACTGCTGCCTTCTGCTGTCTTAGTTGCCTTTAAGGCACACCCCTGGTGCCATCACAGTATAGTCTAGGCCAGTACCAATCCCAGGTGTCCTAAAATCTATTAGACTTGAAAAAATATCTCACTCTAACCTGTTGTTTCCTCTGTCAGTACAAAGTTTGATTTCTGGAGATATTTCAAAGTTGTTGTAATGGTAAGTTAAATGGGAAGATCTTTCCCATTCATTAATAGGCTCATATGATCTGCTTAAATCACATGGAAGCTTAAGTCATATATGATGGGAGGAGCCTGCTGAATGGGAGGAACAGAAAGAGTAGAGCAGAACTGGGAGGAAGTTTGGTGAGAGAGGCTGGGGGCAGAGAAGAGAGGATGCATGCAAGCAGACAGCTAGGCTCATGAGTGTCTGTCTGTGGGAAGGCCTCAGCAGAGTGGGGGAGACTTGGGAATGACTTTGTTCCTTGCCATGATGATGTGTATTGACTTCTTGGTTACTATGATGGATTTGGCTTTTTGGTGTTGGAATTTGACTTTCTGATGTCTGAATATTTTTTTTCTTCTACTTTCTTTATGGCGAGTCTGTTATATCTGGCGATTCAGAATTATGCTGGCATATTCATAGTGGCCCTTGGTGCTCTGAATATTGCCTGGGTGATATATTTGGTGTTTAACAGAATCACAGGGTATAAAATCTCTATTTGAAGGCAGAAAGGATTCAGAGGAAGAAACAGATATCCCAGAATGGGAGGATTTACTTTACTCCTCCCTAGCAAGGGAAAGGGCTCAAAGCTCTAGACCCTGTGAAAACTGGGAAATGAGGCTACAGGAGGAGGAAGCTAGAAATATGGAAAGGTGTTTGCATGAAATACCAATAAGACCAAGGAAAGAGCTGACAGGGTTGTATAGAAGTTTGATTTTATTGACAGGTTACTGTATTACATGTAAAAGCAGAGATGAGCTCTTGAAGGAGAAAATTCAGATGGAAAAAAAGTTAGCTGATTTGCATGGGAATTCTCAACATTTTGGTTTCCCTTTAAAAGAGCAAACTGAGGGACCTCAGGTAGAAGAAAAAGACTGTTCATGTAGATCAGAAGAAGAAGCAGAAGGTTGACAAAAAGAAGTGTGCATACCCAGTCTAGTTGTCAAGGTAACAACTGCCAGGAGAGGATATGGGAGAAAAACTTAATGAAGGCGGAAAAAGAGAATGAAACAATTTTACAAGGAAAGACTTCTCAGGCAGAAGTTCACCCTATACTCAGGAAAAAAACAAGAGAACCAAGCAGGGAACAAGTGTTTAGGGAGATAACTGAGAATTTTACTCAGCAGGAGATCACAGATATTTTGAGTTGTATTACCCAAAGGATGGGAGAATGTTAATATCTTGGATATTGAGAATCAGTGATGAAGTGACAGGAGGAGTATCTATTGATGGCATGGATTGCTTGAAATTTTTACAATATCCAAGGAAGTAGCAATATGACTAGTTAGCTTTGGTTACAGAAGGATGCAGTAGACAGTATTCTACTGACTCTGTGTGGCTTAGTGGAGATAGACCCTCGTATTCACCTAGCGACTATACAAAAAATTTAAAGGAGGAGGTAATGAAGACTGCCATAATGATCAGAAAAGCAGATGCATAGTATGATATCTCCTTAGCAGTTTGCCATAGGAGTATAATAATGAAGATGGGTCCTCCAGCTTACAAGCACCTAGTTTTGAATCTTATAATTGGGGAAATAGAAAACCTTCTTTCAGAGGTGCTGGGCAAGCTTTTATGGTTAAGTGTCCTAGGAAAGATAAATTTCCTCAAGAGACAGAAGAGTAAATAGCCAACAGATTCAAAGTCAAAAGAGATTGACAAGAAAAGAATTGTTTATTACTCTATTGACAGCAGGGGTAAATTTTGGAAGCATAGATGGTATTCCAACTAATAAACTACATAAATGTAACAAGAAAAGGGGCTTGATACTAGGCAGAATAGAGAAGAATTTCCCCTACAGATTCTCCTGAGCCCTTGTATTCAAGTCTGTCACATCATTAGGGGGAATAGGAAATTGTCTGAACCCCAGCTCAGACTAAATAAATACACATACAGGATTAGAAAACCCATATCAATTTGACCATATATTGGAAAAATGGATCAAATACTGTAATTGGGGCATTAATAGATACCAAGGCAGAGACCTTCCTTATATGAGGAAACCCTGACAAGTTTAATCATGGAACTCTTATCACTATCACAGGACTGGGAGGGGCTGAAATATCAGTAAGAAAAGTCAAACTAATGATGAAAATTGGACAATTAACTAAGAAAAAATATACTGTGATAATTGTACCCATTCCTAAATATGTCATCTGAATAGATATATTGAGAGGCATGACTTTAAATTTACCTGAGGGGAGATACCAATTTCCAGTAAAGAAAAGAGGAATTAATACAGTTATAGTGGTTAAAATAAAAATGGACCCAATCACTTTACCTCAAACTTCTGAAGTAATTAAAGCAGTATTGTGTGCCAGGCGGACAGCATGAAATTACAATATTATAAAGGAATATGTTGAGGTAGGAGTGTTAGTCCCTACAACCATTTGGTGGAATAATCCTATCTGGCCAGTATGAAAGTCAGATGACAGTGGATTATAGATAATTGAGTAAGGTGAGTATTCCCTTGCATGCTGCTGTTCCAGATGCCATTACCTTAATAGAAAGGATTCAGAAATATGATTGCACTTGGTATGTAGTTATTGATTTAGCCAATTTTTTTTTACTATCCTAATAGATTCTAAACAATGGAGTCAATTTGCTTTCACATGACCGGGCCAACAATATACTTTTACATGCTTGCCACAAGGATATCTGCTTAGCTCTATTATTTGTCATAATATTGTAACTGAATATTTAAATGAATTATAGCTACCTGGTGTACAGTTTACTCACTATATAGTAGATATTATGATACAGGGAAAAAATATAAAGAAGTGAAGAGTTTGATGCTTTTAACTGAACATATGAAAAGCAAAGGGTGGAAAATTAACTCTGCAAAGATTCAAGGGCTAGCAGAACCGAAAAATTTTGGGGTATATAATGGAATCAGGCTGCAAGAGTTTCTCCGATAAGCCTGAAAAAAGAGTTAAGATTTTCCTATCTCCACCAACAAGAAAGAGGCCCAAAAGTTTATAGGATTATTTGGATATTGGTGGCATCACATACTGCATCTAGGACAAATTTTGAAACCCTTATATAAAATGCCTGTGAAAAAATATGAATTTGATTGGGGACTTGAGCAGAGTAAAGCTTTTGGAGAACAAAAGGCTGCTATACAACTGACCCTACATTTATGGCCTATGCAATGTGGCCCAGTGAAATTACAAATGATTGAATATCAATCTGGAGTTTATAGCAAAAACAGTAAAGCTGAAATGTACCATTAGGATTTTGGACTAGGAAATGCCCTGCATCTGGAGTTCAATATAACCCTTTTGAAAAACAGTTGTTGGTTGTTGGTAGAAACTGGTTATTGGGCTTTGGTGGAGATTGAATAACTGACTTTAGGTCATGAACTAATATTAAAGCCTGAAATCTCGATTATGACCTAGGTAGTGAATACCCTAGCTTGTCATAGAATTGGACATGTGCAAGAGGCTAGCATAATTAAATGGAAATGGTATATTCAAAGTAGATCTAAAACAGGCAAAAGTGGAGTTTCTGCTTTACATGAATCTATAGCAAACATAGATACTGAGGGAAATGTCACACTCCCTGAGCCAATGCAACAGTTGCTACAGTCCTTGGTAAAACAGAATGCGGGACATGATGGATTAACTGAAGAATAGAAGAGGCATGCATAATTTACTGATGGTGATGCAAAATATTTGGGCCACAAAAAAATTGGAAATCAGTAGACTATAACCCATGTACTTGGTGAACTTTGGAAAGTACTGGCACAGGTAGAAGTGGTCAGTATGCTGAACTTATGGCAGGACAACAAACTAACAAAACAGAACAAGGAGAAGAGTGCCATATATTCACTGATTCATGGGTAGCAGCTAATGGGTTAGTTACATGGATGCCCATGTGGAAGAATCAAAATTGAGAAATTCATGGCCAACAAGTTTGAGACAAAGAATTATGGGAAGATATATGAGACATATCTGGTTACTAATTTGTGAGATTTTCATAGAAATACTCATGTGGCCCTTGCCATGCCATGATGTGAGTACAATGCCCTAGCAAGGATTGCTACACAGCTATTGTCTCTACTTTGACACCAGTTCATGATCCAGTACTACCAGAATGGAACTGTCAAATGACCAGCCATTTAGGGGTCCAGGTTACAAACCACTGGGCATAAGACCAAGATATTAGTATTTCTCACTCATTGTTAAAACAAGTAGCAGAGGAATCTTATAAATGTCAGTTGGAAAAGAAATGAGTTACTGGAGAGATAGCAAGGCGGGAAAAGTACCAGCCCAAATTTTGTGAATAGACTATATTGGACTTCTACCTCCTTATAAAGGATGCAAATTTATATGTATTTGTGTTGACACCTATTCATGTGTACTAGTGACTTGTCCCTATAAGAATGTGACCCAGAAAAACAGCTGTATAACTCTAGAAATAATCAATGTATATCATGGAACCCCAATGCAGATCCAAAGTGACAAAGAGTCACTTTGCAAAGATAATCAAATAAGGAGATATTTTGTATTAAACAACATAGAATATCCATATATAGAATGGATATATAACATTCCATATGATCCACAAGAGTCTGAGTTAGTTGAAAGAATGAATGAATTATTGAAAGTACAGTTAAGGAAGTTAAGTTCTAATAATTCTTATTCAGAAAACAACAAACACATAAGATCCAAAATATTGAGTACAGGACTGTGAGGTCAGATGTCCCAGCACCATATCCAGTGGATGTCACCCCCTGTCCATGACTCTTATGTGTCACCCCTGGACCTGACTTTGACCAATCTCCACATGCCAGCTAAAGAACTGACTTCTTGAATGGGACCTCTTGGTATGGCTCTATGTCCAATTTCAGTAGGAAGTAGCTATAGAAGAAGAGACTTTCATCTCTTACCCCAAGATTTTAAATCCCATTCATTCAAGGGGGGAATTATGGGGTGCTTGTGTTCAAGCCCCACTCTAAGATATTGTTTTATATGCTTATTTTGTGTAATCCCTGTTATGTTGTTGTAAAGGTCTATTCACGCTAGTTGTCTAAAATAATGTTTTGTATGCTTATTTTCTGTTATACCTATTACAATTCTGTTGAAACCAATTTCCTCACAGACCTCTGGATTGAATACAGAATATCTTGGAGTCAAATGTAATAATAACTTACATGGGAAGATCTTTCCTATTCATTAATAGGCCCATGTGACCTGCTTAAATCACATGGATGCCTAATTCACATACGGTGGGAGGAGCTTGCTGATCTGGTAGAACAGAAAGGATGGAGCAGAACTGAGTGGAAGTTGTGAGATAGGTTGGGGTCAGAGAAGGGAGAATGCAGGCAAGCAGACAACTAGGCATGTGAGTGTTTGTTTGTTTGTGGGAACACCCCAGCAGAGTTGGGGAGGCTTGGGAATAGCTTTGTCCCCTGAAGTGATAATTTTGACTTCTTGGTTACTATGACGGATTTGGCTTTCTGCTGTCTGGATAAATGTTTTTCTTCCACCTTCTATGTGGGAATCTGTTATACTTTATGATTCAAAATTATTCCAGCATATTCATAGTTGGCTTTGGTGTTGTGAATATTGCCTGGGAAATACAGTTATTTAGAGGAAAATCGTAGGAGAGTTCAGCTGGGCTGGTGCCTGTACTTTGCCATCTTGTCAATGCCTCATCTCTTTTCTCTTCAAAACAGCTAATTCTTAAAAAAAAAGGCAGGCATACCCAAATCACAGTTCTAAGAAGGACTAAATTGTCCATAACATTGTAATAGATCATTGTGGTGATATATTAGATAGAGAGACAGATAGATAGAGAGATAGAGAGATAGATAGATAGATAGATAGATAGATAGATAGATAGATAGATAGATAGATAGATAGATGAATGATTAGAGCCTGTAGCAGAGAAGTGACTATGTAGGTTGAGAGAAGGGAGTATGTAAGTGAAATGTCATAATGTAGAAACTATAAGATTTTACAACAGATTAGGCTGTGTGGAATGGTGTGAGAGAGTACTGAAGGATAACACTGAGACTGTGAATCTTCATGATGGAGAAACAGGTGGTTTCCTTGAGAGTAAAAAGGGAAATTTTATGTAGAAGTAGAAGAAAAAAGGACCCAGTACATGGGGAAACTCCATGATAGTGCATTTGAATAGGATAACTATCTAACATAAAAGATTGAGCAATATTCAGATACATGGAAAAAGAATTAGGAAAGAGAAATGTCACAGAAGCAAAGAAAGAGAAAACTATTTAGAAAAAAGATGGTAATCATTGACTGAGGTGGGAAGCAGCTTACACCACAGTGTAAAAGGTTATAGAAAGGTAAAAAAAAAAAAAAGAATGAGGACCCCTCCCACCCTTCTTATGTTTATAATTTTCCTTACAAAGACATGCCATCTCCTGAGACTATGTCCTTTCACTGGCTGTCTCTCAATGAATTACATTTTCTGTTCTTTCACCTCTATTCATTGAATTTCCTGGCCTCCTTCAAATTTAAATCCAATCTTCTTTGAGAGACCTGCACTTCTCATAAATTCCTTCTGTGAATATTTTCCACTTACATTATAATATCTTATATATACATAGTTATTTGCATTTTGTGTTCCCCATTAGAACATGAATTCCTTGAGAGCAGTGACCATGATTTTCCCTTTCTTTTTACCTCTGCAACCTAAAACAATGCTTGACATATAGTTGGCTCTTAATTAATACATGTTTATTTACACTTTCATTTTAGTTACATTTAAAGGTTATTAATACCCATTTACATTGAAGGTTATAAAATTGTTAGGTTTGCATTTTATTCTACCTCCTCTTTTTGATTTATCTGTCATCTCTTAAGTTAGCACTTGGTCCGTATGATATCTTTTGTTTGTTCTGATTCGATCCTATTTTATTTAAATAATGAAAAAATAAATAAATTGCTACCCTATCTTGAATGCCTTGCCATCATGAAATGATTAGTCTCCCTTTAATTGTATATATTTTTATATGCATGTATTAAAATATCATTCTATCAATGTTCACTTTATTAAAAATCCACTATGTGCCACTGTCTTTTCTAAAGCCAGTGTTTCATGCTTCAGAATATAAATCTTATGAAACTAAATCTATTCGTCCATGCCAATCCCTGGGTTCCACATCATTTTTCTCCATTACAGGATAAGACCAGTCTTTACCACATCCTTACCCATTCTTCTTATAATACTTTTCCATAGTCCCACATAGATGTCAATAGACCAAACAGATTACTGTCCCTTATTTACTTTGACACATCTTAGATGGGCATATATCTCCAGTTCCTCTCCTTCTCGTGTTTGCTGACTGCCCACTCAAGTTATATCTATTTAAATTATATCTTAATATTTCTGGACAGAAGTTTCCCATGACAAGAAATAGAGAGATTTGTGCATGGAATCTTGTCAACTTTTCCCCTTTTCTCATCCAGCTCCTTATAAATTTTTAACCCCTTAGATTTAGTTTGCCCTTAATGAAGGTGAAGCTTTGTTCTTTCTTGTTTTTTTCTTTCTTTAAACTTCAATGATTTTCTGAAATGTTATCTTATCTTGCCCAAGAAGCATTAAAGAATCAACTTCATTGATTAGTCTTTTCTTATTAACTGTGTTTATTCACTTATTTACCTTTCCAGTGTTTCTCTTTGGAGATTTTTGGTAGTGTAACTCAAATACTTCCCCTTTTTTGGAAAGTTCATCTCTTTTTTTTTGGTTATTTATGAGGCCTAGTTTTATCTTAGAATATACCATTTGGGAATATATCTTAATATCTTTTGATTTGGGGAATATTATATTTCAAAGTATTGTTTGATTTCTCAGGAATAGTGAATAATCCTGGATGATTATGGTGGAAAGTCACACTGACTTTCTTCTACAAGGAAGGCTTCTTTTTTTCCTGCTTTGCTACTGCATTGCTTAATGTGGGGCATTAAAATAATGAAAATTAATGCTACATGTTTTCTTTAAAGTTTGGGGTTTCTTTGTAAATTAAGAATTTTAGGGATTAATAGTTTACTCTCTTACCAATGATTCTCAGCAATATTTTTGCATTATTTATTGCAGTGTTATTTTTAAGCTTTTAAATCCATTGTATATTATTACTCCTCATCTTACTTCCACCATAGAGAATAAATGATATTCTTAAATTATTTCTGTGTATCCTTTCTTCAAATTCAGTCATTTTGGCATGTGAAAAATTCACATGTTCTTCCAAAGTTGTCACTTTTTTTTTCTGTTTTACCAAATTTTCTTCTACTTTTAGTTTTAACTGTTAAATCAGTAGCTTGTTTCTTTTTTTAAAATCATCACTATTACTTTGGGCAGATTTTCTTTGAAGTGTTCTAAGTTTTCTATTATTTTGTTCTTATTGCTTTCTTTGAGTGTACTGATAGCATTCCAATTTCTTTTTTTCCAACAGTTTCAATTCCTCTTTGAATCATTCCAAAGTTTTATTTTTAACTATTTTTCCATTATTTCTGAAGGTGCAAGTGAATATATTGTCTTGCTCACTTTTTCATGTAGAAGAAAATGTTTTTGTTTTTGTTTTTTTTTTTTGTTTATAGAATAATGATTGTATGTGAATTGTGATCTGGTTGAGACTAATTTTTACGTTTCCTTACTCATATACCTCCATGATTATAGATCTAATTGGTGGTTAGTCCCATCCTTTGTCACTTGACTATTTGATCTTTCATCTTTTCTGTTTTTAGTAGCTCATATCAGACCTTTAAACTTTTTTGGTCCTTTACCCTTATATGATTGTGCAATAAGTTTTTTCCTGCCCATATCCTTGCCACTAATCTATATCAGGCTCTTCTAATTAGGATATGTAGGTCTTTAACTGAATAACTGACAGGATATTAGGGTTTAAATAGAAACTACATGAGAGAGCACCATGGCCATATCCATATCCCATTTTCATCAGGCATAGTTGCATTCTCCCCAGCGCTGAGTACGGTATTTCTAAGTCTTTTACCCACTTCGAACTTGTACCCATTTAAAATCATAAAACAATGCTCTCTAGATTTTGACTGCTTCATACTGGCTTATTTCCATAAAAGAAGAGAACAGAGAACATAAAGTCCCTTAGACAGTCTGAATGGGCCACACAGTTAGGAACTGGGTGAATGAGTAGGAATCACAAGTCATTTCACATTTATCCCATTGAATCTCATCTTATTAGATTTAGCATATTATGTCAAGATCCTTTTAAATTATCAGACAATGCAATACTCAATCAATATTTATTTATTTTTTATTGACTATCATCCAGTGTGTTACTATCTCTCCCAACTTTGTATCATCTGTAAATTTATGAATATATTATCTATGCCTTTATCAAGTCATTGATTTAAAAAAAATTGCTAAAATAGCATTAGGTAATCATGAATAACACAGTGACCATAATACTTTCTTTTAATCTAAAAGTTTGGTAGCATGTTGAATAGGGTGATAGAAGGATGGCTTTGGAAAATCAGGGTGGTGGGAAAGCTTATTATGATTTAGGGACGAACTGAGTATAGAGCATTTGTAAGCAGAAGTAAAAAAAAGTGTGGTGAAAGGGAGAGGAGAAGGATTGATTGGAATCAGAGAAATTTTGTTCAATCCCAGATCTCCTATTTGCTACCTTTTTGACTTTGGGAAAATACCATTTCCTTGGGCCTCAATTTTCTATTGTCATATATGAGGACCAGACAATTCTAAAGTTCCCTTCCAATTCTACAAGGATTCCATGGAAAGGGAGGTTGTGGATGTCTCCATGCATGAAAGAAAAGTTATAATTCCTAGAGTAAGATCTTGGAGATATAAGGAAGTTACATTGGTAGTGAGGGTCAGTGGATTATATTTGGTAAGATAGACTGTATCTTAAATCTGGCTCTTGCATTTGTTACCTTTGTGACTTTGGAACAATTCACTTAGCCTCTCTATATCTCAATTTCCTCAGGTTTAAAATAGAAACAATAGATTTGCACCAAAGAATAAGTCTTTTGTAAGTTAAATGAGACAAACACTACACAACCTAAATACCTTTGGAAATGTAGGGTAAAATTGTTCTGAAAAAAAAATGCATATAAATGTATTACTGGTATTTCGTCTTTGAACCTATATGACCTTATTTTTCTCCCCAAATCCAGAGTATACTTAACACTGGTTAAGGCATAAAGCTTACAATTCTTTAAATAAAAGGAATCATCATTGAATATGAGGAACTATGTCTTCATAAAGAATTTACAGCAGAAAATTAATGAGCTTGCCGTAAGTCTAATTTCATTTAAGTTAACAGAGGAACTAAAACTTCGAAACTTCAATCTAGAGGCTAGTTTTTCATTTGGATTAAAGCACAATCCAGATTCAGGTATAATTTGAATCCAATTTTAACTTGATTAAGCAATTTTATATTATATGTAACATAAACACAGCTACTAAATAGTTTTTCTTAATGAGATCCTTGTAACTCCAATAATTGCTGTTCTTTTAGAGCTGGCTAAATCTGAGTATTATTTCTTTTCAAATCTTGGCTAAAATTTTCTGGTTTTAAGGGAGACATTCCATATTGGAGAGAACTCTAGGTGTCCAGACAAAACACCTGGATTTGAGGCTTTATTCTGTCACTTGATTTCTGACAGAAATTGACTTTTTATTTCCTTATACTTAAAAAGAATGATTTGGACTATATAATACCTTCTCTTGCCAGGACACATCAGAATTTTTAGGATCCTTCTGGGCACTATCTTTAAAGAAGTTCAATAATGGAAATAAAATAATCAATAAATCTGAATATATACAAGTATTCATATATACATACCTACATATATCTATATCTATAACTATATCTGTATATCTGTGTTTGTATCCATCCATATATGTGTGTGTTTTAGATAGATAGATATAGCTATACTCGCCAAAGGAGGGTGACTAGACTTTTGAAAATATTTGAATACATGCTGAATTCACTAGTAGTGTTAGGGCTTTATATTCTGGTGCAATGAAGACCAAGGGGCTCTTTAAGTATTTGAAGGGCTGTCATGAGGAAAAAAAATTAGATTAGTTCTGCCTTTCCCTAGGGATCAGACCTATAAGCAATTATATATTTGAACTTGATGTAGGGGAAAATCTCATAAGAATTTTATTTCTCTTAAAACAGAATAGCCTTACAAATTTGTCATGTTTCTTTGACTGATCCTGATTCTAACAAGTCTCATGGGACATGTATGTGCTGCCAGACACATGATCTGCCAGACATGTGAGTATGACATGTATACTCTTTGTCTGATACTGCTCCCTGCTGTTCTAAAATGACAGAACCGCTGTTCAAGGCCATTCTCCTGGTCACTGTCATGCACAGTATATCTGGGTTTGAGATTGTGGATTTTCTGCTATGAGCTTCTGGCTTAAACTGGTGTCCTCAAGTGAGATGGTACCCATTCTACCTATGAGGAAGAGTGAATTTGCAGTTTGCATTTTATCTTAAAGTACAGAGGCCAGGTGGTACAGTGGATAGAGCACCGGACTTAGAATCAAGAAGTTTTATCTTGCTGAGTTCAAATTTGGCCTTAGACCCTTACTAACTCTGTATTCCTGGGCAAATCACTTAACCGTGTTTTCCTTAGTTCTTCATCTGAAAATGAGTTGAAGAAAGCAATGGCAAACCACTCCAATATCTTTTCCAAGAAAATTCCAAATAGGTCCACAAAGAGTTAGACATGACTGAAATTACTGAACAATGCAGAGACAATAATAAGAAAGTTAAGATTCCTCACCAAAACAGTCATTGGGTCAGAGTATATGTGTGTTGGGTATGACAGGCTTTGGTCAAATCTCCTGTCAGAAAAAGGTTATCTATGCTCAGAACCCTAGTTGAAATGAACTATTTCTCTCCAGAAGATTTCTTACTCCCAGGTGTCAAGCTCTTTGGATAGAGGAACCCCTTCTAACAGTTATTTTTAGCTTATGTATTTTAATAAGTTTTTAATTGATGCTTTCTGCTTAATTGATACACTATAGCTATCCGAACTATCCATTCCTCTACCGCTACCAGAAAGCTATCCCATATAATAAAACCTTCTTTATTTTTTTAACCTATTCTTATTAATTAAGATCAGGGTCTCCTTAGTAATCCCCTGATTAACATCCTGATTGACGTCAGTATCCTGTGCTCCCAAAATCCTTTCAGGGGACCTTTGGGAAAGAAATTCCACAGTTACATGGGTGTGACCTACTTCAGAGTTATACAAGTATCAAAATGTTTGAATCTGACATGTAGCTGAATCTGAACAAAGGCATAGATAATGTCAAGGTTATTGGTTTTTTTTTTTTTCTAAACCAATCAAAGTCCTGCTGTTAATATCTGTATGTGTTCAGGAATGGGTCATCTTTCATGTGTAGAAGAGGTTGGTATCTATTTTTTGGTATTCTTTTATGCTAACTTCGCAAATATGTGACATCTAGATATACTTATTTTCCTAATTGGCATGATTATTCAGTTGTAAGCTCTAAAAAGTATAATACTTTCCCCATGTATTATTAATGGCTCATTTGACCTTGCAGAGCTATTCTTTCTAAGAATGAATACTTTCATCAAGTGCTACAATAGATTAGATATTGTTCATTAGTTAAGTGCTGAAAAAGTACATATGTATAGTTGAAAAGCTTACCTTATTAGTAAAAATATAGAATTTGGGTGGCTAAACCTGCCCAGAAAATAGCCAACTGCTTCCTTGCTGAGGATGACTTTCCCTGTTCATTGTCAACCTGTTTAACAAATATTGTGTCCATAACACTCTAGTCTTCATATTGCTCTGTTTCCAGCTCCATTCCCACTCTTTTCACTTTGTCCTTCCTTATTCTCTAGGTTTCGATAAATTGTGATATCTTCAAGTCCCTTTTCCCCAGTTTAATGGTATCTCCCACTCTACCCACAGGTTCCCCAAGTTTGTTCTGGTTTCATGAAGAGAAAGAAATACACTTTAAGATTTAGTTTTTATCTATTGTAGCATATCACCATAAACCATTTAAATGAAAAACACCAACAAAAAAAAACACAAAACTTTTCTTAACAACTTAAAAAACAGTGGAAATTAATTCCTTCCACAGACTTCCATGCCAATGGGGAAAAGGGAACAAATTTCCTTGCAGAAAATTCATGCTTTAAATAAACTGGAAGGAGGACTTCCTTGTGTTGCTAATAGCACATCTGTGGTAGCTCCTTACCTTCTCATACTGCTTTGACTTGGTGTTGCTATAGCTCTCTAGGGAGGTCTTGCTTTCTCAGCTATCCTTTTTAACTGGCATTAGCTATCTTTTTGTAGCTAGTTCCAGATCTGTTGCTGCTGTTCTGTCCTTAATCTGACTCATTGAAGTCAATAACCAAAGCTTAGCTTCCACAGTGTTTTTATCCCAAGGGCACCTCTTGCTTATCTCCTGTCATCCTGAGGAGATAGCTTCCTTTATTCTTTCAAGAGTTGGTGCTTCAGGTAAGTGTTGAGTTTTGGACCACTAGATGGGATGCCCAAGGGATATTATTTAATAATGTATTAGATTTGCCCAGAGCTGCAGGCCTGAAGTAAGTATAATTACTTTCTTAGAGTCAGACAACCCTGGTAACATACATTAGGACTATTCAACACATTCTTCAGCCTATCTTTTTCATCTTCCTCATATCTCCCAAAGGGCCTCCTCACATGGTTGCAGATAGATATTTCTCTACTCCTCTCCATACAATTTCTATAATCCTAACTAAGCTCAAAGTTAGAGAAAATGATTTTCTTTCCCAAAACTCTTTTCTATCTCAAGTGCAGGTAATAGTCTTTCCCACACTATCTGTATTTCATTTTGAAGCTTTGTAAAGATGAGAATAAATATAAGATTTAATGAACACTATGCCTGAGTCTTCCTCTATCTTATAGATCCTAATGCCCCAGATATGATGCATACTGCCTAGAAATCCTCTGATACAAAAGACTTTCACTAGAGATATATAGCTAGAAAGAGCGAGAGAGCAATAAAAATTTAATAAGAATATCAGCCCCATGGACTACATATGAAATGCTTAGTTCAATAATGAACAAAAATGTTAAGAGGTCAGAGAGTAATCTAAACTGTGGAAGGTTGCTTGAGAACAAAGAAAAATGGCCACAATGTTTCTCAAAATTCCTAATAGATTTATTAGCTATTTTCTGGTCTGAGATGGTACTAGATGTTACTTCATTCCCCCCATATTCTAAGCCCCACATGGATTGCACTGATTCTTTATCTTTGCCATTTGAAATTCTTTTATTTCTGTAAGACTATGCTAGAGTATGTTTCCATACCTCCATGAAACCTACCCAGATTAGCTGAGCTCAAACTGATTAACATCCCACCCCCATGAAATAACTTTAGAACACTTTCTCTGTAGCTTTCCTTTGTCCCTGAAATATTCTACCTAGCATCATATCTGTATGGACATATAGTAGTCTTCATTTCTTATATTAAATATATTCGTTTGGAAATCCTGTTTTTTCAAAACAATCATTCATTGTTATTTGGTTGATAGACCATCTTTGGAGCCCACTTCCCTGAATTTATAACGCTCTTAAACTCAGGATCATCAGAGATTTCAATTTCCTCATGATCAATAAGTGGTTGCATAATATCACTTTATATGTTCCTTTCAGTTTCTGGAAGTATAGAGTAAACTGTCAAGTTACTATGTTATTTGGGTGATTCTAAACTGATTATTCACCTTATATACACACACATTGCACGTATATGTACATGTGTATGTATGTATGTAGATCTTGGCAACATTTTTTTTTTTTGGGTAATGTTACATGTGCATTCTAGAAAGGTAAAATGCAGAAACCATTTTTCCATCTATTCAGGCCTCAACATTTTACAGAATCACAGGATTTTAGATGTGAAAATTTCTTCATTGCCCATCTAACACAATTCATAACCTAAAGGAATTCCCACTATAGCATTCCCAACAGCTAGTCATTTAACCTTGGCTAGAAGACTTCCAGGGAGGGGAAGGGGACACTATTTCCTGAATCAGGCCATTTGACTTTGAATACCTCTAACTGCTAGAATGGTTATGTTGTTTGTCTTCCTTACACTAAGCCAAGTTCATTCTTTGAGCGTTCCACTTGTTGCTCCTGCTTCATGTCTCTGAGGTCAATCTTAAAGATCTAATACCTCTTTCATTTGACTGTCATTCAAAATCTTGAACATTAATAACATATACCAAAAATCTGCTCCATGCTAAATACACCAATTCCTTCAACTGACCCTTATAAGACTTGGATCAAGGCTCTTTCCCTTTCTGGTTGTCTTTTCTACTCTCTCCAATGTATCAACATCTTTCTTAAATTGTGACATTCAATTCTGAATTTGATATTACATTTGTGGCCTGCTGAAATCTGAATACGGAGGAGCTATAACCTCCTTGTTCCTGAAGGCTAAACTTCTCTAATTATAGTAAAAGATTACATTAATTGGTTTTTAGTTTCTGTTTTTGTTTTTGGCAGCCACATTTCATTACTGATTCATACTGTGCTTTCAATTCACTAAAAGCTTCAGATCTTGGTCAGTTATGTAAATATGCTTCTATCATATCTAATTTATGCCCATTGCTTTTTGGAATCAAGCAGAAGATATTACTTTTTTTCCCTCAAAATATTATCGTACTATATTATGTACTAGATCTCTTATCTACTGAGTAAATTATCAGAAATTAAATAATAAAATATTTAATTTAAAGACACTAGCAAAACATAACAGAATAGAAAAATATCATGTAACAAATTTCCACAATAGTAGCATGAGATGTCTTAACAAATACTTTGTTAAAGTCTGAGAAAATTATAACCAGAGCATTCTTATGATATACTAGCTTAGTTAGGCTTTCCAAAATGGAAATAAGGGTTACCTACTATGACTTTTTTTTAATGAAACCATGCTGGATCTTTGGAATCATCTTCTCTCCTCTAATTCTCTCTTTATTGATCCCTTCCAGAATGCTGCCAGCTGTCAAAATCAAACTAATTGGACAACGTTCTTTCTTTTTGGGAAAACATAAGGATCTATTTTCATTCTTCTTTAGCCTCTTTCTCCTCTTCCTTTTTTCCATTCTTTCAAATATTCTTTCAGTGCCTAAAAGAAATAGAATCTACATGAATGTGTGATTATATCATTTGTGGTTGGGTAACTTAGAAACCTGTATCATGGCAGTAAAGAATTGTGCATTTGGGGACAGATCATCATATGGTACTGAAATGTTTTATTTTTCTTAGCTCCCCCAAAACAAGAAATGTTTGCATACCAACTCCAGCAGATTTCTGATGCCTATGCACTTCTGGTGAGCAGTACAAAAGTCAATATTTTTTCAGTTATATTCAATATAGGTCTCATAATTTTGACAATATTTCCACCATTTCAAGGCAGTAGTATCAGTCCTTTATTAGTCCCAGAGTATCTTATCCAAAGTAATGAAAAATCCCTGTGAAACAAATGCATTGTCATTGCTCAGTAGGATTTGAACAATAAAATATATCCTAACTATGCCCAGAGGGCTATAAAGATGAGCATGCTCTTTGACCCAGGAATATCACTTCTAGAGCTGTGTCCCAAAGAGATCACAAAAATGGGGAAAGAATACACATGTACAAAAATATTTATAACATCTCTTTTGATGGTGACCAAGAATTGGAAATCAAGGGGATGCCCATCAATTGGGGAGTAACTGAACAAGTTGTGGTATGAATGAAATGGAATGCTATTTTACTATAAGAAGTAACAAACAAGGAGACTTCAGAAAAACCTGGAAAGACATCTATGAACTGATGCTGAATGAAATGAGCAGATGCTGAATGAAATGAGCAGAAGCAAGAGAACATTATACACAATAAAAGCCACAGTGTATGAGGGATGAGCCAAGATGGCAGAGTAGAAAGACAAACTTGTCAAAGTTCTTCCCCACAGCCCATAAAATACCTGCAAAAATATGACTCTAAGCAAATTCTAGAACAACAGAAGCCAAAAAAAGACAGAGTGAAAGAGATTTCCAGTCCAAGACAGCCTGGAAGGCTGACAGAAAAGGTCTATTACACCAGGTTCAGGGCAGAGCCCAGCCCAACTTTGACCTGTGTAACACAGGTCATGCAGGACTGGAGCAGGCTTCAGGATGTGGAATCCCAGGGAGCAGCTACAGTTCCCAGATTACTCAACCCACAATGCCAAAGCCTGCTTCAAAAGTCAGTCAGAAAACTCTTTCACCTGAGTGAGAAGGGAGTTGGGTCCTACCCCTGGTCCAAGGCAGCCACAGGCGGCAGCAGTGTCCACTTTCAGAGCTCTAGGCCTAAAGGGAATTGAGCCACTGATCTGGATATTAGCTCTGAGTGTCAGTTCTGGGGTAAGGAGGAGCAGTGGCTGGTGGAACTGGTGGAGGCTCTGGAAAGGAAATTCTACTCATACATCCTGGGCAGAAAAGGTTGTGGATGCTCCTAGACCAGAGCACAGGCCAGGAGAGGAGTAAACTCTTTTCCCCTGATTGTGTCATGTTGGAGGAACTGAGAACTTACAGGTCCCTACAGTATATACTCCTCTTGACAAAGGACTCAAAAGTCAAGTAACTGGCAGGGAAAATGCTCAAAAAATGAAAAAAAAAATAAGGCTATATAAGATTACTTTCTTGGTGACCAGGCATTTTCTTCCATCCTTTCCAATGAGGAACAACAATTCATACCATCAGAGGAAGACATAAAAGTCAAGGCTTCTGCATCGAAAACTTCCAAAATAAATATATAATGGTCTCAGGTCATGAAAGAGCTCAAAAATGATTTTGAAAATCAAGTAAGACAGGTGGAGGAAAAATTGGGAAGAGAAATGAGAGTAATGAAAGAAAATCATGAAAAGCGAGTCAACAGCTTGCTAAAGGAGATCCAAAAAAATGCTGAAGAAAATAACACCTTTAAAAACAGAGTAACTCAAATGGCAAAAGAGGTTCAAAAAGCCAATGAGGAGAAGAATGCTTTAAAAAGCAGAATTAGCCAAGTGGAAAAGGAAGTTCAAAAGCTCACTTCAGAAAATAGTTCTTTAAAAATTAGAGTGGAACAGATGGAAGGTAATGACTTTATGAGAAAGTAAAAAATTATATAAGCAAACCAAAAGAATGAAAAATTGAAGACAATGTGAAATATCTCATTGGAAAAATAATTGACCTGGAAAGAATATCCAGGAGAGACAATTTAAAAATTATGGGACTACCTGAAAGACATGATCAAAAATAGAACTTAGACATCATCTTTCATGAAATTATCAAGGAAAACTGCCCTGATATTCTAGAACCAGAGAATAAAATAAATATTATTTTAATAATATTTAATAAATCAGTTACCTACTGAAAGAGATCTGAAAAGAACAACTCCTAGGAATATTATAGGCAAATTCCAGAGTTCCCAGGTCAAGATGAAAATGTTTCAAGCAGCTAGAAAGAAACAATTTGAGTATAGTGGAAATATAATCAGAATACTAGAAGGCCTAGAAACTTCCACATTAAGGGACCAAAGGACTTGGAAGATAAGATCCCAGAAGTCAAAGGAACTAGGATTAAAACCAAGAATCACCAACCAAGAAAAAGTGAGTATAATACTTCAGTGGAAAAAAAAAACTCATTCAATGAAATAGAGGACTTTCAAGAATTCTTGATGAAAAGCCCAGAGCTGAATAGAAAATCTGACTTTCAAACACAAGAATCAAGAGAAGCATGAAAAAGTAAGCAGGAAAGAGAAATCATAAGATACTTATTAAAATTGAACTGTTTATATTCCTACATGGAAAGATAATATGTGTAACTCTTGAAACTCTTTTTAACATTTGGATAGTTGGAGATAATACACATAGAAATAGACAGAGGGTACAGAAGGACTTGGATAGGAAGGGATGATATCTAAGGAAAATAAAATTAAGGAGTGAGAAAGGAATATATTGGGAGGAGAAAGGGAGAAATGGAATGGGACAAACTATCACTCATAGAAGAGGCAAGAAAAAACTTTTTCAATTGAGGGGAAAAGGAGGTTGGTGAGAGGGAAAAAATGAAGTTTACTCTCATCACATTTGGCTTAAGGAGGGAACAACATGCCCACTCAATTTGGTGTGAAAATCTATCTTACACTACAGGAAAGTAGGGGAAAAGGGGATAAAAGGGGTAGGGGGATGATAGAAGGGAAGACAAATGGGAGGAGAGTGTATTTAGAAGTAAATTCTTTAAGGGAGGGACAAGGTGAAAAGAGAGAATAGAATAAATGGGGGGCAGGAAAGGATGTAGGGAAATATAGTTAGTCTTTCACAACATGACTGTTATGGAAGTCTTTTGCAAAACTACACATACATAGCCTATATTGAATTGCTTGCCTTTTCAGTGAGGATAGGAGGGAAGAAGAGAGAGAAGTTGGAACTCATAGTTTTAGGAATGAAGGTTGGGAATTGTTTTTACATGCAACGAGGAAATGAGAAATGTAGGTAGTGGCATATAGAAATCTATCTTGCTCTACAAGAAAAGAGAGAAGATAGGGATAAGGGGAAGGAAGGGTGTGAGAGAGGGGAGGGCAGATTGGGGGAAGGGATAATCAGAATGCAAGGCGTTTTGGAGTAGGGGGAGGGGAGAGATGGGGAGAAAATTTGGAACTCAACAGCTTGTGGAAATGAATGTTGAAAACTAAAAATAAATAAATATTTTTTTTTTTTTTCAAAAAAAGGAGCCACAGTGTGTGAGAACTGTTTTTGATAAACTTGGCCCTATACAGCAATGCAAGGACCTAAAACATTTCCAAAGGACTCTTGATGCAAAATGACATCCACATCCAGAGGAAAACTATGGAGTCAGAATGCAGAATGAAGCAGACTGTTTTCTCTTTTATTTTGTTTTGTTATGGTTTTTCTCATGGCTTCTCCCATTTGTTTTAATTCTTCTACGCAACGTGGCTAATGCAAAAATGTGTTTAGTAAGAATGTTTGTGTAGATATAACATTGCTTGTCATCTTGGGAAGTGAGAGGGAGTTAGGGGGAGAAAATTTAAAACCTATGGAAGTGATTGTTGAAAAGTGAAAGAAATAAAAAATAAAATAAATATAAACAAAAAAGGGAAAATAAGTAAAATACTTCCTAGTACCTTGTATTAAAGCTATTAAGGTGCCTTGGGGAATTAAGCTCCCTCGTTTTGAAATTTACTAATTTTAAGACCTTTATTGCGTTGACATGTCTCTACCAATTATCCAAGGGACAACTGGATTAGAGATTGGGTAGTTTAATGCTACTGTCTGTATTTGCACTTATGACATGCTTTTCAGCAAAAGTAACAAACATTCAATTACATTTTCTTGTGCTAATGGTCCAGCTATCATCACATCATAAGTCTCCCTCATCTGTCACTGTGGATATCTACCACCATGAAATTGGACTACTGGATAAAATATCAGTATGTTTGGCCTTTAAGGCTAGCACTCCTCTCTGTTTTTAGTTTTGGTTTTGTTTTGAAGTCAAGAACTGATTTATATGTATTCCAAATACAGATGTAGAATACAAAACATATTCATCCTATTGTATTACTTTTAACATTTTTACATTTTGCTTGCAGGTTATATGTGTGTGTGTATGTGTGTATATCCAATATATATATATATATATATATATATATATATGTGTGTGTGTGTGTGTGTGTGTGTGTGTGTGTACATATTTGATTTTTGTTTTTATTTTCAGGTAAAAGAGAGGTAGAAGGGAAAGGGTACTACTATATCCAGGAGAGGAAGGGTACAGTATATGTATTAAGACTTGAAATCACAAATTTTGAGGCAGACTGCCATCCAACTTACTGCTTGTCCAACAATGGCAGTGGACTTTTGTCTGCCATACTTGAATTCAAAGAAATTCTTGTTTCCTTTGCATTAGAATGAGTATTAAGGGTTGAGGGCTTGTCAGATGATAGATGGGATTACTAGGCATGTAAGTTAGCAATCTTATCTCTTTCATAATTTCTTTTTTCTTTTTTAAGATTTTTTTTATCTGTTTGGAGTGAAAATTATATTTTACATAAAAGATTATTATATAACTTCATTTCAAATTTTTAAATATGTAATGAATAAATATTAGTCAAATGATAACATTTTTTGAGTACTCAAATGGCCAGACTGATCTTTTCATTCCACTATGAAGAAAGATAAAATGTTAATTGAACTGAGAAATGCATATTTCCATAAAGAAATCTCACTCACTGAAAAAAATTAAAAGAGAAATATGATAATAATGATAGATAATAATGGTACATGTTTTACCAAGCAGTCACATACCTCACATTTTTCCAGACTACTGCTTTCATATTGTGTGTCCTGGACACATTTTTTTTTAATCTAAGCTTTTTAAGTGCTAAATTTTAAAGGAAATAAAGTTTTGGACAGTAACGATAGTTAAAGATCCTATTAAACGTAATAGTAGCAGTATTAAGTGAGGAGCCACTGTCAAATTCCAATTTAAGAAACTGCATTTTCTCTCCTAAATTTCCCCTAAAGTTTCCTTTGGTTATGCTCTTTTTCACTTTATGTTCTAAGTAATTGACTAGCTGTAGTTTGCATTATAATATCAGTTTGCACTAAAGATGGATGAATTTCTTCATCCTGGTAACATCCTGGTAACAGATTATCTGAGCTGTATTCCGATTAAAGTTCATATAATCATAAAGTAAGATGAGAGCTAAAAGTTCTATTTACTAGGATGCAGGGCATGTGTGTTTGTATACATATATATGTAATATATATTATATATATATATTTTATATTATACATGTATCCCAAGCACTTATAACAGTATCAAATACATGATAGGTATTTAATCAAAGCTTATTGATTGATTGACTTTTGTTTTATGAGATTCGGCTCACAGAATGTAAGAGGTAAAAAGGAACCTTAGAAAAATTCCAAGGTGCACAGCCTCACAGAATCAAGACATCTGTTATTTAAAAGGCACTGCATAATTCATTGATTCCAACCCGCACCAAACCATGAACGTCCTACAAGTAACCACCCCCCTTAACAGAGGTGGCAGTATTCAATGGTTCACACAAAGAATGAATCTCAAGCAAATATTAACTTTGTTCCACAGTCTACCATTCCTAATTGTTTATGACCCTTTGCTACTACCTATAACCTATCCAAAACAGTCATCAAATATTTTTATTTCCTCCTCTGGCTTCCTGGTGTCTTCCTTTCCACTGCCATCTCAGCACCCCATTTTTCTGATCTCTCTATCTAACCCCATTAACATTCATTAAAATTTATCTATTCCCTATCTTTTTTCTTTGGAACCATTTGAACTATCAGTCTTGTTCACATTAATATGCAATGTGGTTTTAACGTTTTAATGCCTGACCTCTCTCAGTTTACATTTAACAATGAAACAAAAAGACAAGCTTTTGATGCAAGGGATGGTAGTATTCTCTAGTGAAGCCCATTTTGATAGTGATATATTGGAGGTACTGCTTTTGTGTAAGGGAGATTTCTAATACAGCCCTAACTGTACCATTTCATCACCAGATTAAACTACCTGTTATTAAAGCCAGTTGAGGCTGAACTGCATCCTGTTAATGTCAGCAGAATCATGTGTCTGAGAAGCAGACATCTATTAAGCTAAGAAATCCATGAATAGGAAGATTTTCTAGCCCTGATACTAAAAGAGGGTCCTTTATACACAGCTTATGCGTTTTATCCACACTCCTTTCAGGAACTATAGTAATGGAATTTAGAGAACTGGGCACATGGAGGCAAATATTGTAGCTAAGTCAAAGTATTAATCCATTTCAGATTGCCCATTCTTTAACAGCATTAACACAGAACAGACACAGAGGCAGGATCGCACAAGGTGACAAGGTTTTGTCCTGGAAACTAGCAAGATGCTGTACATTTCCAGATGTGGAGAAAGGTTCTCTCAGACAATTGAAGACAAAGTCTAATTTGCAATTTGTTAGTGGTCTCAAACTCTCACAGCCAAAGACCAGTGCCCACTTGTTTCATGGACCAGCTTGGGTTCAGTTAAAGCCCTGTGCGGCTTCTAAAATGCTATTCATCGGGATCTTCACTTGAGCTCTGGCATCTCCTTCTCTTTTATTCTTGAAAGCTGAAGAGTCCATTTCAATTTTAATTTTAACCTGAAAACTTTTCCACTTCAAACTTCCTTCCCCTTTCCTGCTGTTGTTTTCCACTTCAAAAATAAATCTGCCATTCTCATTTAGCAATGAATATTGACTTTCTTTGTTTTATTCATTAGACATAAAGCTGCATTTGACTCCCATGGAGTTTTTTGCAGAGGCACGCATCTGACTTTGTTCACATTATATAAAGATTTCAGGTGGCAGTGGCAATATATGTCAAAATACTGCTGTCCTGACTGATGTTCCCGACAGTTGGTGACTGCAGGAGAACTGATGCCAGCAGCTTGTCTTTCAGATGGAGTGTTAAATTTATGTGATTAGAGACACTAAAAATAAAGATGGGGATCTTATCTTTCAGCATCTCAACTAAAGACTTAAAATTCTAACAATTCTCCATTTGAAAGGAATACTGGAAGCAAAGAAAAGGCAGAGCATCTGAATAGCTGTCACTGTGTATTCAAGTAATATTGTATCAAGATGATGAGAGAAATAAGAGTGGAAACATTTCAAATTCTTCATAAACTCACATGTGGGAGCTGAAGCTGCTGATCCTTGAGAGTAAGGATCTAGGCTCTTGCTTAAACTGGGGGAGGAAGGGACTTTATTTCCTCCTTTCCCAGGATTCTTTTCATCCTCTCTTTCTTCACCATGTAATAAATGTCATATGATATCAGTGAATATCATGAAGTCAGTCAGGTGGCACAGTGGATACTGAATCAAGAAGACCTGAGTTTCAACCCAACCTCAGAAATTTACTTGCTGTGTGATCCTGTGTAAAGCACTTAACCTGTTTGTCTCAAATTTTCTCATCTATAAAATGGAGATAATAATAACACCTATCTCCCAGGGCTGTTGTGAAGATCAAATAACATGACATTTGTAGACTGGTTAGCATGGTGTCTGGAACAAACACTGAAAAAGAGCTAAATAAATGTTAGCTATTTTTATTATTATTAAAATTTCTCCCAGCTGCTGATATCTCCACTATGTTCTGTGTTATATGACTTGAAATAAATCAGTTAACCTTCTTGAACATCAGCTCTTTCATCTGTTAAAGGATAATAATACCTGCCCCTCTCCATTTCTAAGGAAAGTGGTGAAATACTAAAAAAGCAAAGGATACAAAAGTATTTTGAAAACCCTGAAAAGAATTCATGTAGTGGTCTCAAAAGAATAAATGTAGAACAGTAGCTAGATTACTGGATTTGTAGTCAGGAAGCCTTTTTGTTTATAACTTGTCTGAGATTTTAACTAGATATAAAACCTCCCAAACTAAGTTTTCTCAATATAAAATATTTTGCAGAATTGTCACGTGGTTCAAATAACATAAATAAGTAAAGTATTTTCCAAACCTTAAAATGCAAATGAAAAGGGTAACCTAGGTAGTCACCTCCTTAGTATTTCAATTCATGGTATCCTAAATCTAGACTTGGCCAGGTTTGCTGAGGTTTGGGATGATGGGGACCCCAAAATATCGACAGGCTGGGTCCAGCATGAATGAATTCAACACAAGCCTTCTTAAAGCCAAAGAAAAACAAAGTTTATTGAACATTTGCCATATTGGATTGACTCTTAAGGAGCCTAAACATTTGTAATACTTGTATTAACAAGGGAGCCAAATAGAATCTCAGCTAGACAGAGTCTGAGCTGGATTGAATCTGAGTGCTTTCATGGAGGTGAGATGGAACTTAAATACAGAAAAAGACTGAGGGAAGAATCCAGGTGACACCAAGTCGTCTAGGGCCCCAGGGATGGTCTTGATAAGGAAGGTCAACTTGGAATATAGATGAAATCCAGGGAGGATCTTGATGGGAGTGGCTGACAGCATGATAAATGGGATTTTGATAGGATCAAGGGTGGGGAGTACAACAGAGAATTGGGCATAGTGATAATGAAAAGCCCATGGGCCTCTGGAGACTGCCAGATCAAATGGGAAGATTCAAGGAGAAATCAAAGAGGTTTCCAGAGTCTGTATACTCCATCAAGTTCACTGTGATTATTTGGTCCAGTCTCCTCATTTTATCTGTGAGAAAAGTGAAGATCAGAAATGTCGTTGCCAGTCAATAAGCATCTGCAAGGCAGTATGCTAAACTCACAAAGTAAAATGAAAAATAGTCTCTGCTATCATGAAGTTCAGAATCCTTTGGGGGAGATTACATTCAAGGTTGCTAAAGTGTCAAGAAGGATGAAAATTGAGAAAAGGCCATTAAACTTGGCAATTAAAAGAGTATTTGTGACTTTAAAGAGAACAGTTTCAGTTAAATGATGAGTTCAGAAGTCTGGATGCAAAGTGTTAAAAAGAAGGGAAAGAAAAGGAAATGGAAGAACCTATTATAAATGGTCTTCCCAAGAAGTTTAACTGAAAAAGGGAAGAGAACTATGACGTAATAACTGGCAGAGATGGTTGGATCAAATAAGAGTCTTTTTTGAAGATGAAAAGACACAGGTATGTTTGCAGGCAGTAGTTAAGCAGTCAATAGTATAAAGCAGTCAAAAGTATACAGATATGATACTGTGGACAATTTTTTAGAAAGGGTGACAGAATGGGAACATTTGTCCATTTAGAGTGATTTGCTTTAGCAAGGAAAAAGGCCACCCATTCATGTGAGACAGGAGTGAAGGAAGAGATAGCAGCTAAAGGCTCTGAGGGATATGAGATGAGGACTTGGGGGAATGGACTGTGGTACTTTTTCCCACCTTTTGAGGCTCACAAGGTTATAATCTTGTCCATTTGTGTCTGTTCTCATTCACCCAAGATCAGCATATACAGCATATACATTCACCCAAGATCAGCATATAGAGAACAAACACAGAAAACCATCAAGAACCTTGAGCTGACCAGCCAAGTAGTTATTTGGTGAAAGAGAGGGCATGATAATCCTTCATTTAGAACCGTACAATTCCTTCTCCTTAGTCAAAAACCACCAGAGAAGAGAAACATTTCTTCTGGTATTACCTTTTGTATGTACACTCATTTCTAGCTCAGTAGCAAATTTAAACATGTTTTGTTTGGCTTAGTTTTTCTCTTTACCAAGCAGGAAGCTGATAGGAAGCAATTCAGGGTTAGGTATGCTTACTGGGAGAACTGCTGTTGAGCCAAAATATCTATTTCTGGAAGCAAGCTTCCAAACCCTCCAGACAGACAATGATTGATATTATGGGCTGTCATTGGCCCATCCCTCCATTGCATCAATAGTAATTGGACTAGAGGTTTACAGCTCAAAGGGATCTCAAAGGTTTTTCTAGCTGCTCATTTAACACAAGACAAAAATGAAGGCCTACAAGATTTCATAGTTTGCAAGTGATAAGTTAGATTTAGAGCCCAAGTCTTCTGATTTCAAATTTATTATTCTTTCAATTGTACCACTATCTATGCTAGAGTGAATTGAATTGCCAAGAATTTGATACCCTTATCCACTGGGGATGAGGCTAGCCTTCTCACCTATTTCCAGAGAATATAATGATATAAACACACACATACACGCACACACAGACATACCCAGACACACACATACTTTAAATATACATTTCTAGTTACCTGGAGACACATCTGATATGTATAAGTATCCACAGCACATCTTTAAAAAACTAAACTCTGTCTTTCTTGGTTGCAAAGAAACACCACCTGATGTTCTCTCTAGATTGTTGTATTTTTCATGCTCTGCAGTCAATGAAACGAAACTGGTGTTATGAGCCATGTTTTCTGTGGGCAACTGCTATCACCCAAGGACATACATTTAGAGTAATTTAATGATTGTATCTTGTAAGTCGCAGACTCAAAAAAATATTAAAAAACTCATCTAAAAGCCAGTCAGCATGAATTTTTCCATTCTCATATTATGTCCCTAGAGCTGATTATTTTAAACATAGCAATCTCGATAGGATTTCAGGTTTAGTAACACCATTTGTTTCCCATTCTACCTGTTCCTTCCATATTTGTGATATAAAAGGAAATAATTTCAGAATTAGAAAAATGGCTTTTCTGTTACTGGTTCTCGTACTATGATGGGAGCATAATTTGTTATTCCCACAGTATATGGTTTAAACCTAAACACTGCAACAAAATGACAACTGAGAAACCCCACTATTACAATTGGTGGTGCATTGCAGATTTTAAAAACTAGTGTACTGTTAATCATAACTCATAGGAGAGTTAGATTTTGACCTTGCTTTGGTATCTGAATTTCTTGTCTTTTATTGGTGAGATTTCTTTGCCCTACATTACTATGATCACTATCAAAAGATGTATGTTTGGTGTTTGGGGGTGGCATTCTAGGGAATCCAGAGGTTTAACTTTGTAATTTGTTTTATATGTTCCCTTTTCTTTGTCACTGTCACTACCCTGATGAAGGCTTTCAATACCTCATACCTGGATTATTGCACTGGCCTGTTGATTGGTTTCTCTTCTTTCAAACTCTTCCCACTCCCATTTATCCTCCAATCAGTTTCTTTGTTTTTCCTTAATGTCAATGTTATTTAATTTTTGTATTTCCCAATTACATGAAAAAACAATTTTAACATTTTTTTTTTGTTTTTGAGCTCCAAATTCCCTCCCTCCCTGCCCCCTCCCCATGAAAGGCAAGTAATTTCGACATAGGTTATCCATGTACAGTGATGCACAGCACATTTCCATGTAAGTCATTTTGTGAAAGGAAATAAACAAAAATCCACAAGAAAAATAAACTAAAGAAAAAATATCTTTGATCTTTATTTAACCTCTGTCAGTTCTTTTTCTGGAGATGGACAACATCTTTTATCTTAAATCCTACAGAATTGTCTTGGATGATTGTATTGCTGAAAATAGAAAAGTTATTCATCATATAATATTGCTGTTACTGTGTACAGTTCTGCTCATTTCATTTTGTATAGCATCTGCTGATTTCTAAGGTATAAATACTCATATTAAAAGTTTTCACGATCAACACTCTAAAGCCAATTTGAACTGATTCCAGTATTCTCCCTTCCAGTATAAAACTTGTTTGTACATATTTATTTGCATCTTGCCTGTCCTATTAGATTGTGAGCTCCTTGAGGACAGTAATATTTTGATCTTGCTATTATTAATATTTAGTAACTTGCAAGCACTACAAATTATTTATTTGACTTAGCTACCATGCAGTGTGAGTTCATATTTTTAAACTATTTTATAGGGAGATAGTCTTTTACCTATATTATCTCTTTTGTTTGTCATAAGAGCTTTAAAGACAAGGTTGTACAAGTTCTATTATTCCCCCTTTTTATATAAGAGATAATAACCTACCTAAGATCGCAGAAGTAGTGGGCAGCAAAATAGTATTAAAATCCAAGTCTTCTACTTCAATATATAAAAATCTTTTCACTGCATCAAAGCTATCTCCCAGCTATTAAACAAGAACATTAATCAGACTACTAATTTCCTTATTCAACTATTTAAATAGTGCCCCGAAGGAGTGAATTAAAGGACTGGTAAATTGCTTGAGATGGAAAAGTTTGAAGAAAGTTTTAGATCATGAGTTACAGGTATGGCATGTAGAACTGATAGGCAGCATAGGGGTGATGGAGCTAGAGAAGTCACAAGGCAACATAAGGGCAGTGGACAATAGAGGAAAACAGCACTCAGTCTAAAAACAGTCTTGCTGCTGTTAGAATACATTTCTAGAATGACTAGAATAATAGTGGACAGGTTGCAGAAAGTTCTAGCATGAAAAGATTTATTGCAATGGTGGTAGAAAGAGTTCCCACACTGGTATCTCCCTGATACTCCCTGATACTCAGAACAAGACAAGTAGCTTGGCTGTTTACCAATTAAGCCAAGTGGAACAGTAATTTTCACAGCTTTTCCCAGTGGATTTGGAGATGAAAAAGGATTGCCTGATAGAAAGCTGAAATACAAGAAGTATGTCCTCTAAAAGACAGACTATTATAGAAAGAAAGATGAATTTTTGTTGAACTTGGGGGACAAAAAATATGATTTAATATAGAACTTGCCCTGACTTGTTAAGTCCCAGAGATGTGAAACCTCAGAGTATAAAGGCATTGGGGAATTATATTAGGAACATTCTTATAAAATCTAATTGTGATGACAAAAACAAGAAAGCATAGGAAAGATTTTAATTGTTAGATCAAGAATAGACTAAATCTAAGCATATTTGAATTGCTTTCAGATTAAATTTTCATGTTACTTTTCAGTCCTTTTTGCTCTGCTTCTGTAGATAAATATCTTTCCTCATTACTACCACTTAACTTGACTGAAATCCATCCTTTGCAAAAGGTTAAGGACCTTTTAATTAAGCTTGGGACTGTAAGTATATAGTTATGTGAATAGATAAATAGAAAGATACAGAATGTATGTATACAGATATTTAATAATTATATTTCAATATAAGTTGTTTCCTTTCCATGTACTTTATGTTACACATTTTAAAACATTATGCTGAGGCTTCAACAGACTGCTAAAGGAGTCCATGAGATACAGAGGAAAAGGTTTAGAACCCTTTATTTCACTATCTAAACACAAACATATCTCATTGGTTTTCTCTAGGAAATAATTTCATTGTTGTGCCTGGGGGAATTGATTTATTTCTTAAAGGTAAATTCGTTCATGTGAATATCCATATTGTGAGGAACCCAGATGCTAGAAAATGAGGGAAATCCATATTATATATATTTAGATAGGAACAGAAAAATGAAAAAGTATTTATTAAGCTCTTACTAAGGGCCAAGTGATATGCTAAGTGATGAAAAAGAGATACTGAATCTCCAAACCAAAGCAATTCAATTTTCCTTGAAATCTAAATTAAAATCTCAAGAAATTCTAAATTACTTTTTAATAAATAGCATGCAACTTGTGCATTATCATGTGCCCCTTTAAAATTGAGCTAAGAATATCAGTTATTAGTGAAATAAGTGAATGAATCTCTTCTTCTATCTTCTACAATCTTCTTGATATGTATTTTTCATTCTGCAATTTTTGTTTTGCTTGGGAGAAGGGTGGGTTGTTTGTTTTTGAGACTGAGCCTCACTAGGGTTAGAAGCAAAGTTGCCAACTACCATAAGACCCCTCTACTGATCCCCACAGAAGTTGAAACCCACTTCATTTTTCTGATGATTTATTCCTCCCTAGGCAGCTTGGTGCCCCCCCCCCACTATCCCATTTTTCTGTTGGGCTTATTGTAGGCACTCAATTAGCTTATGCTCTACTGTAGCTCAGAATCTCAGAACTCAAGTAGTTTACTAGTCTCAGTCTTTCCCAGAATCAGAGATAATAACTGTTTGTCCCATCATACCTGTCTAGTCATGTTGCTTTGATTTGGAGCTCTGAGGTTATGACAAGAAATAGTACAAACATTCAATCCTCTCTACATTTCAAGACACATTTAACAAAAACTAAAAGTAAGATTGTAAAATTATAGTGAAATAGTCTGACTTGTAGCTGACATTCAGTTCCGCTCTTTTAAAAGGATTTATTGTCTGTTCAAAATGACAAATACTTGATTAATTTTCCTTCTTTATAAATTCTCAGCTGGTGTGATGGTGATGGGAAAGGTGCCTTTGAGGATGAATGAGTGGAGTTGCATGGAGACAAACAGTCGTGAGGGCACTGGGTTAACCCACTCAATCTGCAGTGAAACTGAGCTTCCCTGGAGACAGTCCAAAAGACGAAACATGAAAAAAGAGAAAAAAATTCTCTATTTCCATGTTCAAAACCAGGAAATGTCCCTATCATCCCTAATGTGATTAAGGAAATTATATTCATCCTCCTAGTTATACAAGAAAAAAGGCATATCTAATAATAGATAGGGACAACTAGATGGTACAATGCATAGAATGCTGGCATGGAGTCAGAAAGATACAAGTTCACATCCAGCCTCAGACACTTATTAGTAACTGTGTGACTTTGGACCAGTCACTCAATAGCTTTTGTCTCAGTTAACTCTTCTGTAAAATAAGGATGATAACAGCACCTACTTTCCAGGGTTGTGAAGATCAATTGAAATAATTGCAAAGTTCTTAGAAGAGTGCGTGTCATATAGTAGGCTCTTATAAAAGTCAGGTATTATTAGCTATTATTATGGAAGCAGCTAGGTATCTCAGTGGATTCTTGAGTGAGTGATAGCAAGGCCAGTTTGATAAGATCATCAGAGTTGGAAAAACACCTAATAATAATGGCTTATGTCACTCTAAGATCTCAAAAGATCTGTATGCTCGCATCTCTTACTTTCCTACTGTTTGTCTGCTAAGCAGGATCTTTGGACTGGAAAAGACAGAAGAAATATAACTCATATTGAGTTGATATCCATGATAAATAAGGACATCAGCTAGGTGCCCTTGACAAGATTGTCACAAGACTAGAAGGAACTATGCTTTCAGGTACCAAAAGAACAAGAAGATGTGATTTCTGAGTGCTTCTCAATAATCTCTGGAAGATAATAAAAAAAGGACCACAGGATTGTAGATGTGCAAATGCTTTTCTGGTTTCAATAAAGGAAAGTGAATAGAATTATATGTAAGATGGTTTGACTTAAAGGGATGTTTAATGAACATCTGGAAATGAAAATGATGATCAAAAAAACCAATATGTACTTATAAAGAACGTATAATGTAAGAATAAATTTATTTCTTTTCATTTTCCAATAGTTACTAGATTTGTAGAACATAAAAATTCCTTATAGATAGAGTTTTCCTACATATTAGAAAAACGCTTGGTACGATCACCTCATGCCACTCTTAAAAATCAGATAGAAAAATGTAGACAAGTTTTAAGTGTAATTAGGTAGATTCAGAACTGATTAAATGGTTAGTCCAAAAAAGAAGTAATTAATAGTTCAGTGTCAACTGAGAAATAGGTATCCAGAAGAAGATGACAGGGATTCATCCCTGTTCATATGGGTTTGAACATGCATTTATCAAATTTGCAGATGATGTAAAGACTGTTTCTTAGACAGGAAAAATCATTTTTCATTATTTTTTTCTTAGATAAACTTCACTTGAAATGTTCTATCCAGTTCTTGAGGATGGTTATTTTTTTATTTAGAAGCTCTGAATTTTGACTATAAATTGTCAATTGTCCTTCAAGTTTTCATTTTGGAGTCACTTTCAGGAAGGAAAGTGATCAATGGAGTTCAATTTTACTTTAACTCTCTGATTCTATGAGAACTGCATATTCATTTGTGATTCTTCAAGTTTAATATTCAGGCTCTTTTTTTTTGACCATACTTTCTGACTATCTGTTGATTCTTAAATTATTTCTCCTTGATCTGTGTATGCATATATATATATATATATATATATATGTAATAACCTATCTTTTTTGCTTCATCCTTTCCATTTTGTTTTAATATTTCTTGCTTTCTTGTGTAATTACCTAATTCCATTTTATCCTTTATAATTTTTAAGAAGTCTGATAGTTGGGTAAGGTTTCACATTTCTTGTTCAAATCTGTTGTCTTTCCAAGTGTTTCCACTTTAGATCTATGTTTTTAAAATTTAGTATATAAAATAACTTTACTCCTACTTTACTTCTTCCAGAAATTTAATTCCAAGCTATATTTTTCATGGCAATTTTACTTGTAATGTTTTAGAATCATTTTCAAGTTGTGTGTTTGTGTCTTGGGTAACCTTGCCACCAAACTAGATCTTTATGGTTTACTTCTTTTTCCAGACTTGCTTCATAAATTGGAACTTTGTTATAGCATCAAATTCTACTCTCTTCTAGAAGGAATGCTTGGGCCATGTTTGGTTATACTTTGTATTCTCTTTGTTCCTGCTGCTCCTTTCTCTGCACCTTGAATACTGGGTTCTTTAAGATTTAACAGGCAGCTCATGCTGGGGACCCACAAATTTTCAGTTGTACCAAAGAAGTTTGTTTCTGTGCAAAGTCTGATTTCTTATCTGTTACTCTGAGCTTTACAAGTTTCTGACACAAGTCTGAATCTGAGCAACATAAATAGGGATTTGTCTCCCATTAGAATGCCAGTTGCCTATTACTGGATACAACCAACACCAGGTTGTTGGAAGGCTATACGTATTCAAAGTGACAGAACTGCAGGCTCCCCCTCAGTGTGAGCAACCTTAAACTTGTTATTCAGTGGCAGGCTTCAGACTAGTCTGGGGGCTAAATATGACACTTCACTCTCCTCCCAGGTTTGGAGTCACATTATTACTACCAGCTTCTGTTCTTATCCCTTGCCCAAAACATAGCCTCATCTGTCATTATTTGTCTTTAGCCCTGGTTTACCCTAGATACAGGTTTCTTCCTAGATCTAAGACTGAGTTCTGGGGTATTAGTAGAAGAACTGTCATCTATTCTTGCTCCTTGCAAATGATCATGCCTCTCTGGGGTGGACCTCAGATGTCTTCCCCTACTGTATAACCCTAAGCCTCAGTTTGGGCTTTGGGATGGAAGGCCCCAATAAGAGCAACACTGAACCATATCGGTAGTGTTTTAAGGCCTGTGTCTGTTTATCTCTGTTGATCTGTGCTAGAAAAATGATTCTATGTGTGTGTGTGTATATACATGCATACATATGTATATGTATATATACATACATGTGTGTATATATGTGTGTGTGTATGTGTGTGTGTGTATGTGTATTCCTTATCAAGACTTAGTCTGCCACCTCTTGTATGATTTTGTGGAGCATTGACAGGGGTAAGTTGGGCTATACTGATTACACTTATTTTGCCATATTTTCTTGTGATCTTAATGCTGCATTTTGGTAATGGCATTGAAAGATAGGAGACTGTCCATAGAAGGACAACCAGGGTGATGGATCTGGAGTCTATGTCACATGGAAATCAATGGAATGAACTAAATGAAGAAGCAAAAACATCAAGGTAACAGGATTCCTGCCTTCAAATTCTAGGAATAAGGAAGGAGGTCTTCAAGGAAAGGCCTAAGTGTTTGTGTCACAGAATCATTGAGTTTCAGAGTTGGAAGGTATTTCAATGACCATGTATTCCAATCCATATCCTAGATAGATAGATGATAGATAGATAGATAGATAGATAGATAGATAGATAGATAGATAGATAGATAGATAGATAGATAACCCACACTTCAATATATATGAAAAAAATTTAACCTCTACTTGAGGACCTCCAGCTATGGAGAACTCATTATGTTCTAAGGCCGCTCATTCCACTTTTAGATAGCTCTAATAACTAGGAATGTTTTCTGATATCAAAACTAAATTTGCCTCTTTACAACTTCCACCCATTTTCTTTAAGTATTTGATGTCATCTGTTGGGTGCACCATAGCTTTCTCTTTCAGAGTTTACATATCCCCTGTTCCTTCATTCAAGCCCCATACTGTATAGTCTTAAAGTACTTTACTATTTTAGTTATTCAGCTCTATTTTACAGCTTAATGATGTCACTCCAATGAATATAAAACCCTAAATACTTCACATGTGATCAGCAAGGCATAGTATAACAAAGTTTTCACTTTTTTTTCCTCATTTCACATAGTTCAAGATGACATTTGCAATATCACACATGCTTATCAAACTTGAAGGTTCTTAAACCTCATATCACTTTCAGATGAACTTCTATATAGCCATATTTTCTACAACTTTTGCTTGTGAAGTAGATTTATTAAACTCATGAATGAGTTCATATTTCTCCCTAGTGAAGTTTATTTTGGCACTTCCCAGAATTGTTGTGAGATCAAATAAGATAATTATTGTAAGCACTTACTACAATGTCTGACATTTATCATCCTCCTCTTCCTCTTCCTCCTCCTCCTCCTCCTCATCATCATTATCAAATATTGAAATGACTTTGCGATCTCTTTGATTTGAAAGTTTGCTGCAATTATGCAGGTAGTAACCCATCTGTTGTCAATTTCCTCTGTGTTCACCACATAGCATCTATTAAGCATTCTGGAGGTCTAGAGATCTTCTGCTCTTTTTCAAAACATCCTGAAGATCCACTTATCACCTTTTGTCCTTGCCACATGACCAGTCCAACTTCCCTTTCTATTATTTTTCTTTTCTTTGATATTTCTATTCCTTGATAATATCTTTTATTCCTCTATTACTCTGAAGTTTCTTACTGGATATATAAAACATGCTCCTCATGTGTTCATCCTTTCCCTTCTGTGTGTTATTCAAAAAATCAGTTGAACATGAATCAAATATTATTGCAATAGTATAATTATAAATAAAATGACAGTATCAGGTCCCTTATTATACCTGATAATAGTCAGTTTTACATATTATAATTGTAGCTAAAAACAATAAAATGCAACAAAAAGTTCAAAATTAAAAAGTTTAAATTATTTAAGCCTTTATATATATATATAACTTTCCCAACTGTCTCCTGTAGTTTTGTATTTAATGAAAACTCACATATAGTTTATATTGAAAAGACAATTTCATAGAGGATCATCTTCATATTTTTAAATATCAATAAATAATTGAAATTTTAAATGTGTGCATTCAATTTCTTCTGCATCTGACAGTAAATTAGTGTCCTAATGACAAGCAACATTTCAGAAAAAAGAACAGATGGTCATTAAAAAAGTCATCACCATAAATAACAAGTTATGGTAGCAAAAATGCCTGGAAGTCATCAAATATTAAATTCAGGATCATTTTCATTCAATTGTGTAATTCATTTTCTAATGTTCTTAAGAAGCTTCATCAATATTCATTTTTATTTATTATAAAACATCACTGTCTATAAAAAAATCACAAGGAAATAGATTTGTAATGCCTCACTTATCAATTTTGCAAAATATTAATTGGTGACCAAATGTGCAATCAAAGATTTTTTTTTAAATTAGTGCAATTTACAATGTTTCAATTAGGTAGGAAGGCTAATAAATGAGAGGTGTGTCTTATAAGTAAATAGGCTATGTTAAATTATATTTGTCAGTCGTAGATCGAAATAAAACCTGAAAATAAAAAAGATATTTTCCAATTCCCACTTGTATATAGGAATTGATATTTACATAACATTGTAAGAACCTCAAAACCTTTTACATATCTGACCAACACATAGCATTGATATCCACTTACTCAATCCTATTTAGCTCTGAGAATGGGAAATCCAATGCTCACCCTGTTATTTTTGTATGCATAACTGGGAAAATATGCTGAACTCTATATTCATTTCTCACCTTAGCCTTTCTTTACTGTTCAGCACTCTGTCATTAATAAAACATGAACTGGAGGATTTACCAAATCAGAAGTCAGCTTTCTTGTTCTCCAACACTGATGAACCCAACCTCCCTTCTGACCTTCTCATGAGATTTGCATAATGGACTTAATTCTATACAAGTAGACAAAGATTCTTAGATATTACATGCAGCAGTTTTTCTTTCATACAGATTTATGGCATACAATTACCTATGGTATTTGGAAAACAAAGCAAAACCTCAACCTTTTCTGAGGCAACAGTAACATAGAGAGGAGAGGAGGTATGAGGGAAAAACTTTTCTAGAAGTGTTTTTTTTTTTTTTTTCTAAGTGAACATGAACACATCAAAAATGCTGGGATGTGAATCATGAAAGCTCTGGGTTATTCTAAAAGGTTGTCATTATTCAGCAGAAGCTTTTAACAGTTAATTGACCAACTGAACTTCTAAGAGTCTGACTTCTCACCCTTTGCTCAACTACAAAAAAAAGAAAAAGAAAGAAATCCAATTGACCAACACAAAACTCCATTACTTAACATCAGCAATCAGAATTGGACTGTTTAGACTCCCTTCATGACAGGAAAATTCAACAAAAGCAAAAAAGATCTTAAGTCCCAGAATCTCCACATCATCTCACTCAAGAGTTTTATATTGGCCACTTCTGACTCATTACAGGTCAAAATACTTTACCTAAACTAAAAATATGATAATATGTGATATAAGTTGAATTTCAAGTGTTTGTTTTAATTGGTCCAATTGAGATAAATGAAAAGCAACTTAATTATTGAAAAAACCCAAGGCATTAAAACTGTTAGTTTCCCATCCATAATGCTATAACCAGTGATATACAATGATGTCAAGAAGACAGAAATTCAAGAATTTCACATACCTCTCATAAGCATGCCTGTTCTTTGTGTTTTGCTTTGTATTTCTGGAAAACATTTCAAAACTAAAACTAGAAGCCCATTAGCATATTGATACCACCCATCTAGTGGTACAGCTTCTCGTTCTTCCCAGTGTAAAACTCTGGTGTGCAGAGAGTCCCAACTCATCTTATAATTTCTGTTACCTTAAGTATGAAAGATTCTTATGTGGTTTATGCTTGCTCTGTACTTCTCAAGGCACACTCGATTATAAAGGAAGAATCCACAAAACTCCTGTGACAAAACAAATTTGAAAAAGTTCTTCCTAAAAATCCATGGTTTGCCTGATGGCAGCACAGGTAGTTATGATCAGATAGATGTCAATACATTCTTATTTTAGATCTGAACCCCAGTTGGATTGAGGTAAGGTAACTCTCAGGAATCATATTTGGTTCTGATTGTATGAGTACATCTTCTTTTATCTTCTCCACTACTTCATAAAGCACTTCCTAAAGAATTATAGGTTATAGCATCCTACCTTCCTTTTTCTGTGCCCTTTGAAATCTGTTCTTCAAATATCTTGTGTATAACAAACTATGCATGTCATCCTCCTTTTTTAATTAAAAGTGAAAGATGGAGTTTTCACTTCTCACCAAAGATTCTGATTATTTCTTCAGTCATCATGTGCTTCCTACTAATGAATATTATTTATTATTAGTCTCCTTTGTAGTTTCCTCCACTTTTAAAGAAAGAAATTTTCATTAAGTACTTCTAAGAAATCTAATCTGCTAATTTCTAATCTTTTTCCCCTTTAAATTTGAAACTCATTTCCTCTGATTTACAAGACATCAAGCAAATACATTATTTAATAACTCTTGTTAGCTACACTCTGTCTGATACTTTAAGCTGTGATCAGATACCCCAAATCTCATTCTCAGAAATCAAATTCTTGACCAGTTCTTTATCTTAACAACTCAGCCTTTCTGTTCTCTAATCTTCAAATTCCATTAGCAGCATTGTTGAAAATAGCAGCTGTGCACCCTGTAGTCTTCAATTTCTTGCCAAAAATTTCATAATGTTTAGTAATGCTTTTTAGATTCCTTCAGACAATATTGCTTGTGATGTCACAAAAACATGAGATGAAGGATATGAAGTATGGTAAATTATATTTTTTTTATACATTTCCCAGGAAGAAAATAGTCTCTCATTATAATATGTCCCTTGACATGTTCATCCATTCCTATCAATACCACTTTTTCACTATTTTCCAAGCTATTATTCAATCTCCAAAAGTCCATACCCTCCTTTTTGACTACTAGATATCTCTATCTGGAAGTAAAATACAGTGAAACTTCAAACTCAACAACAACTCAAAAGACAATATTTTCTTGAAAATATCTTATTTCCCTTCTGATTTTCAATTCAACAAGCAAATATTAAATGCTAACCATTGACAAGGCTACTAGAAATTGTATGAGAAAATAGGGATGTAATTATGAAAACAAAAACAATTCCTACTTTCATGGAGTTTACTTTTTAATTGTATTGGGGATGCAAAATGTATCCATATGCTAATACAAGATACCTACAAAGTAATTGCAAAGTAATTTTGTGGAATATATGAAGAGAAACTAGTAACAATTAAGATGATCAAGGAGAGACCTCAAGTAGGAAGGATAATGAGCTAAAATTTCAAACAAACTAGAGATGCCAAGAAATAAACAGGAAGAAAAAGAGCACATTTTTTTTTGTACTGGCTAAGACTTGGAAATAGAGTAAATTACTGTCAATTAGGAAATGACTGAGCAAGCTGTGGTATATTATTTTGATGGACTACATAACAAACAGGATTATTTCAGAAAGAAAAAAAAACCTGCAAATATTTACATGAACTGATACAAAGTGAAGTGAGCAGAACCAGGAAAATGTACTTGGAAGAACTGTGAACAAGTTAGCATATTTCAGCAATAAAATGATCCAAGACAATCTCAAAGAACTCATGACAAAGTATTCTATCCACTTCCAGAGAAAGAACTCATATTGTCAGAATATACACTGGAACATACCATTTTTCTCCTTTTTCTTCCTGTTTTCTTTCCTTTATTTTTCTTTTCTTTTCTTCTTTCCTTCCTTCCTTCCTTCCTTCCTTCCTTCCTTCCTTCCTTCCTTCCTTCCTTCCTTCCTTCCTTCCTTCCTTCCTTCCTTCCTTCCTTCCTTCCTTCCTTCCTTCCTTTCTTCCTTCCTTTTTATCTTTCTTTCTTTCTACCTTTCTCTTTTTTTGTTAGCATCTTCTTGTATACAATGACAAATATGGAAATATTTTATATGATTGCACATGTATAACCTGTATCATATGGCTTACCATCTCAACAAGTGGTTAGGGAGGGAGAGAGGAATAGAATTTGGAGCTCAAACCAAAAATAAAATGTAAAAAATGTTTTAAAATGTAATTGGGGGAAAATAAATATTTTTTTAAAACCTTGTAACACTAATATGATATTCACAGGGCCTACAGTGGCCATGAATGTGCTGGTGCAATTTTGAATCACAATATACAACATATTCTCCACATAAAGACAGAACCAAAATACTTATTCAGACAGCAGAAAACCAAATTCCAACACCAGAAAGCTTTAAAACCATCATAGTAACAAAGAAATCTATACACAATAACAATACAAAGTGCAACAGTAGCCCCAAGCCTTCCCCCTGCTAGGCTTCCCACAAAACAGCTCCCTTAAACAAATTATAAACAAGCTCCTTTAAACAAAACCACAAACAAGCTCTTTCACTCATACTAGTCAATTGACTACTTTTCTCTCTCTCCTTCAATTCTCACGACCCTGAAGAATTACCTCTCAGCTTTGCTCTAGCTCAACCTCTTCCTATTCTATCCTTCCCCCTCCACCCATTCAGCAAACTCCTCCTACCACATGTAGCTTAGGCTTCCATGAGATTTAAGCAGGTCACATGGGCCTATTAATGAATGGAAATAATCTTCCCACTTTAATTACAATTACAAAACCTGCAATGAAAGAAGAAAAAAAAGAGCACATGAATAAAGGAAAAATATGAATTGGAAGAGAGGGAATTACATTCATGGAGGCAGTCTATGCAATAGTGCAGAGTTAAAAGATAGAATTTCATGTACAGGAAGCAGCAAGCTTGTCGATTTGACTAGAATATAGAGTGCATGAAGGAAAACAATTTAAAGCGAGTCTGAGAAGCTAAACTAAACCCAGATTTTGCCTATTTACCTTGACCTCTTTTATTTTTTCTTTCTCTCCTCATCAGAATTATTTCTCTTTCTGTATTTAGAATTGCATTCCATACAACTTCTCATCGCAACTCTTCTGGGTGTTGTTGTTGCTTTTTTTTATTTTAAAAAGTCTTCTTTAAATGCAAGCAACATTTATATTTTATGCTAAAGACAAAAGAAAGCCACTGGAATTTTATGAGAAAGGGAGCTCTCAGACGTGTGTTGCAGAAAGATTATTATGGTTGTTATATGGGCTACTGCAACATTCCAGATGAAATTTCTTATTATGAAATAAGAATGTAATTATTTACAATAATATTAAAGATACAGACACACTTCAACATTGGTGGTTAGTGGATGGAATTTGATTAGAAATCCACATCTCTCTGAGAACTTCTTGGGGTGGTTTGCTTGATTTGAAGTGACCTGACCGACAAGCTCAAAACCAAATGCAGATGGAGAAAGGGGAAGTAGAGTTGGAAGAGAGAAGAAAAAGGAATTACTGTGGAGAATCTGGCAATGAATGAAATGGATAGAGAGACAGATAATCTCCATTGCTTAGCAACCTGACATACAGGCACTTATTAAAATGTTTATTGATAAGTAAATATTGTCTAGAGAATAAACTGCCTAAAGGGAAGTAACAGACAATTAATCTGAGAAAAATTTGAAACCAGTTTGTGAAAGATTTTACATGACAGAGAGAATTGAATTTTATCCTAGATGAAATTGGGAGCCATAGAAGATTCTTAAGCAGGGAATGACAAGGTCATTCTAATATTTTAGAAATGTCAGTTTGGCAGCTATGAAAAAAGATAATTAAAAAGGGGAAACAAGGCCAAGAGACCAAGTAGAAAGCTATTACAGGAATATGAGCAAAAACTGATGAAGGGATAAACTAGAATGATAGATGTGTAAGTGAAGAGAAGACATGTGAATAATGTTTTGAAAGAAAAATCAATAAGCTCAGAAACCTATTTGAAGTGAAAAGTGAGAGAAAGTAAGGAGTCAAAGATAACATTGAAAAAAGCAAACCTGAAAAGTCACTGAAATTATGCATTGCCTGTAATATACAGAATGAAATTCAGAAATAGAGTGGATTTCGACAGGAAGATAATTAATTCTATTGTGTATAATTTGAGTATGAGGTTTCTATGAAACATCTAGACTGAAATGTCAAGCAAACAGATGATGATATAGGGTTGAAATTCAGTGTTATAAGATTGTATATTGAATCTGGAAGAGGACTTCAAAGTAATATATTGGCTTTCTCTTTTAACAAAATGAAAGAAGTAAAGTCAACAAAGATTAATTTCCAAAATTACAAAAAATGTAAATGTCAGAACCTGAATTTAAATCCAGATCTTCTAAATTCAAATCCATTGATTTTTCTTTTGTGTGAAGGAGGAGAAAAACGAGGATTGGAAAAGTATTTTGAATATATGTAGATTGTCTGCACAGGGTTGATAATTAAACCTATAGATTCTGATGAGATTACCAAGGAAGACTATAGAAAGAGAAAGAAGTCTATGATATAAACTTGAGAGAAATTCACCATTGGGGAGAAAGAGTATGATAATCATTCATGAAAAAGACACTAAGAAAGAATAGTCAGAAGGTAGAAAAAGAACCAAGACAGAACTGTGTTAGGAAATTCTAAGACAAGACTGACAAACCCCACTTATCATTTATTTGTTTTCAGTTTTCAACTCCCCTCTCTCCCTTTCCCCTCCTTCCCTGAGACAATATGCAATCTTATATGGATTCTACACATATATTCTTATTAAACACATCTTTGCATTAGTCAAGTTGCATACAAGAATTAAAATAAATGGGAGAAACCATGAGAAAAACCATAACAAAACATAACAAAAGAGAAAATAACCTGCTTCATTCTGTCTTCCAGGTCCATAGTTCTTTCTCTGTAGGTGGATCGCATTTTGCATCAAGAGTCCTTTGGGGAAGTTTTAGGTCCTTGCATTGCTGTGAAGGGCTAAGTCTATCAGAAACAGTCCTCCCACACTATGACTGTTACTGTGTATAATGTTCTCCTAGTTCTGCTCATTTGACTCAGCATCAATTCATCTAAGTCTTTCCAAGTTTTTCGGAAGTCTGACTGTTTGTCATTTCTTATAGTGCAATAGTTTTCCATTACATGCATATACCATAACTTGTTCAGCCACTCCCCAATTAATGGGCATTCTCTTGATTTTGAGTTCTTGACCTCAACATAGAAGAGCTGCTATGAATGTTTTTGTACATGTGGGACCCTTTCCCACTGTTATGATCGCTTTAGGCTACAGCCTAGAAGAAATATTGCTGGGTCAAAGGGTATGCACATTTTTGTACCTCTTTGGGCATAGTTCCAAATTGCTCTCCAGAGTGGTTGGATCATCTCACAGTTCCACCAGCAATGAATTAGTGTTCCAACTCTCCCACATCTTCTCCAACAATTATCATCCTCCTGTTTTGTCATGTTAGTCAATCTGATAGGTGTGATGTGGAAACTCAGAGTTGTTTTGATTTGCATCTCTCTAATCAATAATGATTTACAACATTTTTTTATATGATTGCCAGTAGTTCTAATTTCTTCCTCTGAAAACTGCCTGTTCATATCCTTGGACCATCTGTCAATTGGAGAATGACTTATATTCTTGTAAATTTGACTCAGTTCTCCATATATTTTAGAAACGAGGCCTTTATCAAAAACATTAGTTGCAAAAATTTTATTTTTCCCAGTTTTTTGCTTCCCTCATAATTTTGGTTATATTGAATTTGTGCAAAAATTTTTCAATTTAATGTAATCTAAATTATCCATTTTATACTTCATAATGTCTTCTATCTCTTGTTTGGTCATAATTTTCTGCATTCTCCATAAATCTGACAAATATGATATCCCTTGTTCCCCTAATTTGTTTATAGTATTAGTCTTTTTACCTAGATCATGCTCCTATTTGGACATTATTCTTGTGTACAGTGTCAGACATTGGTCCATGCTCAGTTTTTGCCACACTATTATCCAGTTTTTCCAGCAGTTTTTGTCACACAGTGAGTTCTTATCCCAGAAACTGAGGTGCTTAGGTTTATCAAATACGAGACTGCTATACTCACTGACTACTGTGTCTTGAGTACCTAACCTATTCCACTGATCTACCTCTGTGTTTCTTGCCTAGTACCAAGAGGTTTTGATAATTGTTGCTTTATAATACAATTTGGGATCTGGTATGGCTGGGCCACCTTCCCTAGCATTTCTTTTCATTAGTTCCTTTGATATTCTGGACCTTTTGTTCTTCCAGATGAATTTTGATATTATTTTTTCCAGCTCTGGAAAATAATTATCTGGTAGTTTAATTGGTATGGCACTAAATAAGTAAATTAATTTAGGCAGAATTGTCATTTTTATTATACTGGCTTAGCCTACCCATGAGCAACTGATGTTTTTCCACTTACTTAGATCTGATTTTATTTGTGAGAAAAGTATCTTGCAATTGTGTTCATATATTTCCTGGATTTGTTTTGGCACGTAGACTCCCAAATATTTTATAGTGTCTACCCTAGCTTTAAATGAGATTTCACTTTCTATCTCTTGCTGTTGGGCTTTGTTAGTAATATGTAGAAATGCAGATGATTTATATGAGTTTATTTTCTAACTTACAACTTTGCCAAAGTTGTTTTTTGTTTGTTTGTTTGTTTGTTTTATTTCAAACAGTTTATTACTTGATTCCTTAGGATTCTCTAAGTGTTAAGTACTTTAGAAAGGTCAAGGACAAAAACTGATCTTCCTCAATTTCATCCATGCATTCCTCTAGGTTTGGGGATCCAGAGATATGAAAAAAAGGGCATTCTCCATATTTTCTTAATGAAACATTTGAATCCATCTTGTTTATAGCATTATTGCTAATAAATTTGAGTTTAAAAGACTCATGTTTTAGCTCTTACAGTGTTAATTATTTTTTTAATTGAATCAATAAATATTTATTGAGCATTAACTATGTGCATTTAACTATAGACCATATATGGATGAGGAAGTACTCACAGAAATCCTATTCTAGAAGGAAATTTCATTTTATACATGAAAAAATAAAATGCATCAAATAACAATTTTAAAGAATTCTAAAAAAAATGTTCACCTAACTGAGGTTAAAGGAGGGAGAAATCACTTCTACCTGACATGTTAAAGCAAGTCTTTATGGAGAGGTACACTCAAAAACCCAAAGGGTCTAATGATCATAGGTTTCCAAGATCCTTTTCCTGATAAAGATATTATCTTCTTTCTTCCTATCATCCTTTATTAGTCATGTCCATGTCCTCCAAGATGTTTGCCACAAGGGCTCAAGGATATATATTGGAGGATTTCCTCATTTTCTCCTGGCCTTGAAAAACTGTAGGTGCAGCCTCTTTAACACATATATGTTAACTCTTTTTCACCATCATTATTTTCTTTTTTTGCATATGCATCAGACTGAAAGAGATAATTTATGGCAGTTCTTAACTTATTTATCCTACTAAAAATAATAAGACTGAACATTGAAGTCAGTTTTTGCTATTTTTTTTCTTTGACAGTAAATATTCTGAAGGATAGAAACTGCACTTTACCCTTTGGTTTCAATTTTCCACCCTCTAAAATAGAGATGATAAAATTAGATATTGCAAAACATTGATGACTGATTTAATTGGCTACTTTTAGTAGCAAGGATGAATACTTTGCTTCTTGCTCTGACTTCAAGTGCAATACTTTCCTTCCTTCCCTCCTTTGAAAAATGGAAAAATCTAGAATATTACTGAAATTAGTGTAGAATATTAATATCCTTTGATTTTCCAAACTGTTTATTTTCTGACAAAAGATAAGTTTAAGTTCTTAGATACCCTTTGAGTTTACCTAATGATATATTTTACAGTTAAAATTTTACTTCTTTCTTCTCTTTCTCCCCTTTTTTCCTTCCTACCTTCCTTCTTTGTTTTTTTCCTTCCTCCCTCCTTTTCTTTCTTTTCCTTTCTTTTCTCCTTTCCTTTCCTTTTTTCCCTAGTGTATGTAGTCCTTAGAGAAAGTTCTAATTTAAATTGCATGTTTGAGAATAATTTCTGAGTGAATTCATATCCATTGCCTCATTTTTCCACTTCATGTTAGATTCATAATAACTATGTGAGGTTGGTAGGTGGCGTATGGATGTGTATCATCATTTTGCAAATGGACTCAATTTTTTAAAAAGGAAACCATCATGTAATTAGCAAATAAGGATAGTTGCTTTTTTTATTTTCCTCATTTGATCCCTTTAATTTCTCTTGTTTCACTACTATTTCTATCACTTTTCATGGTGGCAGTGGTGGTGGTTGTCCTTTCTTCTCAAAGAGGACAAAAATGACATCACTATGATGGTCAAGTGTGAGTGTTTCTTATTTTGACTTATCAAACCAATAGGAGCTCAGAATGCCCTACAATACATGGGACACAAATAGTCCGTGTGAACATTTGGAGTGGATACTCTAAATTTGAGCCTCCTGTGTTTCCTTTGAGCTTTTCAATTCTGCTTTGATCATAGAGCATAGAACTTTCTCTGATGTGGTCATGCCATGCTGAGTAGTGCAGTGCCACTGTCTCCCAGGTCACACAATCAGCTCCGAAGTTCTTAAGAGACATCTTGAGAGTATGGTATCATTATATCACTTCTTCTGACCATCATGTTAATGCTTGCTATCCCTTCTAGAACAATATCAAATAATAGAAGGAGAGAGTGAATGACCCTGCTTTATTTATTGGGAAAGCTTTTACTATATTCTATTGTCTTAGGATGATTTCTTTGGTATTTAGATAGATTAACCCCTCCATGATATTAAGAAATTCTTCCATTTTCCTTATTCAATCTGCATTCTGTAGAGTTTTTAGCATAAATGACTACTGTATTTGGTCAAACACGTTTTCTTCATCTTCTTATCATGTGGTTTTTGATATTTTGTTTTTAATATGATTATAATAGTACATCACAGATATAAATCTGATTTTTCATAGTGAATGATTTATTGGATGAATATAGCAGGAGTGATATTATAACCCTTGCCCACATTTCGACTAGGGTAGTTTTTCATTAAAAGTCATTAAAACTTATGTTGAGACTTGTTTGTTTTAGGAAATTAAATGCTCAAATTCTTTTCTCATTATTTGAGCACAAAACAGAAAAGAGGAGTTCCAGGAGATCCTCAGATGCTTTCCAGTTGCAACATAATAATAACTTTTCTTAGCTGAATCAACTGAAGGAGTTCTCAGTGCCTGTCTGCTGAATATCACTATTTTGTTATGGTTAAGTAAATCTCTTTTTGTTAGCTGTTGAGTGGTATACAAATGTCTCATTTTGTTCCTATAACAAACCTAAATTATAAGGCCTGAGTCTCATGCAGCTCAGAAGAAATTGTTATTGCATAGTTAATAGATTTTGCTTAAATATTTGGGTCAACCTTTTATATTGGTCTATAGTTATTATCATTATTTTCTATGTTTTTGCTTTATGCTTCTGTTTTTTGGATTAGAGGTTGGATTTATTTGTTTCATGAAAGGAGTCTTATACGTGCTAAATTTTTCAGAATAATTTATGTTATAGTGCTCTTAATTTCCCTTTAAACAAGCGAAATAATTCTTTAAACTAGTTATCAGGAGCAAGATTTTTTTTTCTTTCCTACTTCTGTTATTTCTAGTTGTATTTTCTTTTCTGAGACCTGATTAATTGAAGTGTATCTATTTGCTCTTCTGTTGATTTGGACATATTATATTTTTGAAGATATTTCCCTTTTTTTGTACTCAGTTTTATTAACATAGATTTTTGTAGAGTTGGTTCTGAATTTTTTCAGCTTTTTGTTGTGATTTCATTTTCTTCATTTGATTTTTTTGTTGATTTTCTTTTCTATACTCTTTAATTTGGTTTTCAAAAAAGTTATAAATATTCTTTTCAAAGTGACACCTTTTAGGGTTTTATATAATTCTTGTAGGGCTTTTGGTTTGTGAGTTCTCTCCTCAAATTTTCAAATATTTCCACTTTTGTGTTATTTGTGCCTATTGATTTATTGGCATTCTATTTCTCAAAATGCATTCAGATCATTAATCTTTTCCATTAATTAAAGTTGCTAGTTTTTATAATTTTCTCCCATTAAAATTTAGCTCCATCTTGGAAATTTTGGCATTTTATTAGGTGATTATCATTTTACTCATAATTAGAGTTTTTATTATAATTTTTGATCCACTCCTATTTATAAATTCATTGCTAAGTCTTCACTGGAGTCTGTCTTTTATGTTCCCTAAACTGCTTACTGTGTTTATTGTAACCATCTGTAAAGGATGTGTTTGTTATTTCTTTAGTATTCCTACTTATTTCACATTTGTTTTCATTGCCCCTCTTCTCTAATAGTCAATTTTTTGAAAAGTTTCATGAGGTGCTGAGAAATATGCATATTCTTTAGAAGTCTCATTTCAAAGATGCCATAAGTCTTTAGCTCTAATTTCTTTCCATCAATTTATCTATATTTTCTGTTTTGATTATCTTTCTCTAAGGTTTGTTTAAATCTCAGAGAGGGGCTTAAAGTATTTTACTATGATTCTGTTGCTGTTTACATTATGTTGTAATTTAGCCAATATTTTCTTTATAGAGTAGATGCTATGCCATTTAGAAAATAACAGCTTAATATTATTATTGATTTGTTATCCATAGTTCCTTTAATCAGAATGTAATTTTCTTATTTACATCACACACATGCAAACACATACCTGTATATAGTTTTGTCAGATAGAATCATTGCTACTCCTTCTTTGTTTCCTTGATCTGATATATAGTAAGTTTTGTTCCAAACCCTCATTTCCATTCTGTGTATATCTTTGCCTTTTAGGTGTATATCATGCAACAAATTCTGGATTTTTCATTTTCCTCATTCAATCTGTCAGTCTTTTGTTTTAATGGATTAATTCAGCCGCATTTAAAGTAGCAAGAATTAGGTTTATATTTTCCTCCATTTGTCTCTTAATATTACTTATTTTTTAATGATGACTTTTTTCCTTTATTTTCCTCTCTAAAGACAGCACACAATTCTTCAGCAATTTTTGCTTAATTTCTTTTAAGACAATAGTATTTACACAAGCTTTCTTCCTGCTCATCCTTATCTCTTATCCCCTTTCACATTTGACACTGCCTATTTCTTGATTTTTACTTAACTCTTTCCTTTTCCATTCTCTTTTTAACTAGCTGTCTAATTCCTACCTCTTATTTTCTCTGTCAAATATTTAATTAAAATTGCCCTTCTTTTCAATTTATTTGCCTTATTAGTATTATTTGCATTTTCTCTTAAAAAGGGGTTATTTGACTCATTTTCTTCTTTAATTCTCTTACATTTCTTTCTATTCTAAACTTTTACTTCTGATTCTTTTTTTTTTATATATTCAATTCTCTTTAGTCTTTGTGTTCTTCTTGGATTTCAAGCTACTAGAGTATCTATTTTGAGTTTGCTCTTCTAACTAGTTTCTTTTATTGGCTTGTAGATCTTGCTTCCACTCTTCCATTTTTCTTTGTGACTCACTCTTAGCAGGAGAGAGAGTAGAAGCATTTTCCTATGGTAATGATTTCTTTGTTTCCCTGATTGTGTGATCCAGCTCTATGCTCCCAATGATCAATTTCTTTCACTTTGCCATGAAACCTACTCTTTGAATTCTTGTATTCCTGCATTTTGTGTTGCTGGTGTCCCCTATGACCTCTGATTCCTCTTCTCCTGAGGCGTGATACTATACAAAGAAGCACAACACTCTCTCACAACCCTGTCCACTGTTGTGGACTATCTGAACAAAAAAATATCTATGTATTATATATAAGGTCCCCATCTCCTTTTCTGTAATATATCTCTTTATCTTTGGGAGTACTCAAATTAGCACACCACCTTCTTTTATCCTTTAAGTAAAATTTTTGCTTTATTTTCCTTTTTTTTCAATCCTTTTTTTCCTTCCAACCTCACTCATTCTTCCATAGTAATTCTATTTCCTGAAAGACTACAGGAAAATTTTCCCTTCATTATTCACCTCTGACTTGATTATGGTAAAACACATGCTACTCTATTTTTTTTAACTCTTTACATATTATTTACAATTCCATTCTTAATTTAATCCTACAGAAATACTGATTCACTTTGAGTTGGTCTGTGTTAGAAAAGTTAGTCCATGGCATTTCAGATCTATTCTAACACCATGGTGTTGAGGTTTTTTGTTTCTTTTCTTTTTATCAAGATTATATTTTGCAAAAGCAGCTAGGGGTGCAGTAATAGCCCTGGACTTAGGAGGACCCTAATGGCAAATGTGGCCTCAGACACTTGACACTAGTGATAGCAGAAAAAGGGACAATAACCATACCAGAATTTACAGTAAATGCATATCAGGGAAGGGATTCTATTTGTACTGATGGAAAAAACATCCATGAGGCCCTAGATTCATTAGTTAGATTACAAGCTTCAGGTAGGGAAGGGAGGGGGAGTGACTTATATCCCTTGCACTGTTTCTATCATATTATAGCTATTGTTAGCTCACTGAGCACAGGCTGTTTGTGCCCTGATATGCCAGCATATGTGGAAATCAAGAAATATCACTGAAATTTCCCCTTTTCCTTAGTTTCTTGACAATCACCTGGAAGAAAGGTAAATAATGAGCCCTCATGGTGTATCAGTGTAATCAGTCCATCATTTGATAGCAAATAAGGATGATAAAGCAACATTCCATCCTCATTAGTATCTGTATCTAAAATATATTTTAAAAACCCAACAAATTTTTAAAATTTTATTTATTTTAAATAATATACATATACACATATATTAAAACGTATATACACAATTTGTGCATGCATGTCTGTGTTGCATTCCTTTGAAAATGAATTCATTTTTCCCTCAAAGACAAATCATAGGTGTTTTGATCATCTGATATGTAATCTGGGCCATTGAGAAAATATTATCATAATATTAATTTGTTTTGCTCCCTATTTATAGAAAGATCAATGGAATGTGGAACCTATTCTGTCAGTTCCATCTTGTGAAAGCTTGATCCTTCATAAATTAACATACTTCTAGACTTACTGCTTCAGGTATCAGCTACTGAGTATTTACATTATCTTCAGGGGTTCTTAAATGTCATAAAAAAGGTGCTGTAAATGGAAACTTAAAAATTACAGTTTGGAAAGTCTTAAGAAAACCATTAAAAAGAACATAAACTAGTTCAAAGCACTAAGGACTTCACTATTGAGGAAAGCTTTTAATTTAGATATGAATAGAAATCATTAAGATAAATGTAGTTCAATATTCTGAATGTGCCTTAGTAATAATTGGGTTCCCCAAAATTTGTAATAAAGACCAACATATGAAATAATATAAAGATGTTATTATTGAAGTATCAAAGAAAGCACAAATTTTAATTACTCTTGGACACTGAATATTCTTCGTCAAATAAAGCAATTTTGGAGTTACAAAGAAAACTTTGAAACCATCTAATCTTACCTCTTCATTTTAGAGAGAAGGACATCAATCCCTAGGGAACGAAGTGATTTGTCACTTTTGAATTTTGGAAAAGGCAAAGGATCAGGACAGATGATTCAATAGCTTCCACTCTTTTTTGGAGGGGATATAGGACATATTCCCAGGGAAGGCTAGAAATCTATTTTAGCTTAAGTGTCAAACTTTGAGGGAATAATAATCTTTGTGACACTTCCCTTTTGCAGTTCTTGCTTTTGACTCCTGGAAATGTGGTGCTCCTCCCAAGGAAAGTTAATCACTTCTAATCTCATCATCATGCCTTGAATACCCAGCATTTTCCCACTCTCCTACAGCCTCCTCTCTATTCTGACTGAAGGGCTGGAATATTTAACTCCTCTGAAAGCTTTCCTTTATAAAGTGAGTAAGAATTGAACTTGCAGCTCATTTCACTTTCTATCTGCAGTTCTGCTTGGTTTCAAATCCAGGAAACAAGATCAGGATGCCACTGTGCTGGGTATCCCCTAGTATCTCCTTCCCCATTCAGCTACCTTTTCTATTATCTTTCCCCATTAGTTGTAAACTCCTTGAGGAAAAGGACTTTCTTTTTCTTATGTGTATCCCTAGTTCTTATCATAGTGCCTGGTATGTAGTAAGCACTTAGTAAATGTTTGTTGACTTGAATTGAATTGACAATAGTTATTTCTCTTCTCAAAAAAAAATCTCTGAGAAAAGAAAAATCTACCCAGTTATTTTGTCTATTTAGTTAACCTCATTGATCACTGCATCCCTGTGAACAAGGAAATGAATGCATGAAGTTATGGTTCCTCCCACATGTCTTTAAGATTTTTCAAATATAATATGACATTTAAATGATAATCCAGACTCTGATTTCCTTGGTTTGAAGAATTCCCAGAATGGAAAACCTTATGATGATTGGCATATAAGTGTAACAAGTCACAGAAAGTTTCCTGGGTTATTTAAATGAACATGGCCACAAAACATGTTTATAGTTCCTCTCAGTCTTGATTTATTCATTTTCTAAGTAAAATAATAAAATAAATCAGTGATAATCATCACATCTGCTTAAACCTACATGCCATGACCCAAACTTTTCTTTGCCATGTCATCTTTTTGTCCACACATTTCAATTATCACTCATTACTCACAGAAAGGCTAATAAAACATAAAATTCTACTGATAAATATAATCATTGCCCACCTATAATTAGTCCAGAAAACCACAGTTCCACGTGTAAAACCTCTGAAGGCAAAACAGATGTCTCTGAAACTATATTTTATCATCACAACCTATTTTTGAATGAGAAAACTGTCTCATTATGGTTTCAGAAAACTTTTCCAGAAAAAAATAGATATATATTAATGACCAATTTGCCATCTTTTTGTTACTTTTTTTTTTTTCAAATCTGCAAAGTTCAAAATGCTTTAAAACCACCCCCCCCTCCAAATTAGGGAAGCACATGGGGTAAAGTAGATGGATTTTAAAGTCACCAAATTGTAGAGTAGAATGACTGTGTCCATTTAAATATTGCCTCTGATACTTTCCACCTGTGGGTCCTTGTAGGATTCACTTATCCTCTCTAGTTATCAGTTCCCTTATCTGAAAAATTAGGGAGTTTGGAGTAGATAGCCTTTGAAAAATCTTCTATCTTTAGAATAAGACATGTGGATGAAATGTGACTTTGAAAATACATAACTTATAATTGTATCATCAGCACTATTCTCTGAACTATGGTTAAAAGGCAGAGGCAAGTCATTCTATGTGAGTAAAAAATTTTAAAGTCATAGGATGAAAAGAAAAAAGAATTAGTGAAAATTCTGCATTCTATAGTCAAGTCAACAAGCATTTATAGGGCACTTACTGTGTGCCTGGAATTGTGCTAAGTGCTGAGGAATATAAATAGAAGCAAAAAATGCAGATATTCTGTACCCTAGAGGGGAAAAAAAAACAGATAAAAGAAACTAAAAAGCAAGGTAGGGGGAAAGGAGGACAGATGTAGATCTTGACAAGTTAAATCAAGTTGAAGGATAGAGAGGCACAGAAGAAACACGCATCCCACTCTTCCACCATCAAAGTACCCCTAGAAGAGCAAAGATTAACAGAAACTGACTTTTATACTTCCTAGCACATGTTTTTAAGAAGATTGAAAGAAATAAAAAGCTGGAGAAGGGTAAGAAGTAATTATAAAATAAATTAAGCCATAGAAATGGGTTTTTTTTATAGATCTAAAAGGCAACATGTACTTCAACACTGAATCTGTCATTATGCAATCTTATAACCTCATCTGAATTGCAAAGCAGTTTCTCATAGGAAAATTGACAGAGGTCATCATAGATTTACGTGTACTTGAGAAGTCTTGGAGGACAGCTAGACCTAGGCCCTCATTTGTAAAATGAAGAAAATGAAGCACAGGGAGAACAACAAATGTTCCAGAGGTCACACAGGTAAATGCAAAGGAAAGATTTGAATTCAGGTTCTTTTGCCCTTTCCATAATATAGTGCCACCCAAACAACATCTGTCTTGCTATGTTCTAAGACTGTTGTAAGAATAGGATCACCAAATCACTGAGCAGAAAGGGATTTACAGATACTCTGGTCTAACCTGTTCATTAAATAAGTGGGGAAATGGAGGCCTACAGCTCTGTGATGGTGCTCTTCAGCTACTCTTTGTTCTGATTCTGAAAAACTAACAAAAGAGAATTATAGAATCTTAGAGACAGAAATGGTTGTGGTAGAGTGGAATGACTCCTGGTTCTGTCATTCACTAAACCATTTCACTTGCATCCCTGAACCTCAGTTTCATTATCTATAAAATAGGGATGATGATGATAATGAAAATAATTATAACAATGAAAATAATAATAGTTAGCATATGTATATAGAACTTTATAGTCTGCAAAAGCAATTTACAAATATTATGTCAGTTGACCTTCACAATCCTATAAGGTAATAACTATTATCCCCATATTATCGATGAGGAAACTGTAACAGGTAAAAGTTAAGTAACTTGCTCAGAGTCATATGGCTACAAGTGTCCAAGGCACGATCTGAAGTAAAGTCTTCCTGAATTCTTATACCTTGTACCTAGCTAAGCTGTTTTAAGAACAATGCTCTAAAAATCTGTGTTTTTTGTTACTGTTGTTTTTGATAATTTTGGTGATGATTGATGATGATGATGATGATGTGACGATGAAGTTGTTTGAGAGACTTTATGAAAGGAAAGTTACAAAGTATATGGAAGGGTGCCACTCAAGTTAGGAAGACAAAGCCTATGATACAAATTCCCTATGTGACCCTAGACAATACATTTAGTGCAAGATTTAATGCAAGATGATAAAATGCCAAAGCTGAAAGAGTATCTTAATTTTGATTTCCCTGCACTATTGAAATGATAGAGAAAAATAAATAAATAAAAAGCCCACACCTGACATTCTATGTATTCCTTTTCTCTGAAAATCTTGAGAAATTGTCATCTGGTGTACTTAGCATCTTTCATTTGAAGGGTTTGGAAAACTGTTTCTAGTAAACAAAAGTAAAGTATTTTGTTGCTGTTGCTATTTGAATTGCTAACTGTAAAGGAAGCCTTATACCCTAGTCCATGAAACATACCCAGTGGCTATTTCTGGTTCTAGGTGACTTCATGAAAATGAGGTTGGGAGTGGGCAAGGGAGGTACTGCTTCCAGACAGGTTCTAAGATACTTGAAATGGGAAATGGCAAAAATTCTCTCTCTTTTAAAGCAATGTGGCCATTTACAGAATTGCATAAGCTAGGCAGAGGTCTTTGAGAGCATTTTTCAACTGAAATAAATCATCATCTTCACTTTTTTATACCTCTCTAGATCTTTAATCTTTAGATACAGCATAAATATTATTTTTTAATTTATCAAAAGGTTTGAAAAATATTTTTTGTCCATAAGGACCCTATGTATTTAATTCACAATCATTTGGAAAACAAAGAAATTTAGAAATCATGCCAAATAAACATTGCCATACTAAATATTCTCCCTTGGTGTATGCAAAGTAAAGGGAATTACCTAATATTTAATAACTGAAAATAATCAACATGAAGCAGTCAATATATGAGCTTTATTATAATAACTTTTGCTAGTAGCAAGAATAAGAGTAGCAAATAACACATTAAATATTTATCATGACTTGTATTGTTCCCTAAACTCCAGAGAGGAAGTTTCTTCAATTCATTTGGCATCAATTTAAGCATGACATAAAATCTAAAGTGAGGTTCTATAGAACGGCACAAGTAATTACTGCTGTAGGGTAATCTTAGAACTAGGATATTCTACCCACAACTACAGCATGGGCATTTTCCATTTTTAAAATATACATTGATTACATGGTGGGGGGAGATATGTGGTACTGTACAAAATAACTATGCAGGCCAAGAAACAGTAGTAGTGGGCTGTTTTAGCTAGAGGGTGAGCATTGGAGTCAGGAGGACATGATTCAAGGCCTTCTGAAACATGTTTAGTAGTTTTGTCACCATGGAACAAATTGCCTATCCTCTTAATGCCACAGAAATCTTTTTTAATATTGTAATTTACATAATATTTGCTCATTTGTGTTGATGAATAAATTTCCAAAACAAAAGTTATCTCTATTGGTGGAAGGAATTTCTACACAAGGATTTACCCACACCAATGAAAATATAGGCAAGATGCCTCCCACATTCCCCTCTACACACACATATATCCACACAGAACTGAAAATATACTGAGAGTCTAGAGCTTTCATAATTTTTGAAAATGGTTTCTATTTTAACTTTAATTTTCAAGTTTAACAGAACTCTAGAAATATTCATGGTTACAAGAATCACTACAAATAGCAAATCTCTTCATCCACTCCTTTTTACAGTGGGATGAGGATTCAAAGTGGAGAGTGCAATCCAAAGTAAGACTCCCTTTACATTCTGCTTGGAACATCTATTACATAAATGTTATTTACATGACAACAGGAACAGTTTTTTCAATATCTGTCCTGAGCCTTCTATATCCTGAGTATACTGAATAAAAGTACTTAGTCTGGAAGAGAAATTCAGAAAGAGGATAAGCTTTTTCATATTTCTTCTGACTTTCTGGATTACTTTCCCTATCACGTCACACTAGCCTTCTCATTCTGGAAGATCATTTAGACACTTTGGTCTATTTTTGATTTATCATTACCCCTTGGAAGCTTTATCTTAAGGAAAGTGCCTAAGACAGTGGTGTTCATTTCATCATTTGTTTCCAAGCTCCACTACAGATTCTTTCTCCACTTACTTAGGTACCTTCTCTCCAATCCTTCAGCTTTCTTATATGTATTATCTTATCCAAGAACTGTCTTTTGTTTTGTTTGGATTTGTATTTGAAGTACTTTGCACAATATCTAGCACACAGTAAGCTCTTATAAATAAATACTTGTTTATATGACTTGACAGAGGAATTGGATTTAATCCCAAATCTATTACCATGTAAGGTGGTGAACATCTCAATTTAATTTCCTTCTCCATAATCTAGGCAAATTGTAGAAGATGATTTCTACAATTCCTTCTCATTTGAAATCTATCATCATATGAAAATGAGGAAGTTTTGGCCTTAGCCTTAGTCAGAATTAATTTAACGACTGCTCCATATCTCTTACAACAACTGAATTTTTATTTAGCACCAGAAGATTTAGTGATGAAACTGTTACAGTGAATGTTTAGCATACAGTGACAATCAGTATTTGTTTCTTACTCTTAGTCTTCAATTATTTTGTGCAGTTTACATTTATTTTCTATTACATTAAGATTATACAAATTTCATTTTGTTCACTGTATTTTGAGTTGAGCATGTCCAACTCCAAATTTTGAATCTGAAATCCTAGGGGAAAAAATAATTCATTAGTGTGAAGTATGATCAGCTTGTAAAATAGTGAAAAGATGAAAGCTTATTTTCAGTTCCCTGAATCTTCTTTTTCAACATCATATACCTGCTAACATCAGTGTTCATCTTTTCTCAGACAATCTTAGGAAAAAGATTTAAGTCATTCAAATTAAAAACTGAGACTTAAGTTATGATCCTCCTACTTGTCATTTTAGAAGCAATTGCCTTTTAATTGAGGACAAAATCTTAAAGCAAAAGAACTAATCTCTAATTATGGAACTGCAGATATTAGTGACAGAGGTTAGGGAGTGAGGAGTGGGGAGGTAGAAAAAGTATTTTTTTCCAGAACATCTGAAATTACACCTCATAAAAGACAAGGTAGTCACCTAAGTGGCCTATTTGAAAGGCTGATTTTGCTTAAAAATCTTTTCATCTTGCAAATAAAGGCATAGCCTTTCCTCATAGGGGAAGCTCTGGCTTAATTCTGTCATCTGCATATGTTGCATTTCAAGTTTCTAATTAATTCATTTTACATAAACTCTGAAGCAGTGATGAAACAATGTTACTACATCTGTCCTGAGTTTTGAGAATTCTGAATTTACCCTTTTCTTCCTACTCATAAATGTCACTCAGATAGCCCCACTTCAACAACATACCATAATCATACTCCTTGCTAAGAAGAAGATGCAAAAGCATTTCAGAACCAAATAATTATTTTTGGGCTTGTGTGCATTGAGGCACTGGTAGTTCTGCCTTTTTGCTGTTTTTAAGTTTGCTGCTCCATTTCAAGTCAATAATCATTTAAGCATCTGTTATGTGCCAACACTGTGCTTGATGGAAGAAATAGAAAGAAAAAAACATAGGAAAAATATGTCCTGCTCTCACTTAAGGACTTGGGCTTCATGCCTGTCCAGCTTAACCTCTTCATTGTAAAGTTCCTGTTTATATGACCCTTTGCATCCCAGATTGCTGCCCAATGGGCACTGACATGGAGAATCAGATTAGAGAAATGGATAAATAGACTTTGTCCTAAAATTCCCTAGTGTTGTGACAATTTGGACTTCAAATTGAGGTTTCTGGGAAGAATAAACCAGAAGAGACTCCAATTTGGGTTGTTAAAAGGGTACAATCTGGTATGAGGTGCCTTTTTTCCCTACTCTGAATTCACCCCATCTCCCAACTCGATGGCTTTGCATTTGTGATCCCCTATGCCTGGGATGCTCTCCCTCTTTACGTTTGCGTCTTAGTTTCCTTTTAACATTCACTTCCAATGCACCTTCTACAAGGGACTTTTCCTGATGTGACTCTAGACCTAGTCCTAAACCCCATGTGCACTACCTCGGAGATTATCTTCCATCAACTCTTCATATATCTTGTGTGTACATTTCTATTGACATCTTTTTCTCCCAATTACAATTGAGTCTACCTTGTCCTTTATCCCTTGCACTCAAGGGACCGTGTTTTAGCCTTTCTTTGTATTCACAACAGTCACCACAGTGAATGGAACTAGTAGTCTACTGAAGAAACGTTTGCTGACTGATTGGCTCTTCGCTGGGAATCTTGTAGTTTGCAACAGGGCACGAAAGAGACTGCCAGGAACTGGGAGTGGACTGTTGAGACAAGGTGCACACAATACGATCCTGACACTTTCCATTTCCTTAGCCTCCATTCTGGCTGAAGAGCAGCCTTCATTAACCATCCAAGCTATATAAATTCTGTACTGTTGTTTTATTATTTGTTCCCTCATTCTCAAAAACGACTATGATATCAGGAAGGTGATGTGGTGACTTGTAAATGAATTGGATTTAAGTGAAGGAGGACTGTGCAAAGTCATCAGCCTCACTTTGTGGCAAGATAAAGATCAGGATGACTGGAGATGGCCCCCAACTTCTGGCATAAGGAGGATAGAGAGTGGGGAGGAGGTAAAAGTGAAGAGACAATTTTTCCTCTGTAGATATCGACATAAACAATTGTCTTCTAATCTAAATGAGTTATTCTTCTCCCCAAATATTGCTTACTCTTCTTTCACTGACATCCTTTTATTTTCCTTAATAAAATACAATTTTGCTGATTATTAATCTTCTATCTGACTAGTATCTTCAGCATATAGATATTTGGGAAGATATTTTGACCCTTTAAAGAGGGAGGAGACATAGATATTCCACCTTTTTCAACTGATGCTTTCGGGAAAGGTTAGAACATGGATCTGTTCGGATTTTTCACAAGAGAATGTGCTATAATCAAATTCCCTCAACTAACATATACATCTTCATATAGGATAGAATAAGTTTAACTGTTGTGTTTTTGGGGAATTTCAGTGTATTTTAGCCTATGGCTAATGTTTATTATGGCTGGCCAAAAGCTGAAATTCTCATGCACCTATAAAGGTATAAAGATCAGATCTAGGCTTCATGTCACCTCACCCCTACTCTGTTATATCTCCCATCTATTTTGTCTTCCATGCTATAAGTAGGAGGTTCCCCTTTATTCATGTGACAGTGGGGAAACTGATACACTTTGCCTATGGGAGTTCATGGTAATGCTATCCTCTCACCTAGAGCTCCAGAAAACAAATAATACTAACAGAAATCCTTCTCACATATTTATGACCAGTCTTAAACTTTATGAGGACGTTTTGTGCCTAAAGGAGGTCACCTGTAATGCTTTTCCATTCATATTCTAAATACCACAGAAAGTCCTATGGAACATACAATTTATGTACAGTCATCAAGTATATTGTTGTCAGATTATTTTATTGTCAATAAAAATTAAACATCTAAATAAAGTAATTTAGAACATGATGCTAAATGAAAAGCTTTTATCTAAGCCACTTAGTTTATGAAAGAGAAAGTTCACAGTCACATTCATTGACCTTAACCCCCTAAAGCTAGGCTCAAAAATATTCCACAAGAATGTTTGGTAGACTTTCAGTGGTTGAAGAAAACTTGGAGTTCATTTAAAACCTCCTCATGAAACAGTGGAGGCAATAAAAGGTTAAGTAGGTTGTCTAAGGTCGCAAACTAGTAGACATCTCAGACAGGATTTGAACTAGACTCTTCCTGACTCAATGTCCAATATTCTATTTATTGTACCAATGTAGCTACCTCAAATTTGATTGAAAGAATAGCTAACCCATCTATACTTCAGCAAAGTTAGAGTTCAATTTTCAGACTTTCTTTAAGACAGAGAGAGTTTATTTTTACATAAATGTGACCCCAAGAAAACATATCTTTACTGATGAGAAAAGGAAAAACAAAAAAAATAAATCACTAGATTCATATGGTTCAATGAGATTTCAGGCCTGTTAGGGATGTTACTGTTTGTCCTACTGTACTCAGTTATTCAGTGCTGCTTTAGCAAGGATAGGAAGTAGGGCAAAGTGTTTTAAATGTATGGGAAAAAAGACAAAAATTTCCCCATTGTCTTTCAAAAGAAAAAGAAATTGGTTTTGCCTAAAATATTTCAAAACCAAGATGAGGTTTACACTCATTTTTGAAGCTAGTATACGAAGAGAAGCAAAGAAGTATTTGTAAAACACATGTTACATGCCTGACCCTGTGCTAAGCCTTTTACAAATATTATTTCATTTGATGCTCCTAACACATCTGGGAGGTAGATGCGTTTATTATCCTCATCTTATGGCTGGGGAAATTGAAGCAGATAACAGGTAAGTTAAGTCAGGTTCACACATCTAGTAAGTTTCTAAGGTCAGATTTGAACTAAGATCTTCCTGACTCCAGGCTTAGAGCTCTATCCACTACTCTACCTAGTTGCCTTAAGATCTAGTGTTTTATGTGCTGTTGTGTTTTGTTTTGCTGGAAGTCTAACAATAATTGATTTTTCTGCAGAAAACACTCCATTTACCTATGTTTCCATAAAGTAGGCCTGCAGAAATTATGACCCTCCATTGAAGGGGCTTGCAGTATGCCAAAGGATTTCTGGCAACCCATGAAAAATGTAGAGGAGGGGGTAGAGCCAAGGTAACAGAGTAAAAGCAGGAACTTCCCTGAGCTCTTCCATAAAGCCCTCCAAATACCTATAAAAAAATGACTCTAAACAAATTCTAGAGTTACAGGAGCCACAAAATGGCAAAGTGAAACAAATCTACAGCCCAAAACAAATTGGAAATTTGGCAAGAGTCTTTTGAACCAGCAAGTAAGTGGATTGCAGTCTGCCATGGTTCTCACCAGCTCAGACAGGTCAAAGCAGGCCTTAAGGGACTGAATCATTGGCAGCTAAAGCATTTTTCAGACTTCCCAACTCAAAAACACCAAAAAAGCTCAGTGGGAAAACATTGTGGGGTCTGAGTGAAGGAGGAGCACTGTCTGACTGATTTTGGGCCCAGCGCCAAGGCAGTGGAGGTGGTTGCAGCTGTGGTGGTTGGTGACAAGAGCAGCAGCAGAAGCTGCTTCTGGAGCTCTGTGCCCACAGACTGTGGGACATTGAGCAGCTGATACAAAATCCCTGAAGCCTTCTGGGACAGAACACCCATCCCCACCCCCAAGCTCACTGGAAGCAGAGTCCTACCTTAACAAAGAATTAGAAAGTCAAGGATTTGGCTGAGAAGATGAGTAAACATCATAAAAGAATTCAGCCTATTGAAACTTACTTTGTTGACAAGGGAAATCAGGGCATACAACCAGAGGAGGAGAGCAGAGTCAAAGCTTCTGCATCAAACTCTCCAAGAAAACTCCTATATCAAAAGCCTCCAAGAGGCATATGAATTGATTGCAGGCCATGATGGAGTTCAAAAAGGATTTTGAAAATCAAGTAAGAGGAGTAGAGAAAAATTGGAAAGAGAAATGACAGTGATGCAAGAAAATCATGAAAATCAAGTCAACAGTTTGCTAAAGGAAACCCAAAAAATACTGAAGAAAATAATAGCTTAAAAAAATAGACTAACCCAAAGGACAAAAGAAATTCAAAAAGTCAATGTGGAGAAAAATGCCTTAAAAAGCAGGATTGACCTCATGGAAAAGGAAGTCCAAAAGTTCACTAAAGAAAAAATTGCTTAAAAATTAAAATGGAGCAAATGGAAACTAATGACTTTATGAGAAATCAAGAAATTTTAAAACAAAACCAAAAGAATGAAAAAATAGAAGGCATTGGGAAATATCTCATGGGAAAAACCAGTAACCTGTAAAATAGATCCAGGAGAGATAATTTAAAAATTATTAGACTACCTGAAAGCCGTAATCAAAAAAGAGTTTAGACATCATCTTTCAAGAAATTATTAAGGAAAACTTCCCTGATAGTCTAGAAGCAAAAGGTAAAATAGAAATTGAAAGAATCCACAAATCATCTCTGGAAAGTGATCCTGAAAGGAAACTCCTAGGTCAGAGTTCCAGAGTTCCTAGGTCAAGGAGAAAATATTGCAAGCAGTCAGAAAGAAACAATTCAAGTATTGTGGAAATACTTTCAGGATAACTTTCAGGATAAATTCAGGATAACACAAGATTTAGCAGCTTGTAGGTCAAGGGATTGAAGGACTTGGAACATGATATTCCAGAGTTGAGGAATTAGGATTAAAACCAAGAATCATCTTTCTAGGAAAACTGAGTATAATCCTTCAAGAACAAAACTGGACATACGTTGAAATGAAGAACTTTCAAGCATTCTTGATGAAAAGACCAGATCTGAAGAGAAAATTTGACTTTCAAATACAAAAATCAAGAGAAGCATGAAAAGGTAAACAGGAAAAATAAATTAGAAGAGACTTATTAAAGTTGAATTGTTTACATTCCTACATGAAAAGATGATATTTGTAACTCATAAGACTTTTCTCAGTATTAGGGTAGTTGGAGGAAATAGATTGGTAGATAGATAGATAAATGGCACAGGGTAAGTTGAATGTGCAGGGATGATATCTAAAAAATAAAACTAAGGGGTTAAAAAGGAATATATTTGGAAAAGGAGAAAGGAAGAGGTAGAATGGGATAAATTATCTCACTTAAAAGAGGTAAGAAAAAGGCTTCACAATGGAGGGAAAGAGGGGAGAGGTGAGAAGGAATGAGTGAACCTTACTCTCATCAGATTTGGCTCAAGTTGGGAATAACATACACACTCAGTTGGGTATCTTAAGCTACAAAAAAGTAGGCAAGGGGTAAGAGAGGTGGGAATGATAGAAAGGAAGGCGTATTCAGGTGAGGGGTTAGTCAGAAGCAAACACTTTAGAAAAGGGATAGGATCAAAGGACAAAATAGAATAATTGGGGGGCAGGATAGGATGGAGCAAAATATAGCTAGTGTTTCACAACATGACTATTATGGAGGTGATTTGAATAATGATGCATGCAAAATCTATATTGAATTGCTTGCCTTCTCAATGGGAGTGGATGGGGAGGGGAAAATGGGGAGAAAATTGTTTTTACATGCAACTGGGAAATAAGATATACAGGCAATGGGGTATAAAAATCTATCTTGAACTTCAAGAAAGTAAAGGAGAAAAGGATAAGACAGGGGATGATAAAAGGGAGGGCAGACTGGGGTAATCAGAATGCATACCATCTTGAGTGGAGGGGAGGGGAAAGACGGGGAGAAAATTTGGAACTCAAAATCTTGTGGAAATGATTGATGAAAACTATGAATAAATAAGTAAATGTAAATCTTAAAAAAAAATAAAAAATGTAGAGAAAAACATACTTTGTGTACAGAGGAAATACTTTGGCACACTGCAAGGAGCCCAGGGCCATCAGCTGACAGTGGAATGCAAGCTGTTCCAGGCTACCATAAAGAGACTTTAAGGATTGCTCTCTTATTTTCTTATTTTTTTAAATATAAATTTATTTATTTAACGTTTTACATTCATTTTCACAAAATTTTGGGCTCCAAATTTTCTCCCCATTTCTCCCATCCCCCCACCCCAATACACCAAACATTCTAATTTTCCCTATCACCAATCTGCCCTCTCTTCTATCATCCCTCCCTTCTCTTGTCCCCAGCTTCTCTTTTGTCCTGTAGGGTCAGATGACTTTCTATTCCCCATTAACTGTATTTCTTATTTCCTAGTAGCAAGAACAATACTCAACAGTTGTTCCTAAAACTTTGAGTTCCAAATTCTCCCCATCCCTCCCTCCCCACCCATTCCCTTTGGGAAGGCAGGCAATTCAATATAGGCCATATCTGTGTAGTTTTGCAAATGACTTCGATAACAGTTGTGTTGTGTAAGACTAACTATATTTCCCTCCATCCTATTCTGCCCCCCATTGTTTCTATTCTGTCTTTTGATCCTGTCCCTCCCTGAGTATTGACTTCAAATTGCTCCCTTCTCCCCTTGCCCTCCCTTCCATCATCCCTCCCTCCCTGCTTATCTCCTTCTCCCCCACTTTCCTGTATTGTGAGATAGGTTTTCATGCCAAAATGAGTGTGCATTTTACTCCTTCCTTTAGTTGAAGGTGATGAGGGTAAACGTCATGTTTTTTTCTCAGCTCTCCTCTTTTTCCCTCCAGTAAAAAGTCTCCTGCTTGCCTCTTGAATGAGATATAATTTACCCCATTCCATTTCACCCTCTCTCCTCCCACTACATTTCTCTCTCACCATTTACCTTAATTTCTTTTAAGATATGGTCCCATCCTATTCAATTCACTCTGTGCTCTCTGTCTCTCTGTGTGTGTGCATGTGTGTATGCACCCATGTACCTATGTGTGTGTGCACGCGTGTGTGTGTATGTCTGTGTGTGGTCCCACCAACTACCCAGATACTAAAACGTTTTAGAGTTACAAATATTATCTTTCCATGTAGGAATGTAAACAGTGCATCTTTGGTAAGTCCCTTATGACTTCTCTTTCCTGTTTACTTTTTCATGCTTCTTCTCATTCTTGTGTTTGAAAGTCAAATTTTCTTTTCAGCTCTGGTCTTTTCATCAAGAATGCTTGAAAGTCCTCTGTTTCATTGAAAGACCATATTTTCCCCTGAAGTATTATACTCAGTTTTGCTGGGTAGGTGATTCTTGGTTTGAGTCCTAGTTCCTTTGACTTCTGGAATATCCTATTCCACGCCCTTCAATCCCTTAATGTAGAAGCTGCTAGATCTTGTGTTATCCTGATTGTATTTCCACAATACTGGAATTGTTTCTTTCTAGCTGCTTGCAATATTTTCTCCTTGACCTGGGAATTCTGGAATTTGGACAAAATGTTCCTAGGAGTTTCTCTTTTTGGATCTCTTTCAGGCAGTGATTGATGGATTCCTTCAATACTTATTTTGCCCTCTGATTATAGAATCTCAGGGCAGTTTTCCTTGACATGAATTTCATGAAAGATGATGTCTAGGCTCTTTTTTTTTGATCATGGCTTTCAGCTAGTCCCATAATTTTTAAATTGTCTCTCCTGGATCTATTTTCCAGGTCAGTTGTTTTTCCCATGAGATATTTCACATTCTCTTCCATTTTTTCATTCTTTTGGTTTTGTTTGATAATTTCTTGGTTTCTCAGAGAGTCATTAGACTCCATCTCTTCCATTTTAATCTTTTTTTTTTTTTTACTGTATCACTACAAATTTTATTCAGAAGCCCATCTTTTTTTTTGTTTTGTTGTTTTTTAGAAAAAAATTCTCATTATGAACTTTGTTTGGTCAATCAACTACAAGACTTTCTAGCAGACATACAGTAAAAATGGCATGGCTCAGAATCGACCAGATCTTTCACGATCTCTTGACCGCCTCCTATCACGTTCCCTGCCACCACCACCGCCACCGCCACCACCTCCTCCACCACCGCCGCCGCCCACCACCACCACCACCACGGCCACGATCTCTCGATCGAGAACGACGTTCACGAGATCTTGATCGGGATCTATGCTTCTTACGACGACGTCCATACAACTCTCGTCGTAGTTCTCTAGAGATGGGTTTCAGATGCATAAAGTTACAGAAGCCTCCTCGAGTACATTCTCCCATTTCATACTGGCGACAGCAAGCTTCTCTGAAGTCAGTCACAGGTGAAAGCTCTGCATGAATTGGCTGTCCATTAAACCAGCGATTGTTTAAGTCAATGACAGCCTTTTCTGCATCTTCTTCACGGCGAAACTTTACATATACATTTCCTACAAGATGATCCCCAAGGTTATCACAAACATTCATCTCCTCAACTTCACCATACTTTTCTTCCATTTCTGTAAAAACCTCCTCAAAGAATTCATCATAGTGTTCTTGCATTTCGACATCACTCACTGCACAGCGCAAACCGTCAGCAGACTGGGAAGAGTTTTGAGGGTTACGGTAAATGTTCAAGAGGGCAATGGTCTGGCTAAAGGTTGGTTTATTATGCAACCGGGAACATCTGTCTCCATGACGACAAGCTCCAATTTTGAAATAAAATGAACAGTTGACTTTGTCTTTCTCTGTGCCGAAAATGGAGGCCAAATACTCCGCCATTTCCCACCCGCCGCCGCCGCCGCCGCCTGTTCCATTCTAATCTTGAGAGAACTATTTTCTTCAATGAGCTTTTGAACCTCTTTTTTTCCATCTGGTTCATTCTGCTTTTAAGCATTCTTCTCTTCATTGGCTTTTTGAACCTCTTTTGCTAATTGAGTGAGCCTATTTTTCAAGGTGTTATTTTCTTCAGCATTTTTTTGGGTCTCCTTTACCAAGGTATTGACCCGTTTTTCATGCTTTTCTTGCATCTCTCTCATTTCTCTTCCCAGTTTTTCCTCCACCTGTCTAACTTGATTTTCCAAATCCTTTTTGAGTTCTTTCATGGCCTAAGCCCACCATACATCCACCTGGGATATCTGGGATACAGAGGCCCCAACCTTCATGTCTTTCCCTGATGGCAAGCATTGTACTTCTTCATCAGAAATGAAGGGAGGAAGGAACATCTCTTCCCCAAGAAAGTAGCTCTCTATGGTCTTATTTTGCTTCCTTTTTCTGGGCATTTTCCCAGCCAGTTACTTGACTTCTGAGATTCCTCTCCACCCCTGCCTAGATCTGCCCAGCCAGTGCTTGGGGTCTGAGATTCAAATGCTGCTTCCCAACCTCAGGGCTTTCCGTGGTGGAAGCAGCTGCTATTCAATGTGAGCTTAAGTTCTGTTGCTTGGGTGGGGGCAGGGCCGCCTCCCAGGCTCAGTTCCCTCAGGGGGTTTATGCAGAGACCTTTGTTAATGGAGCTCCTGTCTGCTGTGGGAGTCCCAGTCCACTGCTGCCTCTGCTGTTGCCTCCCAAAGGGGCCCAAGCCACGGAGACACCCCACTCCCCTCACGGCCAGACCAGAAGTCTCTCTCACTGACCTGTAGCGCCTGTGGATGGAGGGACCTTTGCGGCCGCCTGAGATTCTGCCCCTGAAGCCTGCTCGGATCTGCTCCTCTGGGGCTTCTTGGCCAGGGAAGTGCAGGGGTGGGCTCTGCTGTCCAGAGCGTGACGCACCCCTGGAGATGGCTTTCCAGGGCTTTCTGGAATGGAAATCTCTTCCACTGTGTTTCTGCGTGGCTTGCAGTGCTCCAGAATTTGTGGGGAGTTCTTTTTACAGGAAATTTATGGGCTGTGGATTTGGAGCTAGCATATGTGAGTCTTTGTACTCTGCCATCTTTTCTTCTCCCCACTCCCTTATTTTCTATTTACTGATTGCTCCACCATTTTAACTCTGCTTTTATATTCTACAAAAATGAATTTTTACTGTATTCAAACTACTTTTATCAATATTACTTTCTGAATAGTACACATGAAGGGGAAATTATAGGTGCTTTAAAAATACTTGTTACACATTCCTAAATTATTCCACAGGAGACATAGAAACTGCATCAGATCCTGTGAACTACCTATAGCCCATTTTTGAAACTATAAAACATAAACTCTTTCTCATTTGTACCACAAGACTGTTGTGGGGATAAAAGATACGAACACTTCTACAACTGTTCTACAAAAGTAAGGAGAGAAAATACAGGCAGATACTATACCACTCAATCATTCACTTAGATAAACCATTTTTTAAAATTCGATCAGATGACCAAATATAATGATTGCTAGTTGATAATTTATATAATAATGATGAATAGATCGATTATTTAGGATGTAATCTTTACCCATCAATGACTATGCTTTTTTTTCTTTTTCTTTTCTCCATGGCTATGATTGGACAGCTTACAGAATTCAAGTAAAGTTTTCATGTAGGTATTGCCCATGAAATTCACTGGCTGAATGTAGGAAGCTGATAATGTATACAATTTTACTAGCATATAATCTATCCTCAATACCATCCTCCTTCTGCAAAGCTACAGTAATCACCTTGAACTTCATTACTTCCTGCACATGTACTTGGAGAGCTCAATTATCAGCCTAGTATAACTACCTGATGAGTGTCTCATGGACTTCAGATAATGTTGGTGATAGAATAGTTAGGGTATCTGCCTTCCAACCAATTGACTTAAGTTTGGTTCTCAGCCAACACCACATTTCCAAATTAAAAAGGATAGTCAAATGCAAAAGATAAGGCAATAAAATCATTCACTGTCTTTGAAATATATTAAAGAAGGTTCACTATTGAATTAATAATAATAAAAAATGAATGAAAGAACATAACTTCTTTTAAATTTTATCTTTCAAAGTATTTTTTCTGTGAGATATATACATATATATACATATATGTATATAAAATCTTCCCCTATAGATTAATCCCATACCAAAAGCAAAGAGTAATTATTACACTGCATTAAAAATGTCAGGTCAATTATACATTGATATTTATGTGTATGTCTATGTATATATTATTGACTTCAATTAATATGAAGTCATATAGCTAGGAAATTTGACTCTCGTTCAAAGATTTTCCAAATATTTTAAGGGAACAAGAAGTTCCAGTATTCTAATTTAATTAATATAAAATACTGTCATGAAAATCTCCCCTACTATTGCAGACCAACACCTCAATACTAATTTGTAGTATCAGAGTTGCATGAAGCACTGAAATATTAAATGATTTGACTACATTGACCTATAAATAGTGTTCGAGCCAGAAGGTGAACCAAGGTCTTCTTATTTCCTGATAGGTCTTCTAGCTACTGTGCCCCACTGACTCTCAGTATATAAACACTTAATGAATAATGAAAAGAACTGGTCTAATGGTGATTTTCCCAAGTGATTTATCATATACACATGATAGTCTACTATTAATATATGCTTATATGTAGGTGTCAAAATAGGTGTAAGGTATGATAATAAAATAAGTATGACATTAAATATATCAAATTATGAATCGTATGCTTTATTGAGTTCTTTAAGAATTATATAATTTGCGACTATCTTGAATTGGAATTTTAAAGTTTCATTTTAATGTAGGAGAAGTGATTAAAGTAACTTCTCATCTTACTGCAACTGGCAAAACATCTAACAGATGTTAAGAGAATTGTATTTTCCAATTAGATTTTTTTCAAGTATTCATGTAAGGAAAGATGTTTTATTTTTAATGAGTTAACAAAAAACTGCTTGATAAGGTGGATTGTTTTCTTTAACTTTAAAGACAAATCAGCTGGTTTTTCAGGCGCAAATGATCCTAGCACCATTAAAATTAATGTCATTTCAATGAACTAAAAAACATGGAATGCAGTTAAATGTGTCTTATCGTAAATATAAGCCTACTTACTACCTTGTTATGTTCAAATGCTATTCCAATCAAGTAGAACTAAATAGTTAAGCAAACATGAAATATAATCTTATAAAATCTCCTTAAGGATTTAATATTAGCATTTTATGCTTTTGAACATTTAATTGCAGTAAAATATAATTATATATACTTTTGCCAGTGTGCATGTTATGTGTGTAATATATGTTTATATGTATAGTATGTGTATGCTCATGCAACACACACACACACACACACACACACACAGACAATGGATAAAGCACTGGAACTAGAGTTAAGAAGTCAAATCTGGCTTCAAACAGTTCCCAACTGTGTGACTCATGTCCAATCACAACTTCTTCCCTAGTTTCCTTTTCTATAAAAGGGGGATAATTACCTATCACATATGGTTGTTGTGAGGGTTAAGTGAGATGCTATTTATAAAGGGCTTTACAAACTTTAAATCATTATAAAAATGTTCCTGTTATATGTCCTTAAATCTTGGTGTTTTGTTTTGTTGTAATATGTGGGTAATCATAACATCTCCGTTACAAGATTGTAGTAAAAATAAATGAAATAATGTATGTAAAGTACGACAGGCTTTCATAGCATTAGATTATGGTTATTATTGCCATGACTGATGACATTAGTACTACTATCGTTGTCTTCCTCTCTAAAATGTTCCATAGTTCAGTTCTCTGGATTGGAGTAAAACAAATTAAATTTATTTTATATATCACATCCCTTTAAATAATTGTAGTCAAGTATTACGACTCCCCAAGTCTTCTCTTCTCACATGAAATATCCCTAGTTTCTTTAACTGAACATCATATAATATGGTTATCATCAGAGAAGGCTAGAACAACTTGATTACACGTTTTCTGTCTGCCTTCTAGTTCCACATTTCAACATTTCAGATACAGGCAGACTAGAATGCAGTAGGGGTGTGTTTTAACAAGTTTAATAAACAATTCTCTAGAAAAAAATGCACAAAACACTTTTAAGTTTAATTTACATTTTGTAACATTTTTTTCCATCACTATCAAGTCTAAACAATCAACAAAAGAATAAATCACACCCTAATTTATGGCATGTCGATTTCCAAAGTGTAAATGCTTGCCCTGAGTACTTAACAATCAGATCTTGAGAGCTGTTTGAGCTAACTCCAGCATATTATTAAGTAGGAGTATCACCTCCCTCCTTCTAGATGCTATATTTTATTTATGTGGCAAAAAAGGGTATCAGCATACACAGTTAAATATTTCACTAGGATAACAACTTGTGTCTTGATTGTATTTTATTTAATGTTAGGGTTCCTTGATAGGAGATTAATAATGGGTTAGTTTGATTCCTACATCTAAAGCCACAGAAATAAATGTAGGCTTTTTAAAATGCTTAGCAAAGTTCCTGGCCCATTATTAATCTCGTGCAACTTTTTGTGACTTTATGGACCATACTGTCTATGGAGTTTTCTTGGCAAAGATACTGAGTTGGTTTGCCATTTCTGTGTCCAGTGGATTAAGGCAAATAGAGCTTAAGTAACTTGCCCAGGATCACACAGTTAGTAAGTGTCTGGGGCTGGATTTGAACTCAGGTCTTCTTGACTCCTTGTCAAACTTTCTATCCACTGAGCTACCTAGCTACTTCCTGGCACTTACTCCCTTAGTTCCCTTCCCTATCTCCACCAAAAGAAAACAAACAAACAAAACTTAATGAGATTTTGAAACACAATAAGAGATGACATGCTTAGAGAGTGTGTCTAGCTGTAGTAAATTAATTGATGTCATCAGAACCAAATGAATTACACCCTGAAACGATGGATATAATTGTGAAGGTAGATAAAATAAAATGTATGTGTATGGATATGTGGAGTGTATTCGTCCTTCTTTGCACTTGACTTTGTTTTGAGTGAGGGAGGGTTGTGCAGGTCACCAGTCTCACTTCTCCAGAACCATCTGAATCCCATGATCAGATATTCATCAGGATGCCTGGAGATGACCTAGAATGAGACAATTGGGGTTAAGTGACTTGCCCAAGGACACACAACTAGAGAGTGTCAAGTGTCTGAGGTGAGATTTGAACTCAAGTCCTCCTGACTCCTGCACTGATGCTCTATCCACTGCACCACCTAGCTGCCCCTGTGGCTATGTATATGAAGAGATATAAGGCAATGGGGAGAAAGAGACAGAGACAGAGAGGCAGATACACAAAGAAAGAAAGCTACAGAGACAGAGAAGTGTGTTTAAAATTTGAAAATAATTTTCTAAATTTTATCTTGGTTGCTCCTCAGAACAAGTCTGTGACATGGGTGCTATTATTATCTCCATCCCACAGATACAAAAACAGAGACTCAGAGAGATTAAATGATAACTAGGGTCAAAAAGCTAATAATTATCTGAGGCAGGATTCAAATTCAGATCTTGATGAAATCAAGTCTAGTTCTCTACTGTAAGAACATAATATTTTTGAAAAATTAGAGCAAACAAGTATTAAAAGACTAGAGGTGAACAATTATGCCAGTTTTCAAAAAAAAAACAAAAAACAAAAAGGAAAGGAACTTGATTCTTAACTGTATGTCAATAAAATCAATTATATTTCCTAAGAAAATTCTAAATGTATCATGCAAGGAATAATTTATATAGGTTTAGAAATTAAAATGTTGTTCATCAAGGACCAGAATGAGAATATGTGGTGATACAGAGTAAGCTCATACCATTTAGATAACAGAAATATTATGTCTAGATGACTTGATTTTGGGAAGGTATTTGATATATCTGTAAACAAGTTAGAGGGATATCAGCTAGAAAAGTGAATTTAGTTAGATTCAGAACTGGATGAATGAATGATTCAAAAGAGCAATGATCATTGGAGTACCATCATGCTTAAAGAAGGTCTCTAATGTTAATGGTGTCTCCCAAGGATCAATCCCAGATTCTCTTCTATTTCAGATGCTCATCAATGACTTAGATGATGGGACCAATGGCACTTTTATTAAATTTTCAAATGATACAAAATGAAGATGGTATCAAGAATTGATAGGGTTTCAAAAGGTCTCCACATGATAGAATGATGGAGTCAAATTCAACACATTTGACAAAAATTTATTAATTACCTTCTGTGGGAGGTGGAATGGTGCCATGAAAAGAAAGCTGATCTCAGAGTCAGGAAGACATGCATTCAATTTCCACATGTGATACTTTCTGGCTTTATGACCTTTTCCAGGTCATGTAATATCTCAGTTCCCCCCGGTATTTGCTAAGGCTGGAAGGAGAAGAACTGATGCAGATTTTGCTTAGTACAGGAACTTTCCTCATTGGAGTTTTTGATTTAATTAAAAACTTGGAAAAGATACACACACACACACACACACACACACATATATATATATAAATTTATATGTGTGTATATATATATATACACATACATATACATATATATTATATATATATATATATATATATATATATATATAATCACTCTTCTGAATCAATCACTCTTCCAGGCAATGGGAATAGAGAGATAAAACAAAATGTTTCCTGATCTCAAGGAATATACATTCTATTGGATGAATTTAATAGGGATAGGTTTAAATTTAAGCCAAAAACTTGAATTAAAAGCATCAGTTGTATGAGTAGAGAATGTGGAAGGTGGTTTAGTTACACAACAGTTTATACAATAAAGCTGAGGCTCTTAATAATAGTTAGAATTCATATAGTAACTTAAGGTTTGCAAAACATGTAAAAATATGATATTTTTCCTCACAGCAACTCTGTCACTAAACATTTTATTAGGCACCTACTACAGGCAATGTGCTAACTGCAAAGGTTTCAAAGAAAAACAAAAGATAGTCCCTGCCTTCAAAGAGCTCACAGTCTAATGGAGGAAATCTGTATTGTTGTTTTCATCCTTCATTGCCAAAGAAGACTATGCCAACAGAGAAATGATGACATGACTTGCACTTGACTTTGTTTTGAGTGAGAGAGGGCTGTGCAAGGTCATTTCTCCTATATAAAAGCAATTGAAAAGGTAGTGGGGAGGACACAAAGTTGGAGTAGGCTGAGGTGGGGGAGGACTCTCTGCTCCGAGTGAGGGAGGAGCCTCAGATTCAAGGAATACTGATGAGAAGTAAATTTCAAAGTTGATATGCTCTTGAAGGATGATGAGTCTGGGATAAAGGCAGTAACGTTCCTGTTATCTTCATCCTTCCTGAGAAAACATGGAAATAGAGTGATTTTGTTTAGATCACATAGCTAATAAATGGCTGAGGCCAGATTTGAACTCAGTTGCTAGCACTGCTGACTCCAGGTCTAGCACTGTATCCACTGCCCCACTTAGATGCCTAGTATTATTTACAATTATCCCTTCCACATGGTGACTTTTCCCATCATGGTTTTGATTTGTTGCAGGTGGGCATAAACAAATCAAATGGAAATTTTAGGAGATCATTGAAGAAGCCATGACAACACGCAAAGGCCAGTAGATGACACAGAAAAAGTTTAGAAATTGAGAGATGCTTAAAATATATGCATTTTATTGCATAATATCAAGATTTTATATTTTAATATCATAATAATTCAGACTTCTTCTTTGGACCATAATATTTTACATGAATTTTCCAGATCACAGGGAGCACCATGTCCCCAACCCCTGCAATGTTGAATTTCAAAGGGAATTTCAAGTTCAATGTGTAAAAAAATGTGTATGGCAGTCAAATAAACTAATGCAATGTTAGTCTGTGACTGTAATGCTTTTCGTTGAGAGGCAGGGGCCTTCCCAATACTGATGTTCCTCCTTTGAAGTATGCATTGCCCCTTGTTGGGGATACTGTGGAGTTGATATAGCTATGTGTTGGACTTCTAAGTTGTATTACAACTTGGAAAGTCTGCAATTTGTTGCTATTGTAGAAAGACTTCCTCTTCAGACACAGGTGACACTAGATGACTTCTAGGGTTCTTTCAGAATATCATAGTCTGTGTGAATTTACAGGAAGCATACATTTTGCAATTTAAATGCAATTTAGTTTTGCAAGCCTTGGGTCAAACCTCTTCTGTATCCTTGATAAATTCAATAAGGCATATATACAATTTTATTGGCTTTCATTTGAGAATATTATTACTTCCCTTAGGATTGTTTTTAGGTACATAGCATTCTATACATTTCCATTTAGTGGGTAGTGAAGTGATGTACAGAACAAGACTATATGACAGTGATAAATGCACACTCCAAAAAATAATTCCTGGGATTACTCTGTGAAAACACAGTCCAAATAAGTTATGTAAATCAGAGTTTTATGGGGAATTTGCATTTGATTTTCTGGCTGTTTTGTCTTAAACATACTGATAGTCTGATTATGGAAAATAACATCAAAAGCTAGTTTAAAAGATGTGTCATGCAGTTTGTAGATATTTTTCCCTCAATAGTTTTTAACCTTTCTTTTCCTGCTTCATTATTGCTATATTCCTAAATTAGAATTAGAGATTAATTATGCAATTTTAATTTATTATTTTCAATCTAGTGGATTTTTAAAAATCATATGTTAGCATATGCATGAATATATACACAAAATTAAATACAGTATACATTTTTTTTATATAGAGAATGGTAGAAATATTTGATTCAGTCCTTTAAGGTTTGCAAAGAGTTTGGTATATAGGATTTCATTTACTCCTTAAAATGACCATGCAAGTTATGTACCCCAGGTACTATTACCTTTCATAGGTGAGGAAACTGAGACTAACAGAGGTTAAGTAAGTTGCCTAAAATGACACAGTTATTAAGAATAAGAAAAAGAAATATTCTTAAAGTTTAGTGTAACACTCCCATATATATACATATATATATAGATTATGAATGTAAATATATATTTTGTTATTTTAATGTTGCATTTTGTAATACTGTTGTATATAATCATCACTTTTGTCATATAAAATTTAACCTGACCTATGATTTCATTTATACAGGAAACTTACTCAACAAATGCAAATTGTCTTCTGCTCTGAAATTTATAATCTTGGAATATGACAGAGGCATCAAGAGTTTAAGTGAATTTCCTTGAATCATATACCCAGTATGTATCAGAGCAGGGCTAGGAAATCCAACTCTTCTTGACTTTGAGGTTAATAGGTTCATTCTCTATTCATTACACTAGATTTCTCTCTGTCTCTCTCTTTGTCTCTCTCTGTCTCTCATAGACTCACACATACACACATTCACTTACCTAAATATATACATATATGTGTATGACTACATATATATTTTATACATGGATATATGTATAAGTAAACATATGTACATATGTTTTATGCTCATATTGTGTGGTAGTATGTGATTTGTCCTTCGTTCTCAAAGAGGACCATGACATCAGGGAGATGACATAACTTGCGATTAAATTTGATTTGAGGGAGGAAGTGCTGTGCATAGTCACCGGCTTCACTTTTTCCTCCAGAGCCATCTGGGTTCAGTGGCCTATATCTGACCATGGCAACTAAAGATAGCCCAAGATGCGGTTGGATACCTTGGCTTTTTTTTTAAACTAAGGTCTTTTCAAGTTTTCACTTTCAGTGAGGCACTGCCCATTCAGTGACTAGATCTCATTAAGAAATGAGTCAAGGGATGGCCCTTTTAATTTAAAAAAACAAACAAACCAACAAAAAAACATATGTCAAACTTGAAAAGGAAAACTCTCAGGGTTTCTGGCCAAAAGAGAAACAGTTACTATTTACATTTGCTCTGAGCTAGTAGGGCCAAAAACAATGATTAAGTGCTGCTTAGGCAAGATAAGGACCTATTGTTGTCCAATCAATGAGATTCAGAGTGAATTGGGTGTATGGCTTTGACTTTGAGGAAGAAATGTAGCCAGTAAACCCCAAGTTAACGAGGTAGGTTTTAGTCATCAAAATTTAGCTTCCTTTGGGCACAACACTCTCAGGTAAGGGCATGACACTTCAGGAGAAGAGAGGAGAGAAGAGGAGAAGAGAGGGAAGAGGAGGGAAGGAAAAGAGAGGGAAGTCAGAAGAAAGAAAGGGTGAAGGATGTAACAAAGATAAAATCAACAGGCAATGGCAGCAGATTGGATATAGGAGGGGAGAGTTAAGAGACAACGACCTGTTTAAAAGTGGAGTGAGCTTCCTTAGGCAATAGTGAGTTTCCTCTCATTGGAGGTTATCTAGAAAAGTCTGGATGACCTCTGATTGGTTCTACTACAGAGGGAATGCTTTCTCAAATACGGGCTGGTACTCCATCTGGCATTTATAATCAAGCCATTCCTGTCCATTCTCTATAGTTCTTCACCTTTGCCAGAATTTGCCATCATTAGGCACCCTCCAAAAATACTAGGGATTGACTGGCTTTCTCTCTTTCTCTGTCTCTCTCTCTGTCTTTCTCTCTCTGTCTCTGTCTCTCTGTCTCTCTCTGTCTCTCTCTATCTGTCTCTCTCTCTCTCTCTCTCTCTCTCTCTCTCTCTCTCTGTCTGTCTCTCTATCTGCCTTTCTCTCTCTCTTTCTCTCTCTGTCTCTCTATCTGTCTTTCTCTGTCTCTTTCTCTCTCTCTGTCTCTCTCTCTCTCTGTCTCTCTCTCTGTCTCTCTCTCTCTCTCTCTCTATCTGTCTTTCTCTGTCTCTGTCTCTCTCTCTGTCTCTCTCTCTGCCATATATTCTCTGATGTCCTCTTTTACACCATTTCTGCTACCTAACTGCTCATTTATAACATGTTAAATCATGCTTATACCCACCATTCACCTCTTCATTAATCTTTCAAAGATCTTCAACTTCAGTTCTTTGAGACTATAGTATTCTATGATTTCCTGTCACAGAACAGTAATTAGGAAAATATTGGTAGTCAAAAAAAGGCTTTCAGAGATAAGCTTGGAATCATTCATTAAAAGAACTTTAAAATTTTCCTAAGGAAATTTCTCTTCTTTCTTCCACCTTTTCATTTCTTGTCCTAAGTCATCATACTTTTGTAGGCTTGCTTCAGATAAATGCCTTATGGTTTGTCTATTCAATTGCTTATTAGAGTCTTGAAATTAGTCATTCAATCACTTTTCTCCCTTTGTGGATTGTTAGGATGAATCCTTTTAAGTAAATATGGATCACATTTTGGATGCTCTGTAAATGTTTTGGTGCTTAACACCATCAGTATAATGTCATCAGTAAACAGAAGCATCTGGAGGATGGTACTTTAGGGACAACCTCCAAGACAGTGTTGAGTAAGCATCTGAAAACAAGAGAGAAGCCATCATGTATTCCTCTCAGTAAATGATAGTACAAAGAACCAATGTGCTAGGATTAATGGTCTTTGTAAACCAAGATCAAAGCTGATGAGAGACATCATCAAGCCCATAATTTGTAAAACTGAGTCACAAAGAACTTAAAAAAAAGGTCAGCTTGATGACTTCAGAAGTCAAGAAGTACAGATTTTTGGAATGTTAATCACATATTCCACCATACTTTCATAAGGTTTTTAGTGGAAATTCAGTCTTACTTGCCATCATATTGATGCCTAAAGTCCTAGGAATCATTTTTCATCAAGCTCTGGATAAATAAAAGTATCTTTTGAGGTTACCTATCTCTATGTGCTCATTTTAGCTATCCAAGGACATAGAAAAAGGCAGAAAAATGACCTGCAATTTGCATTTAGAACATTCTTGGTGCTTTCATTTTGCTAATTTTTTGTTTTTTTTGTAAAATGAAAAATTTTTAAATGCTAGGTTGTTACTGTTTCAAAAGTAAATGTCCATTAAGAGTAGCTACCAAAGAAATAATTTAAATGCAGATTGCTCTCCTGTTCATTCTAAAATCTTTTAATGGCTATAAGTGATTAATCTGAATTATATCCTTTTTTGGTTATAGGGAAAATAAAAAGCTAATTGCTTTTAATAAAATTAGAAAAATATTAGGTAAGGTTTTGTACTCATTTGTCTTCCTTGAAAATTATTTGAAAAGAAGGGAAATATTTATAACTGTATTCAAGGAGGAGAGAAGTAATTATATATGTCACCTCATATAACAAATTATGTAATTTAAATATAATATGCTGAATTTAAGTTCTATAAGATTGTGACTGGGTGTGTAAAGTGGATATTTCACTAAAATTATGTACATATTGCTCCCTAAGGTTTAATGAAGAAGCTCAATGCTTAAAACTGCTCTAAGATGTTGAGCAAACTTTATATGATCTTTTCATCTCTAGTAACTTTTCTCAGATTTACTAAAGAAAAATAACCACTAACTCTTTATGGAAAAATCACATATGCAAAGAAAGTAAGAGCTTTCTTTCATGCCTTAGTTGAACTTTGCCTTAATCAATGTGAATATAGATCAGATCTATGAGTCAGGCACTATTTTCCAATTTACCCAGAAAAATAAATGGACTTTCCCAAGTACATATAAGTAAGTGGCAAACTAGTATTTGAACTCAGGTCTCATGAATCAAAATAGTTACCTGGCTACTAAATAATTCTTCCTTCCTCTACGGTCTTTAATATTTTTTGAACACCAGTGCAAATACTGGTCATCCATATCTTATAGATTGCTTTTAATATATTTAATACTTACATAAGCATAGAGTTCTGTTGATTATCACACTTCACTTAAAGTGTGCAGGTTAGATAAGAACATATCCATTTAGGAACCTTAAAGAAGACTCAAGCTGATCCAGAAGTTATGCCACCTATTTAAGGATTGAAGAAATTTCAAGAAAAGGGATGATATTTTCCTCACTTCTCCCAGTTATTATCCATCTAAAGAAACCATAATGTAATCTGTTGCTTCTTTGTTTAAATGTTTCCAATAGTGTGATTTGGTTTTTCTTCCAAAGGATAAGAATTAACTATAAGTAAATATAAATATAAATATAAATTAAGGCAGACAGCCAAACCTTTGCCTAAATGTTAGAAATTTTCTTGAGGCTTTGGAGCAATTTTAATTGCACTCCTAATTTTTTGTCTAAGTGGAGAGTCTCAAAAGGAGCAGAAGAGGACTACATATATATTTGAGAGACTATATGTATATGTGTGTACATTGTGTATAAATGTACAAATGTTTATTCATACATGTGTCCATACATATATGTGTCTTTTATGAATGTATACATCCACAAAATATGTACCTATATACTTTCTGTATATGTATGTATATGTAGATAGATAGAGATAGAGAGAGATAGATAGAGATAGAGATAGATGGATAGATAGAGATAAATAGAGATAGGTAGAGATAGAGATAGATAGCAATAGATAGAGATAGATAGATAGATAGATAGATAGATAGATAGATAGATAGATAGATAGATAGATGGATACAGATACAGATATTTATATATTTGGGCCAAAAATGTCAATTTTTACATACGGCTGTAATACCTAATAGCAACTTAAATTTGCAAAGTATTCTTCATATGGTCTCATTTGATCTTCATATAATCCCTTGAGTAGATAAAAAAATATAATTACTCTTACTTCATTGTTGTAGTATCTGTCCTCCATTTTCAAAGAGGACCATGACATCAGAGAAATGATGACATGACTTACATTTGACCTTGATTTGAGTGAGGCAGGGCTGTGCAGGTCACCAGCCTCACTTCATTTTCAGAGCTATCTGGGTCCAGTGTCCAGGTATTCATCAGGATGACTGGAGATGACCCAGGATGCAATGCAAGACCCTGGCCCTTTTAGTTTAAGGCATTTTCAGGTATTCACTTAGAGTGAGGTAATATCCATTCAGTGAATAGGCCTCTTAGAAGTTAGTGAAGGGATGGCCCCTTTAATTCAAAAGAAAAAAAATAAAAGTTGGTAGGGAAGACCCTCAGGTTCCAAAGAAACACAGTTACCATTGACATTTCCTGGAAGCAGGAGAGCCCAAAATGCAGCCATTAAGTGGAGCTTGGGTAGAGACCTATTGTGGTTCAATCTCTGAATTTCAGAGTGAACTGGGTTTAAGGTTTTGTGAAAGAGGAAAGGGAGAGAGAAACAGAAAAAGAGAGAGAGAGAGAGAGAGAGAGAGAAAGAGAGAGAGAGAGAGAGAGAGAGAGAGAGAGAGGCTGAAAGGAGAGAAGAAAGAAAGAAAGGAAGGAAGGAAGGAAGGAAGGAAGGAAGGAAGGAAGGAAGGAAGGAAGGAAGGAAGGAAGGAAGGAAGGAAGGAAGGAAGGAAGGAAAGAAATCTGGATAGTAATCCCCAATGGGCAGCTTCTGGCCATCAAAATTTACCTTCCTTTGGAGAGAAGAAGGAGAGGGAGAGAGAGAGGATGAGCTGAGTTACCCAACTCCATCCCCATTCAGGCAGCTCAGTCTATGTTTGTCCTTCCTTTTCGAGAGGACCATGACATCAGGAAAATGATGACATGAATTGCAGTTGACTCTGCCCAAGCTCCAATTAAGGATTGTATCCAGTCATCCTGATCAATATTGGTCGGTGGATCCAGAGGGCAGAATGTGAGGCTGGTGACTTTGCACAGCCCTCCCTCCCTCTTATTTACAGTTGAAGAAAATTAGGTCTTCCTAACTCCACATTTAGTATTCTTGATATCATCCCACTCTACAATTGTTTGATTAGTCAGTATCCTTTTCCATTCATAGATGTCTTCATTTCATGGAAGGTGGCTGCTTGTTCTCCTGGGAGCCAAGGAAAAATAGTAAAATCACTATCATTTGACTCATGCTTCCCCAGCACCAGATCCTGTCAGGGACTATGATTGGAGCTTTGCTCACCTCAAAACCTGCTGCCCTGGAAACTACGACTATGCATGAAAGATGACTGTATCTACTCTTCCATATGTAATCTAAATGAGAACAACAAATTAACAAAATAAATAATAGGTCCTTTACTTCTATGAGGCCAAGTAAATGTAGAAGCAGTCATGTATAGAGACACTGTATCCTTAGAATTCAGTAATTAAATGGTCTAAGAAAATAGTTATAAACCGTAGTTACTAGTGAGCACTCTGGTGGGTTGATACCGCATTACATGCAGGTACAAAGGAGAGTGGGTCAATAATTACTACCCTCCCTGGAAAATTGATTTGGATCCCCCTTTTTGAGCCAGCAGTCACTGTTATTTGCAGAAACACTACCTAATCCAGCAATGTGACTGAAACTACTTTAAAAACAAAAACATACCTCAATCTTTTGTAATCATCGAATTCTCAGGACATCAGGCCTCTTAAAAGTAGACTACTGTCTAGATCCAGAGCCTCAGGCACCAGCCTAGCTCAGACCTCAAGAATATATTCCACATGGAGAGTATGTTACATGAGAGAAGAGGGAGTAGACAAAGGTAATGTAGACAGAAGAAAATAATTTCTATTCCTTGCCATCTTCACAGAATCACAGAAATTCAGAATCTTAAGGGAACTCCAAAGCCATGTAATGTAACTTATAATTCAATATGAACATCTTCCAGAACATAATGAGATTTGAAACTCTAGGCATCCTGAGAGGCATAAGTGAAGAAGAAGTACATTCCAGAAATAGAGACTACTTAGTGCAAAGGCACCTAGAAGATGGAGTTTTGTACATCAGAACAGCAAAAAATCCAGTCTGTTTGAAATATATGAAAAGAATTAATAGATAATAAGACTGAAAACTTAGGTAAATGCCAGGTTGTAATGGGCTTTAAATACCAAACAGAAAATTTTATCTTGACCCTATAGCAATATGGAGACACTCAAGTCAAACTTACCTTTTTGTGGTTCACAGGAATTATATCATCATTAAGGCAAGTATGAGATGTTAGTTGTTCTGCTTTTGGCAGAGAGAGCACTCCCAAAGAAATTTCATAACTTAAGTCTCTTATAACTGCTATATCTGCTCCAGTAGCAGACTTGGAATCTGTTTCCCAATGCCCTCATCTATCTTTTCTTACAGTTCTGTTGGTGTGTAATATACTATTCTTGCAAAATTGCTTGTTTTCTTAATCAGCCAAATATTCTCCAACATGCTTTAAACCTTCTAATTCTTGTATTTATACATGAACACATCTTTTCTGAGAATAGAATTTGTCATTTTAATTATTATTTTCAGTTATCAAGCATTTTTTCCCTTCCTTCTACTCTTTCTACTCTGCCAGTGGTTCATCTGCTTATGCTTCAGTGTCTTTTACTGAGTTTTCTTCCACCTCAGATCTTTCACAATTTCACACGCTTTTTCTCCCTAATATTCCTCTGTTGCTTATTTTCTTACTCCCTCCCATTTAATTACATATCTCTCCCGGGAGATTGGACCTTAATCCTTTTGTAACCTCTTCTTACATTAGGTAATTTGAATTTTGTTAGCCTCAGTGTCCAATGCTAGTGACTTCTGGGGGATAGGACTGGTAAAGGTGGATGCCTGTTCACTTTCCCTCAGGTGTAGTAGAGTACTACACACAACATTTACAATGATATCCTGCCCCAGTTTCCACTGTTCCACAGCTGAGTACTATTGCAACAAAAAGTTCAGTTTCTCTCCAGTCTCAGTCAGAGTGGGCTTTTTGTTTTTCTGAAGTGCTGGGGTTAGTATGTGGATGGGGAAAGATGAGATCTGTTGAGTCATTAGGTAAACTTTTAGAACTCATTCAGAAGTAGTAGTGGCAGGAGAAAAGGTGCAAAGTGAGTGTCTTAGAGGTTATTAATTAACATTCTCTGTTGTTAGTTCACAAAATTTTCACCTTCTTAGCATTCATAATGACTTAAAGCAGGGATCCAGCTGAAATTACTTTTGTCTTGTGCATGATTCCTATTTTGGAGAGATTAGCAAAACATAGGACCTATAATTCTAAGGAAAAGGATAATATGTCCACGTCAAATAGAATGATAACTATTCTTATAGCATGTTACAAAGCCTATTAGAGGTATATTTTTGGGATAAGTAAAGATACTGGAACCAAGTAAAAGGCTAATAAGAGCTTTATACCACTGATCAGTTAAAAAAACTGAAATAAACTTGCCTCTAGATTATAAAACAACTAAGTTGAGTGGAAAGAAAAGGCTTTCCATGGGCAAATCACATCAGCTCAGCCCAATATTATGTAGACAAAGAAGTTTGTCAAAAAATGGCTGTCATTCAGATTTGTTTGTGGGAAAGGAGTTGATGATAGCAATTCAGGACCAGGTCATTGCCATAATAAATTATGGAAGGATTTTCCCTAAGGAATTTTGATTTAGTGATATGTGCAGATCATGTAAGGAAAAACTGGAGACAGTGTGATGTATCATTGTAAGCTATAAAATTTTGGTACCTGACAAATAACTAATAAGACATGACCAGGTGGTTCGAATCATGTCAGTAATTCACTGTTGTTTATGGAATGACAAATATCCATACTACAAATACACACTTCAAAGTACCTTGGAGAATTCAGCCAATATTGGAACCAGATCATTAGCATAGACCAAATGTCTCTGTACAATTAACATGCAACTTTAAGAATAATATATTTAATAGAATTTTGCTATCTGAAATATTCATAATCTCCAAGCTTCATGTGATAGAAAAAAAAAACCTTTCATATAAATGATCCTAAGGAGATTAAGATCCTATAGGAACAAAATAAAATACTTATCTCTTTTGTCCTCTCTGCCATTGATGTTGTACTGAGGATGCTCTCAATGAATCTATAAAAGAGGAGGTTACATCTTAAGATGTACATCAAACTATAAAAAGCTATTACACTCTCCAGCTGGGCAACAATCCATAAAATACTTAAAAAAATGTGATAATAGGTAGCTATGTAACACAGTGGATGTAGTATAGGACTTGAAGTCAGGAAGACTTAAGTTCACATACTGCCTCTGACACAAACTGTGTGACCCTGGAAAAATCACTTAACTTCAGTCTGACTCAGTTTCCTCATTTGTAAAGTGGAGATTAGCATCTATATCCCAGTGTTACTAAGAAGATAGAACAGCATAAGAATGGTGAACTGTCTTGCAAACCCTATAGTGCTACAGAAATGCTGATTATGACCCTGATGATGATGACAGTGACTTCCCCCAGGATTGTTTCTGTTTGAACCTCACTGAAAAAGATCAGAATAAGATAACAACACTACATTTATAGCAACTCTTCAAAATTTACTAAGTATTTTCCTCACAACAAACCTGCGGTCCAAATTCCATTTCCAGCTTCAACTTCCACTTATTTATGGTTCATGTTATTGTAGGAAGCAGCAGGAAATGACAATACAGTGAGTGTTGATTAGGTCTGACTGTATTAATGAGGAAAATACGGATACCCAGAGGAAACAACACCTACCTTACACACCTACTGAGATAGGAGACTGAGAAATATGCTTCTCATGAGGTAAAAACACCAGAAAAATAACTAGATTTCTGAGAGCTAAGGACCTAAAATAGATTCTTCTCAGTGTGCAGTCTAAGAAAAACAAATAACATTTACCCAAAAACCAAAACACTGATAGGAGCAAGATACATATTATTTAACATATAGATATGACCTTCTTGTTGGTTTGGGAGTGGGTTAAAGTGTATTAAAATGAATTAAATATCCAGACAGACTTTGACAGATTCCTGAGCCTAGATATTGTCAATTTGTTTCATTCAGCCGTGTGACACACACATACATGCACACACATATGTATGTGTACCTGTGTGCATACATGATGCATATATGTTTCTATATACACAATACACATATGTATATACACTATGCACAGATACACATGCACACATAAGGGTGTATATGTGTGGACATGTGTAGTTTTCTCTCAAAGACTGAAAGAGCTGAGACAAATATAAACAGGCTATCACATTGGAGGCGACACATTATTGAGGGTTTGGGGAGAGTCTCAAATTATCTGATACCAGTGGACATGAATAGGAACAACTACGTGATGCAATGATTTTAACACTGGACCTGAAGTCGGACAGATTTGAGTTCAAATCCATTCTCAGACTTTAACTAGCTCTGTGACCTTGAACTTAATTATATTTGCCTGTTTCCTCATCTGTAAAATGAGTTGAAAAAGAAAAGGACAAACCACTCCAGTATCTTTGCCAAGAAAACCCAGATGTGGTCACAAAGAGTCAGACACAACCGAAAGGACTGAACAACAGCAAAAGCATATGAATGGATGCCATATTCCTTTGGAGGATGCCAAAGGCATGAGGTGAAGAATCTATTATCAAGTACTCTATTACCAAAAACAAACGAACAAAAAACAGAAGAAGAAGAAGAAGAAACAAGATCGTATCAATAACTATATCACTGGGGTGAGTTTTCTGAAGTATAGGTCTGACTACATCACCTCCTCAGTGAGCTGCGATGGTTTCCTTCAGAATCCAATATAAAGTTCTATTTTTTGCATTCAAATCTCTTCTGGTGCCCCTCTATCTTCTATCTTCTTACACCTTGATCTAACTACACTGGCCTGCTTGTTTCAGGAAAACCACAATAGTCTATTTCCTCCCGTCTCTGGACTTTGCACTGGCTGTCTTCCGTGTCTAGAACATTCTTGATGGGGTCCAGGCCCTGGAAGCGCCCTTGAACTCTCTTTGAATTTCCCCACTTAATCTGGTGTTCCTCTGAGACTATAATCTTCTCAACCGATCTTTCATTATTTCTAGGCCCAATTCTGTTATCCTTAACTTATCCCAGGCTGTCATTGTCTGTTGTCTCTGGATTGCCTTCTGTTGCTTCCCACCCTTTATCCTATCTAGACCTCATTCTTCCTGGGTCAAGTGGTCCAGCTCCCTGGAGTTCTTCACCCTCCTCTGTTACCTTACAGTCACCCCAGCCTATCGGTCATTCCCATCAAGATCTTCCTTAGACCTCTCCTCCTGTCACCCCAGATAACTTAGCTCTGCCTAGATCCCTCCCACAGTCTTTCTATGTATAAAATCCACCTTGCTTTCATGAAGGTGCTCAGATTCAATCTGGTTCACTTGCCAATATTGGCATCACAAATGCTGATTCCTTAAGAGTCTAGCCAATGCTGAGATTCCTTAAGAGTCTGGCCAATATGTGCATTATCCCTTGTTACTGAAAGACCATGCCATCAGAGAAATAATGGCATGATTTGCACTTGACTTTGTTTTTGAGTGAGGGAGGGCTGTGCAGGTCACCAGCCTCACTTCTACTCCAGAGCCATCTGAATCCAGTGACCAAATATTCATCAGGATGGCTGGAGATGATCTGGAATGAGGCAATTGGGGTTAAGTGACTTGTCCAAGGTCACATAACTAGTGAGTGTCAAGTGTCTGACAGGCTTTTAATAATTTTATTTTTTGGCTGGAGAAAGGCTTGGGTCAAATTCATTGAGATAAGACACACATGTCACTATTTTGGAGTTCCAGAACCCCAAAATTTCAACACTGTGATTTCTCACCTCCACTTCTTGTTTTTCCAGGCTTTCTTTTATACAGTTCAAATCCTACCTTCTGAAGGCTTCTTCCTATCTGCTAAAGCCTCCCCTTTCAGATTATTTGAATCTACTCTCTAATTATTTATGTATCTTCTACCCCAGTCAATTGTGATCTCCCTGAGAGCAGGGACTTTTTCTTCTTTTCTTATAAGTACTTAGCACAGTGCCTGGCACAAAATAAGAAGTTATTAAAGTTTGTTACCTGAATGAATTACCCAGAAGTTTAGATCCAGCATTTTTCTTTCATTGTAGAGACTGAACGTATAGATTTTTTCAGTTTCTATATCTGGTATTAAATTATGGGAAAAAAAGATAATAGTTCTTATTTAGAAATATCATTTCATTAGTATAACAGCTCCATGCCAGCTTGTCTCTTACTCAGTAGAGAGTTTTCCAAAGCTCAGACTCACACAGCAAATGAGACAATGAATAATTTAATTAATCACAGTTAAGTTACACAGCTAGCAAGAATCAGTAAGGATTTTAGCTTAGGTCTTCCTAAATAAATTCTACTATTCTATTCACTATGGCACATTGTCTGTGCCTAGATTGATTCATTTTCATGCAAATATTTTGTGGTAATGATTTTAATTAGTAATCAAACATAAATGCTGCCATTAAAATCCTCAGCTTTAAAAATGAAAAAATGCTTTTTAATTGGAAACTATGTTGAGTTTTTTTTTTTTTTCTATTTAAATGTATTTGCTATGTTTGATGTTCCCTGAAGGTCAAATTTTCTCCTATTTAAAATGTCTTGCAAAATGAAAGCACAAATATAATTTTGTGTAGGCAGTCATCAACCTCACTTCATTTCAGTTTAGCTACCATCTCATTATATTCTCTGAGGTCCTTGTAATTCTAAACAATAATATGAGAAATTGCCATTTGTTCATTAGTAAGGCTCACCATCCCCTTTATTCTCCACACAATCAGTTGAATATATTTGAAGACAACACTCAATTGTGCCTAGAATACCAATTTCTTCTTTTTTCTTCCTTCCCGAAGCCTCTAAAAATGTTTTCTAAATTGCAAATGGAAGTGAGCATTTGAAACTCTAAGGTACTCTTGCTTTTAGTCTATATTGTCAATTTGAGGAAAGTAAATAGCTTTATGCTGAAAAAGTTTCTAACAATAAGTTTCTAACAACACCATTATCTCAATAATAGCTAGGAAAGAAATGTGCATACCCAACATGCACATTAGTAGGACATGGTTCATAAAATGCTATAGGGAAAGAAGAAAAGGGGGAAAAAAACTCAAAGAATTCAATAACCACAAAAAGGAATCTTATAACTTTTTAATTTTACATAAAATAATTTCCCACACTGCTTGGAGAAACTCAATTCAATTTCCTTAGATATGAAATAGTCTTACAATAATATTAAAACTAATTACATTCTATAATCCAAAGATGGAGTAGACATAAAGAAGTACTTTTGAAGATACTTTTCCCAAAGGTCATTAAAATGAATGTGTTTTATCGAAGGTAACTCTTTTTGTTCTACACAAAATAAAAATGTTTGTTTCTGAAATATTATCCAAAATACCTGATTTAACTAAAATAATAGTTGTGACATCGATTTCCACTTAATTAATATAGTGCAATCAAATTATCAAAGGGATAGAAAATTCAGCGTCTTTGAGAAATAGATTCATTCATTCATATTACTTCAACTATCACCTCTATTTTGTGACTCTCAGATCTACATGTACAATATTAATTTATACATTTCTGTACAAATCATTTCTAATTTATTTACCTACCTTCACCTCAAAAATCAATACATCAAAACTGTCTCCTCACTATTATTTAAATAACATCTGATTAAGTTTTCCTTCGTAATAAGTTGCTACTCAATATTGTCCAATAGATCCTCCTAAAACATTGTTTTCATGTGGATTCATTTCCTCATTCCTCAAGAACCTGTGATGAATCCTTTGTGCTTACCAGATCAAATCAGCTTGGTGGAGAAAAAATCATCTAACAATTTTCTTCATCTTACCTATACTGTCTTATCTCCAACCTTTCCCAAACATGGAAATATTTTTCCAGAAAAGGTAATTTTACAATAGCATTTGAATGTTATTTCTTGTTTCTAAGTTTTGTTTTTCAACTATACTATCAGTATCTTACTGTCAAAACTTTTATCTTCTGCTTCTTTTGGATCTTTCCTAATACTTAATGTAATGGTTAATAAGGTCCTGTGGATATGGCAACACAATGTCAAAATATTGGAATATTCAGATTAAAAATAATGATAAAAGCAACATTTATATAGACTTTTGAGGTTTGCAATGCACTTTACAAATATTATCTCATTTCATCCTCACGGCTATGCTGGCAGGTAAGTGCTATTATTATTGTCATTATACAGAGGAATAAACTGAAGCAGATAGAGATTAAATGACTTGCTTAGGGTCATGCAGGAAGTGTCTAAAACTAAATTTGGACTCAGATTTGTCTGACCCCAATTCCACTATGACACATAGATTTCTGCTGGGAGCAAGAAATAAGAAGATATAAAAAAATAGTTTGTTTCCCAATTTGGTATGTTACTTATTACTGGAATTTCCAAGCAGATGCTGAATTAAGACTTGGAGGGAATGTTTTAGTAGAAATTCATATTTTTGGTAGTAATTAGTACTAGTTAACCTCTATGGTGCCCTCAGTCTCCAAAAGCCTAGGATTCAAAGTAATTCCCTTGGCCTTTAAAATAGATAACACTTCCCTAATGCTTTGAGGATTGCCAAGCACTTAAAAAATTATCCTCACAACAATATAGGAAGTTATATGTTATTATTATTATTTTTATTTTACAGATGCAGAAACTGAAGAATACATAGGTTAAGGAGTTTGCCCAAGGTCACACAGGCAATAAGTATCCAAAGCTGGATCTGAACTCAGGTTTCCAGACTCTAAGTTCAGAACTCTATCTGCTATGCCATTGAGTTTCCTATGACACAGAAAACATGCTTAAGTTTAGGTTCAGTGAAAATTTCTTTCATTTTTGCAAAAACATATATAATCAATATTTTTTCATGGCCCTGAGACTTTATTGCCATGAAATTCAATACTAGAAGTTTACAAGTGCCAACACTGTGTTAATTAATGCGGAGATGTATGTGTGTGTGTGTGTCAGTGTGTGTGTGTGTGTGTGTCTGTGTCTGTGTATTAGCTTCTTTCCTCAAGGAGCTTACTTTTGAATGAGGGAGGTAATTTACGTATGGCCAATAAGGACTTATGATCTGTGAAGTCCCAAGAAAACCATAGAGCAGTCCACTACCATAGTTTTTTTGCAGGATCAATGGTATTTGTGGTATGATTATGGTTCTCAGTGAAAGAAGTAGAGGCATGAAAAGGAAAGTAAGGGAAGCTGGGAGGAAAATGGTTGCGAAGAAAAAGGTCCAAGAAATAAAATTGCTTAGCTCTTCTGAAGTTTATCTTCCATTTAGCTTACTAAAAAGCATAGCTTAATAAAAAATGAGTGAATTAATGAGTTAAAAGTTTTGGAGTTATTTGAAACAATTGTCCAATTTTCTTTGAAACTCACAACTGTGCAGTAGGTCTTCTTTCTTGCAGTCCCATACTCATTCCATACCACAGTACTTTATTTTCTGGATTATTTTGTTTGCTCCAATTACCCTTCAAATTCTCTAATTCCATCTTCACTATTCACATATCCCAACTATATATAGCCCCAGAACACACATGTTAAAAAAAAAAAAAGATAAATAGGATCTCAGTCGGTCCCTTCTCAGAATTTTCCTAACTTTTACTATTCAGTTCCCTGTTCTTATGTTATTTGAACCTGTTCCTTCAGTACTGATATTCTTATAACCATTATCTGGAATATACTTGGTTATTTGGATTCTACTTTGATTTCAAACTGTATGTGGATTATTACTACTAATCTAAGAATAAAATTATTGGAAGACATCTCAGAGGATTACTTATTCTAATTTACACTTGATCCAGAATTCTATTGGGGGAAAACTCAGCCTCTACTTAAAGACTTACAGTGAAATGAAGGCTATCAGCTTTCAAGGCAATCCTTTATACTTTTAAAGAGTGAAAATTGTTACTTCAAGTCAAATTTGTCTCTCTGCTTACCGGTTTCCTACCCTAGCTATCAGTTCTTCTTTCTTGGGATAAAGAAAACAAGTGTATTCCTTTTCTTTAGGTCAGCCCTTCAAATACTAGAAGATAGCAATCATAGACCCTTATACCTTTTCTTCCCCAGATCAAATATCACCAGTTGATTCAAGTAATATTTATCCTTTGTTGCCCTACTCCTCTTGTAACCTGAATCATAATTCTTTCCTAGATGAAAAGCTTTTCTGTGTTCCTCTCTCTCTCTCTCAATCCTCACATCTAATCAGTATGCCACATCTTTTGACTATGCCCCAAACATCTCCCTAATCTATTCCCAGCTCTGATCTTCCAGTGCTACTGTAGGCAAACCAGCAAGAATGATAAACAAAGATCAGAAAGGAAAAAAAGACTACTTTGAAGCATACATAAAAAAGGCAAGTATTTAGTGCAAAAGTTTATAGCTTTCTGGCATCAAATGGGGGTTTGTTTTGTTCTGGGTTTTTTTTGGCCTTTGTTAATTTATATGGCAACAGAGAACATTAAGGAGTTTCATCACACAGACACTTGTGCAGTTCTTTGTAGTTTTTTGGGTAGAAATATAAAAATGGCTTTAAGCGATTCATACTTAAAATAAGGGATTTGACAGTAATTCAATAGAATTTTTGATACCCCAGGTTAAAGATTTGACTAAGGATGAGGACTTTCTACTGAATTAGCAGGAGTGAGTTGAAAGAACAAAAATAAATTTCGAGAAATTCTTCCAGCTTCTGCTGACTAACTGGATGCATAGGCCTTCCTAACTTTGGGCCATGCTCTGGGGCTAGGGAGAATGAAAGAACTTCACCTTTCTAGAAGAGAAGAGGTTTACAAGCAGCCACAATTCAGTAGATAGTAGCACTGATATCACGAAGAGTTTAATGACTAGCAGTTGCTATCAGAGATGCTTACCAGTAAAAATCAGAGAAGCAATGTCTCCCAGAGATTACATGGTCTTCACTATAGAAATGTAAAGAGTAGTATTATATCATTGAGGACTCTGGAAATTCTAGACCATGTGCCCAAGACACAGGTCCTCACAGGTATGCCATCCAATGCTGTGCCCCACACATATTCCCTGTGTGCTTTCCCTACACACATATTTCCTGACCACATGTTACCTATTTTATGATTCTGTACAGTCAATTCATGTCATTCACAGTAGTTATGTTCTATAAAGACAACTGTGATCATTGAATTAACACATACTTAATGACTGATCCTAGGGGAAATAAAGGGTTATATTCCTGCTAGCCTCTGGTCACATTTACTTTTACACTTTATACAACTGCTTCAAATCTAGATCAAGTAATTTTCTCCTCACTTTTTCTGAAGATACCTTAGTATTGATTCATTAACAATGAACTCATGGCCAATAGCACTGAGCCATGCTTGAATGAAATTTTTCTAATGCGTGCTTTTTCTATGTAAGGCACATTATAGCCTTCTTGCATTTAAAGTGCTAGACAGCACTTTAACATTATGGTTGGGGGTCATTTTAAATAGTGAAATCACCAACCAAAAGCAAAAATGTGAAAAAAAATGGCATTAAATTGACTATGAAGAACACACATTTCACTATGAGAACTGAAACAAGAATATGGAGCATTATTTGGTTTGATTTCAGATAGGAATATGGACAATGGATGACTCAATTCAAATGCTTAAACTTAGATTTTTAAGATCTTCTACCACCTGCCTCCTGTTTCTATTCCCAGTACTATCTAACTCTACTCTGCTTCATATGATTCAATCAAACTTCCATGGCCTCATCCCACACTAACAGCTTAGCTCTGTACATTTATACAGACTGTCCCCTCACAATCAGAATATATTTCTTCCTGAGCTTCCTATATGTTTCAAGGTCTTGATTAAGGCTTCCTGGAAGCCTTCTCTGATTTGCCCTCATGAAAGAGATTTCTTCTTCCTCAAGTGCTACATAATACTTCAAATCCCTCATTTGCCCCTACATTTTCCCTTGTATCTGACATATCTGTGTACATGTTATGATAGGACCAATATCTACCGTTGTTTCCCATCTTCTAGATTTCCCCTAAAAGGTAACAAAGAAGGAGATTTAATTGATTCAGTGTGGGGTAAAACTTAAGCTATCCTTTCTTAGATACTGTTTACTATTGATGTCTATGCTGATGTGACTGTTCAGACTGTTAGGGACATAAAAAAGTTCCCACCTACATAGGGTTTACAAATTGATGGATATCAGAAGATCATTGTGATTTATCACATACTGTCCTGCTGAACAGACCTTTTCTCATATGGAAATTACTTGGGATGGACTCTATCAAAGCTAATTGACACTATACATCATTTGTATATCTTTGCCATGTTAGAGCTAAGTAAATCTTTACATATATATATATATATATATATATATATATATATATATATATATATAACTATTTGATTAACTACGATAACCCATTTTGTCACAGCACTTGAATTAATAAGATTCCACCTTATCCCTTACACATCTTATCACCCAATCATATTGCAAACAATAGACTGTCAATTTTTTACCTTTGCACCTCAGCATTTTTTTAGGAGAGTGCCACATACACAGTAGGAGGCTAATAAATGTTTGAATTGAAACAAATTGATCTTTTCCTTCCTCCAAACTTTATTATCTTTTCTTCTCAGAAATTTCTTCTACTTACTCCAATCAAATGTTGTAGATATTTAGTTTATATTTACTTTACATAATTTAGCTTGTGTAAAACAGTTTGAACTCTGTAGGAAAAAAAATTGTGAAAATAAAGACTTAGAAGTCAGAATGAAAGTATGTTTCTTCCTTGTAATTAATTAAATCAAACTCTCTGTAAACATTCATATTTTCCTTCTCCATTGCATTTACTATAAAAAAGAACCCAAGTAAAAAGACACTACTTTTCTACTCTGAGTGACTGCTTTTATTCAATTTTCTTAGCATAGAAGGATCACCAAGTTACGTTCATTTTTTTCCACACACATACCCCTTACCACCTTATAATGATTCCTTTCCTAGTTCACATGTAGGAAATGTAGCAAAAAATTGACAAAGAAAATCATAGTCTACCAATGAGAAAGTAAATAATTATACAGCTCTTCAGGTCTTGAGGCTAGAAATGTCATTATAACAATCAGATGTTTTTTCATCTGTCTTCTGATTTTTACAAGTAGGAAATGGAAAGTAATTTTGTACATGTCCATACGGCCGAAGAGCATGGGCCAGATGTACCTGTGTTTGTCAGTCAATCTGGCCTAAATTTTATGTAAAGCTACACAGTTGATATGAAAGAGGCTTTTCACATATAAATATAATACATATGAGTGTGTATAATATGCATGTGTATATGTGTACATGTATATATGTATGTACATGTATGTATATATGCATATATACATATAAACATATACTTGTGTGTTTGCATGTGTGTGTATGTGAGAGAGAGAGAGAGAGAGAGAGAGAGAGAGAGAGAGAGAGAGAGAGAGACAGAGGACCACTGAAGCATTGTGAATTGTTTGCTGGCTTAAACTCAAGAAACCTGGATTCAAGGCACACCTCTGATATTTTCTAGCTGTGTTACCCTGCAAAAGTTACTTGATCTCTATTTGCCTCAGGCAACCCTCTCGGAAAACTGAGTCATAAACTGGTTTTAATTTACATCTGTGGAAGAATTCTGAACACCAAGAAGATTACAGATTATTCTCATATGATTTTTAATTGTGTTTTCAACATATTCTCATATGATTTTTAATTGTATTTTCAACATAAAGCTCACTTCCTTACTTTAAAAGCTAAATGAATTTTGTCTCTCCTCTTTCTTTTTGAGATATGAGAATGTTATGCCTAATATTTTGTCATGAAACAGGAGATTTGAAATTTGCATTTCTGATTGGAAAAAAGCAATAAGAAAACATAGCCTCTGACAATCATTTAACCATCCTTATGAAATATTTTGATTCTTTTTAGTGCCATATACATCAAACAGTATTCTCTTATATTTAGCATAATTTCTTAATGCTTTAAGAAAGGAACTCTTTTAAAATATTTCAGTTTTCTTTTGGGAGAAGAAAGGCTTCTTCCCTCATCATAAAAATAATAATGATCTAGAAAGTTCAATCACAGTTTTTGGGTTTGAGTTTCATGGTTATCGACTTTGTCCTGACATCTCTTTTCTGAATGTTATTTTCTTTCCTTGAGAAAACAAAATGGAAGTAGATTAGTTCTGCTTTCTCACTGCAGAATCATAATGGAATCCTATGTCTTCATATTTCCTCTCTTAATCCCAGTATAATTAAAATTATTATTTTCATGATTATTTGTTACTAGCCAAATTATACCCAAACTCACATTTACATTGACCTTTACTTGATTAAGATGTTCTACCCAATCCAAGATCATAGGAAATCTCTCTTTTCTCAAGAATTTCAGCATCTGACTCATCATCTACTTTTCCTCTTCAAATTCTGTTCTTATGATAAGGGGCTTCAAAATCCATATTGAGGATACCTCCAATTTCTTAAAGGCATAAATCTTCAGTTACCTTGAAGGGATGGTCATACCCTAAATCTTTTCATTATGCATAAGGAATGCAGTTCCTTAATAAAAACTCTGACACTCCTTTAACTGACCATAACCTCCAATCATTCCATCAATATCTATGCCGTATTTTACCTAAACTATTCTTCATTCTTATTATACCCTTAAACTCTTCAATATTTTGTTGGGTCATTACTCCTGCTCCCAATCTGCTTTTGTTTCTATGAAATATTCTGGAGCTTATTTCTTCTTGGCTTTTTATGGAGGTTTTTCCCAGCCCTGATATCTGAATCTAAAGGTAACATGGTAATCTAGGGTGGGGAGAAGGGGAAAAAGAAGACAATCTATTTCCAGTATTAGGGAATAAGCATTTATCAATCACCTACTAAGTGTAGGCACTGTGCCAAGGGATTTACACATGTTATTTCATTTGACACTTGAAACAACCCTGTGAGGTAGGTGAAATTATTTCCCCTATTTTCAAATTGTGGAAACTGAGGCAGACAGACTAAGTGTCTTGCCCAGGATAAGACAACTGGCAGATATGAGGCTAGATATGAACACAGCTCTTTTACTTTGATTAGAACTCATCATTCTATCCATGATGCTGCTTAGCTGCCCAGGAGCAGTTAAAACATAAGATTATGTTATTACTATCAGATACATTAAATTAATTTAGGGGACCTGAATCTATTGCCATATAATCTGAATGAGAATTTCATTATTTTCCCTTAAGAATTTAAAGATTGAGTTTGAAATTTTAGAATTTAAAATAATAAAATATGTTATTGACTCAGTTCTTTATCTCCTGCTTTTTGTGTTTATTTCTACAAACACATTAATAATTTAATCTTACTATACATAATAGATGAAGTGTTGAAAAGTATTAAAAGAAAAAATAATGTTTTCCATTCATATTCATTTTAAAATCTTAGATACGCTTTTATGGAACAAACCTGTGATCTTAACACTTACTATGTCATGCCAAAGATCAGTAACACTCATTTAAAAAGCATTCTTCTTTTATGAGTGTTTAGTTAATGAACATTTAATTCTCTCTTACAGTTCCTGCATAAAAAGATCATCAAATGGATAATTGATTGGCATGATCTTTGTATATATGGTAAAGGATCACATCTATTAAATTGTAGTACGTAGTTAATTCTCATTTCATTGTGATGTCTCATTGACTCTACAGATTGAATCTTTAATAAGTAGCTGTGTTGCTATGCCAAGTATTCAGCAGAATTCAAGCACTAGAAAAACCCTGTGGCAACAATTTATCTTACTGAATCACTTCACTAGGATCAAGTGCATTCAACTGTGAGATGTTTAATACTAAATATGAGGAAAAGACTTTGAAAATCTTTTTCATTTATTTATTTTTAGTATTCAACATTCATCTCCATAAGATTTTTGAGTTCGAAATTTTCTCCCCATCTCTCCCCTCCTCCACTGAAAAGCACTGTGCATTCTGATTGGCCCTTCCCCCAATATGCTCTCTTCTATCCCACTCCCTCCCTTCCCTTCCCATCTTCTCTCTTTTCTTGTAGGGCAAAATAGATTTCTATACCCCATTGCCAATATTTCTTATTTCTCAGTTGCAGGAAAAACAATTCTCAGCATATGTTCCTAAAACTTTGAGTTCCAACTTCTCTCCCTTCCTCTCTCCCCACCCATGCCCACTGAGAAGGCAAGCAATTCAATATAGGCTATATATGTATAGCTTTGCAAAAGATTTCCATAATAGGCATGTTGTGTAAGAATAACTATATTTCCCTCCATCCTATCCTGCTCCTTATTTATTTTATTCTCTCTTTTGACCTTGTTTACCCCAAAATTGTTTACTTCTAATTATTCCCTCCTCTCATTTGCCCTCCCTTCTATCATCCCCCCACCACACTTATTCCTTTCTCCCTAACTTTCCTGCATTGTAAGATAGATTTTCATACCATATTGACTGTACGTGTTATTCTCTCGTTAAGCCAAATGTGATGAGAGTAAACTTCACTTTTTCCCTCCCACTGCTCCCCTTTTGCCTTCCATTGAAAAAAGTTTTTCTTGCCTCTTCTATGGGAGAGAGTTTGCCTCATTCAGTTTTTCCATTTCTCCTCCCATTATATTCCTCTCTCACCCCCAAATTTTGGGTTTTTTAGATATCATCCCCTCCGATTAAACTCACCCTGCGCCCTCTGTCTATGTATGTGTGTGTGTGTGTGTGTGTCTGTATGTGTGTGTATAATCCCTCCAACTACTCAAATACTGAGAAAAGTTTGAAGTTTTATAAATATAATCTTTCCATGTAGGAATGTAAATAGTTTAACTTCAGTAAGTCCCTTAGGATTTCTTTTTCCTGTTGACCTTTTCATGCTTCTCTTGATTCTTGTGTTTGAAAGTCAAATTTTCTATTCAGGTCTTTTCATCAAGAATGCTTGAAAGTCATCTATTTCATTGAGTGATCATTTTTTACCCTGAAGTGTTATACTCAATTTTGCTGGGCAGGTGATTCTTGGTTTTAATCCTAATTCCTTTGACTTCTGGAAGATGATATTACAAGTCCTTTGATCCATTAATATAGAAGCTTCCAGATCCTGTGTTATCTTGATTGTATTTCTACAATACTGGAATTGTTTCTTTTTAGCTGCTTGCAATATTTTCTCCTTGACCTGGGAACTCTGGAATTTGGCTACAATATTCCTAGGAGTTTTTCTTTTAGCATCTCTTTCAGGAGGTGATCAGTGAATTCTTTTAATATTTATTTCACCCTCTGGTTTCAAATTATCAGGGCAGTTTTCCTTTATAATCTCATGAAAGATGATTTCTAGGCTCTTTTTTTTTGATCATGGCTTTCAGGTAGTCCTATAATTTTTAAATTGTCTCTCCTGGAACTATTTTCCAGGTCAGTTATTTTTCCAATGAGATATTTCACATTGTCTTCTATTTTTTTCATTCTTTGGTTTTGGTTTGTAATTTTTTGCTTTCTCATGATGTCATTAGCTTCCATCTGCTGCATTCTAATTTTTAAAGAACTATTTTCTTTAGTGAGCTTTTGAACCTCCTTTTCCATTTGACTAATTCTGCTTTTTAAAGCATTCTTCTCCTCATCGACTTTTTGGACCTCTTTTGCCATTTGAGTTAGTCTATTTTTGAGGGTATTATTTTCTTCAGCATTTTGTGGAGTCTAACAAGCTGTTGACTTACTTTTGATGATTTTCTTGCATCACTCTCATTTCTCTTCCCAATTTTTCCTCCACCTCTCTTGCTTGATTTTCAAAATCTTTTTTGAGCTCTTCTATGGTCTGAGACAATTGCATATTTATTTTGGAGGTTTTGCATGCAGAAACCTTGACTTTTATACCTTTTTCAAGTGGTATGCATTGGTCTTCCTCATTCAAGAGGATGGAAGAAAATACCTGTTAACTATTAATTAACCTACTATAGTCTTATTTTTTTTCCTTTTTTCTGGGCATCTTCCCAGATAGTTGCTTGACTTCTGGGTCTTTTGTCAAAAGGAGGGTATACTCTTGGAATCTTTTAAGTTTTAAGTTCCTCCAAGGAAGCACAATCAGAGAAGAGGAATTTACTCCTCTCCTGGTCTGTGCACTGGTCTGAGAGCAAAAACTTTTCTGCCCAGGATCTGTGAGTAGAATTCCCTCTTCACAACTGCCACCCGTTCCACCTTCACATTCTTCCTTATTCTATAGCCACTACTCAGGGTTGAGATCCATATCAATCACTCAATTCCCCCAGGGTCTTTAGGCCAAGGGCTCCAAAAATCGAAGCTGCTGCTGCAGTGGCTGGTGCTGGTATGACCAGACTCTTTTCCCTTCTCACTCAGGTGAAAGAGCTTTTTCACTGACCTTTGTAGTTATCTTTGGTGTTTGTGGGTTGAGCAATCTGGGAACTGCAGTTGCTGCTGGGGATTCAGTCACCTGAGCTCCAGTCCTGCTCCAGTCCTATCCTTGTGCATGGTCAAGGTTGAGATGTACTCTTCTCAGATCCCTGGTGTGATAGACTTTTCCTGTCAGCCTTCCAGGCTGTCTTGGTTGGAAATCTCTTTCATTCTGTCATTTTTGTCTTCTGCTGCTCTGGAATTTGTTTAGAGTCATTTTAAGAAGTATTTTATGGCCTATGGGGACAGTTTTTAATAGGCTCTTCTTTCTACTCAACCAAGCCGAGGCTCCACCCCAAACTTTGAAAATCTTAAAGTGCTATGCAAATATGAATTAGTCATGTTTCACTGTTGATGATTGCTGTCTCTAAAAAACAAAACAATGCACTTTTTCCATCTTCATTCAAATTTTTAACACACTGCTTGTTCAAATATCCTTTAGGTTTTGTTTGTTTTTTAAATAAACATTTTCAGAACTCAATTTTCACAGACTATTCAAGTCTTAAATGGCCTTAGAGGTTATGTTGGCCAGTGATATCATTTTACAAGTGAAAAAATGGGCTGAGAAAATTCAGTGACTTGACCAAGACAAACATTGAAATAGTGACAGAGTTGGGTTAGTCCTCTGGTCTCCTGGATCTCAATCCAGTCTTCATTTTGCCATAGCATGCCAGTACTTTCGTTTTGAACCTTTAAAACTCACTTTGCAACTGACCAATTCTATAGCATCCTAGAAATTTCCCAGAACTCAAAGCTAGAAGAAACAGAAGATGGTGAGAGGTAGACAGAAGTAGAGAGAAACCAAGGAAAAGTATACAAAAGAGAATAGTTGAAATCTGTTATGGTTGTATTTAGTCCTCAACTCCATTACCAGCTCTCCAACTCAGAGGGAATTATATGACAACATCATCACAGCAAACATTTCGGGTACATGGATAATATTCAAGTTTCACTACTGGTGGGGGGAGGTGGTGAAGCAGATAGGAAGCTAAACAGCTTCTTTATTCCATGGTAACTGTCTCCAATTATATGAAGATTCAATTTGGACCCACTAAGTATAATGTTCTTAATGATACTGAGAAAAAAATTAGAGATTGAAAGCTTCACACTTGAGTCTGGAAGTCAAGTATAATGAATAGATGATAGTAATAATGCCTACTTTAATTTTACTTAGCTCTAAACCCGTTACCAGCTCTCCAACTCAGAGGGAATTCTATTAGAACACCATCATAGCAAACACTTCGGGTAAATGTATAATATTCAAGTGTTATCATTCCAGTGGTAGAGTTAGGGGTGGGAAGAGAACAGTGGAAAATGGATTCTTTATTTCATGACAACTATCTCTAATTATATGAAGACACTATCTGGACCCAATAAGTATGAAATTCTTAATGTACATGAAGAAAAAATAGAAATTGAAAGCTTTACACTTGAATCTGAAGGTCAAGTAGAATCACTAGATGACAGTAATGCTAGAAAGTACTTTGGACTACAGACAAGAGACATGGAGCATGGGATTACCAAAGAGAAAATTGTGGCTGTGTATGCCAAGATATTTATTTTCATTCTGAAGTCAAAATTCAATTGGAAAAATACATTTAGAGCAATTAACACATATCAATATCAGTCTTAATATGCTAATTTACTTTTGGAAAAGTAAATTGGATGATAGATTTAGAAAGGACCAAACCGAAGACTCATACAATATTAATGAAACACAGGGCCCATTATCAGAAAGGAACTATGGAAAGATTTGAAAGGTCATCTGAAAAAGAAAGGCTGGAACTTATACATCAGATAGCATGACAAAAAATGTAATCAAAAAAACAGAAAAAACTTCTAGGACAAGTAGACCTCACTTTGCAGAAGAACATCAAAAGTTGATGATATGTGTACGCCATTAGGCTAATTTAACATAAGCAGTGTAATTCTTTCTATACATGGAGCGTATGAAATGACTGAGATCCAGGAGAGGAAGGTAAAGGCCTTCTGTGGACAGAGTCTACATATAATCAACCCCTACTTTGCTGAAGAAGAATTGCACAAATGGCTATCTTATGGATTTGCTTACAGAGAGAAATTTATTACAACAATATAAAACTGGTTTAGTGATGCCCTAAATTATAGAAAGATCATCCTTTAGGAAATTGGATCTATGCCCATTTTGTAACTGAATAATAGAAATTGTGTAACATATCACTAAAATTTAGGGGTGGGAGGAATTATCACTTTCTAAAGACCTTAAAAGATGCAATCAAATATCTAGAATGATACAACAGGTGTCCCTAATCTTTTATAAATCAACAGAAAGTCAACCTTGTCTGCAGTTTTCCAGAAAAAAATATTAAACCATTAAAAACAAAAGAACAATGATTTTCACAAATGTAAATACTGATATCCTCAATCCTACAAAAAAAAAAAAATCTGTGAAGATATAGAGATACAAGGAAAGAAATCAAAACCAAGTGAGGATAATGCAAAGGTCATTCCATGTCATATGTTGGAATTGTTCCAAAGATACTTTCAATGAACTTATACATCTCAATATTTTAATCAATCACCAAAAAAATCCATTTTGTCAATCTTATGATAGTCTACTACATATCAAACATAAAAATATCAATATTAGTGTAATTGCTTGTCTTTGAAATAATTCAGTTTGAACTCCATCAATTATAAGATAACAATAACAAGAATAATAATAATAATAATATGCTGATATTTGGCCTTTATATAGTGCTTTAAAGTTTGCAAAACATTTAAAACGTTATAACTTTCAAGGCTCTAATCAACTTTTTAAAGTAGGTAATACAATTTTTACTATTACAGTACCATATAAGGAAACTGAGGAACAGCATGTTTATCTTAACAATAATCACCTCCACAAGATCTATGACAGCTTTCCTATTGTTTGAAGGCATTTGGTGAGAGGCAGTCCTTAATGTCCTATTTTATATCTCTACTTTTCTTTGGCAGTAATTATTAGGAAATTTTCCCAAATCAAACCTGTATTTGTCTATTTGCAATAATAGTCTCATATCGATTATAGTTCTTCCTGCTAATGGTAGGTAGAGTAAATCTAATCCCTCTTCTAAAGGACAATACTTGATATAATTGACAGCTTTCATGTTCTGGATGTTTTCTTTTTTCCAGGCAAAATATTACTCATTCCCTTCAGCTAACCTTGGATCCCCTCACCTTTTATTTTCTCTCCTTTGGAGATTCTCCAGCTTATCAATGTCCTTTCTAAATTTTATGATAAGAATTCAACATAATATTCTTAAATGTAGTCTGATCAGAGTAGAGTATAATAATGCTATGACCTCCCGCTTTCCTCCAACTGCATATTTCACTTATCTATTTGTACATTGCTTACCATGGTTTTCATTATTTCTTATGACACAGTAATCTCATTACATTCATATACCATCACTTCAGTTATTCCCCAACTGATAGACATCCATGCTCTTCCTAGTTCTTTGATTCAATGAAACACATACAAATGTGCTTGCTGAATCTTTACTGCCTATTAGTGATAAGATGGTTGCAAGCAATCCTTTTAGGAAAATGGTCTAAGATTTTTGCCAAGAATAAAAGTCAAATCCATTGGTCCAAAGTTTACAAATTCCACTGCTACCATTTTGAAATCTGAGATATTTGACCATACTCTCAACTCTGTGCTATCATTCATATTCTTACAGTTTTTTGAAGATTGCAGAGAGAACCTTAACAATGACAAAAATGGGGGGTGGGGTGGGATTTAATGTGACAGAGTAGAAGCAGGAACCTGCCTGAGCTTTCCCCCAAACCCCTCAAAATATCTGTAAAAATGATTTCAAACAAATTCTGTAGCAGCAGAAGCCACAAAATGACTGAGTGAAACAGATTTCCAGCCCATGACAATCTAAAAGGCTTACAGGAAGGGTGTTTTGCACCAGGCTCTGAGTAAAACACAGGCCAGTGTGGGATAGGCCAGCATGGGCCAGGTCAGCACGGACTGCACTGGAGCAGGACTTAGGGCACTGAATCACTGGCAAATGTAGCAGTTTTCAGACTTCTCAAACCCAAAAGTCAAAGACAGCTTCAAAGGTAAATGGGAAATGGCTTTCACCTGGGTGATAGAGGAATGTGGTCTGGTATCAACCCCAGCACCGGGACTGCAGCAATCACTGCTGCTGCAGCAGCTGCTTCTGGAGCTGTCTGGTTACAGATGGTAGGGGAATCCAATTGCTGGTCACAATTCTGGGTGGTGGTTCTAGGGCAAAAAAGAATGCTGGTGTGGCAGAGCTGATTACTTCTGTGGAGAGGGAATCCTACTAGCAGTTGTAGAGCAGACAAAAGTGCCTGTGGCTGCTCACAGGCCAGAATGCAGGCCAAGAAAGGAGCAAACAGCTCTTCTTTGATCATACCACTTTGAAGGAACTAAAAATGTACAGCTCCCCAGAGACATCTCTGAAAACAACTGAACAAAACCCCTGAAACTTGGAACAGTATACCCACCACTAAACAAAGAAGTCAAGTAATTTGCTGGAGAATTGTCCCCAAAAGGGGAAAATAAGACCATTGAAGGGTACTTCCTTGGTGAAAAGGTATTTTCTTAAGACAATGAAGATCAAAGTATATAACCAGAAGGAAGACCAAATCATACAACTAGAGAAAGATAGCAAGGTTAAGGCTCCTACATCCAAAGTCTCCAAGAAAAATATAAAATGGTCTCAGATCATGGAAGAACTCATAAAGGATTTTGAAAATCAAGTGAGAGAAGTAGAGGAAAAATTCAGAAGAGAAATAAAAGTGTTGCAAGAAAATCATTTAAAAAAAAACCAAGTCAACAATTTGCTAAAGGAGAACCAACAAAAAAAATGCAGAAGAAAATAATACTTTTAAAAATAGACTAACCTAAATGACAAAAGAGATCCAAAAAGTCAATGAGGAGAATGCCTTAAAAAGAAGAATGGGCCAAATGTAAAGGAAGTCCAAAACCTCGCTGAAGAAAATAATTCCTTCAAAATTAGAATGGAGAAAATGGAATTTAATGACTTTATGAGATACCAAGAAATTATAAAACAAAATCAAAAGAAGGAAAAAATAGAAGACAATGTAAAATATCTCATTGGAAAACCAACTGGCCTGGAAAATGGATCCAGGGGAGGTAATTTAAAAATTATTGGTCTACTTGAAAACCATGATAAAAAAGAACCTAGACATCATCTTTCAACAAATTATCAAGCAAAACTGTCCTGATATTCTGAAACTAGAGGGCAAAATAGATATTAAAGGAATTCACTATTTACCTCCTGAAAGAGATTCCAAAAGGAAACTCCTAGAAATATTGTAGCCAAATACCAGAGTTCTCAGCTCAAGGAGAGAATATTGAAAGCATTCAGAAAAAAAAATTCCAAGTGTTGTGGAAACACAGTCAGGATAACACAAGATTTAACAACTTCTACCCTAATGGATAGGAAGTCTTGGAATATGATATTCCAGAGGTCGAAGAAGATATGAATAAAATTAAGAATCACCTACCCAGCAAATTGAGTATAACACTTCAGGGGAAAAATGGAATTTCAAAGAAATAGAGGACTTCCCAGCATTCTTGCTGAAAAGACCAGAACTGAATGGAAAATTTGATTTTGAAATATAAGAATCAAGAGAAATATGAAAAGGAAAACAGGAAAGAGAAGTAATAAGGGACTCATTAAAACTAAACTGCTTACATTCCTACTTGAAAAGATGATATTTGTAACTGATAAGATCTTTTTCAGTATTAGGGTAGGTAGAAGGAATATGTATGTGGTGGTATGTATGTGTGTATTGCATATATGTATGTATATGAATGTGTGTGTGTGTGTGTGTGTGTGTGTGTATACAGAGAGATGGGGGGAAGGGCAAAGGCCTTTTGGGTAAAAGGTAAGCTGAATATGAAAGGATACCTAAAAAAATAAAATTAAGTTTTGAGAGTAATGTACTTGGGGAAAGAGAAAGGAAGAAGTAGAATGTAATAAATCATCTCACATAAAAGAGGTAAGAAAGAACTTTTACAATGAAAGGGAAAAGGGAGGTGGAGAGATGGAACAAATCAACCTTACTCTCATTGGATCTGACTTAAGGTGGCCATAACATACATTCAGTTGGTTATAGAAATCTATCTTATACTGCATGAAAGCAGTAGGGTAGGAGATAGGAAAAGGAGAATAACAGAAGGGGCAAAAGACTAGGGGAAGAGAAAATCTGAAGCAAACACTGTTGTGGGGGCACAAGTCAAGGGAGAGAATGGAATAAATGGAGGGCAGGACATGATAGAGGGAAATGTGGTTAGTCTTTTGCAACATGACATATTGAAGTGTTTTGCATGTTTACACATATATGACCTATATTGGATTGCGTGTTTTCTCAATGAGGGTGGGTGGGGAGGGAGGATGAAAGAGAACATGGAACTAAAAGCTATAAAAATTAATGCCAAAAATTGTTTTTGCATGAAACTAGGTAATAAGTTGTAAAGACAATGGGGTATAGAAATTATCTTTCCTTACAAGAAAATAGAAGGGAGAGGGATGTGAAAGGGGGGGTGATAGAAGGGAGGGAAGATTGGGGAAAGGGGTGGAGGGAGTGGAGAGATGAGGAGAAAATTTGGAATTCATAGTATCAATATTTATACCTAGATCATGTACTCATTTAGACTGTATTCTTGGTATGGTGTCAGGTATTGGTTTATGCCTAGCTTTCGCTACAATATTATCCAGTTTTCCTAGCAACTTTTGTCTAACAGTGAGTTCTTATCCCAGAAGCTGGGGTCTTTGGGTTTGTCAAACAGTGGATTGCTATTTTCATTGCCTACTGTGTCTTGAGTTCCTACTCTTCTGTTTGTTAGCCAGTACCAAGTGTTTTGGTAATTGTTGCTTTATAATATATTTTGCGATCTGAGAAAACAAGGCCATCTTCATCAGCATTTCTTTTAATTAATTCCTTTGATATTCTGGACCTTTTGTTCTATCAGAAGAATTTTGATATTATGTTTTCCAGCTCTAGAAAATAGTTATATTATAAATAGATTGGTATGGCACTAAATATGTAAATTAATGTATATAGAATTGTCATTGTTATTATATTGGCTCTGCCTACCCAGGAGCAATTGATGTTTTCCTACTTCCTTAGATCTGACTTTATTTGTGCGAAAAATGTTTTGTAACTGTGTTCCTATACTCTCTGAATTTGTTTTGGCAGGTAGACTCCCAAATAGTTTAGAGTGCCTACCTTAGCTTTAAATGGGATTTCTCTTTATATGTCTTGCTGCTGGGCTTTATTAGTAATATATAGAGATGAGGAAGATTTGTGTGGGCTTATTTTGTCACCTGCAACTTTGTCAAAGTTGTTTATTATTTCAAATAGTTTTTTACTTGAATCTCTGGGATTCTGTAAGTATATCATCATGTCATCTGCAAAGAGTGATAACTTAGTTTCTTCCTTGACTATTTTAAATCCTTCAATTTCTTTATCTTCTCTAATTGCTATAGCTAACATTTCTAGTGCCATATTGAGTAACAGTGGTGAAAATGGACATCCTTGCTTCACCCCTGATCTTATTTGAAATACATCTAGCTTATCTCCTTTGCATATAATGCTTGCTGAAGGTTTTAGGTAGATACTGCTTATTATTTTATGGAAAGTTCCATTTATTTCTATGCTCTCCAGTGTTTTTAATAGGAATGGGTGTTGTGTTTTGTCAAAAGCTTTTTCTGCATCTATTGAGATAATAATGTGGTTTCTGTTAGTTTTGTTGTTGATATGGTCGATAATGTTAATAGTTTTCCTAATATTGGACCAGCCCTGCATTGCTGATATGAATCCTACCTGATCATAATATATTTTTCTCATGATAATTTGCTGTATTCTTTTTGCTAAAATATTATTTAAAATTTTTGTATCTATATTCATTAGAGAAATTGGTCTATAATTTTCTTTCTCTGTTTTGGCTCTTCCTGGTTTAGGAATTAAAACCATATCTGCATCATAAAAAGAATTTGGGAGGACTCCTTCTTCCCCAATTTTCCCAAATAATCTATATACTATTGGAATGAAATATTCTTTAAATGTTTCATAGAATTCACTTGTAAATCCATCTGACTCTGGAGATTTTTTCCTATGGAGTTCATTGATGGCTTGTTCAATTTCCTTTTCTGAGATGGGGTTGTTTAAATATTCAATTCCTCTTCTGTTAATCTAGGCAATTTATATTTTTAAAAATAATCATCCATCTTGTTTAGATTGCAAATTTATGGGCATAAAGTTGGGTGAAGTAATTTCTAATTATTTTTTAATTCCTCATCATTAGAAGTGAGTTCACTCCTTCCATTTTTGATAATTTGATATTGATAATTTGGCTTTCTTCTTTCTTTTTTTTAATCAAATTGACCAAAGGTACATCAATTTTATTGATTTGTTCATGAAAACAACTCTTAATTTCATTTATTACTTCAATAGTTTTCTCAGTTTCAATTTTGTTAGTCTCTTCTTTGTTTTTTGGTATTTCTAATTTGGTATTTACTTGAGGATTTTCAGTTTATTCTTTTTAAAGTTTTTTTTTAGCTGCATGCCTAGTTTATTGATCTCCTCTTTCTCTATTTTATTCATGTAGGCATTCAAAGATATAAGGCTTCAGCTAAAAACTTCTTTTGTAGTATCCCATAAGATTTGGTAAATTGTCTCATTACACTCTTGAATGAAGTTGTTGATTGTTTCTATGGTTTGTTTTTTAGCCCATTCCTTCTTTAGGATTAGATTATTTAGTTTCCAATTAACTTTTGGTCTCTCTCTCTCTCCATGACCTTTTATTACATATAATTTTTTTACTGCTTTATGTTGTGAGAAGGATGCATTGATTATCTCTGTCTTTCTGCCCTGGATTGTGAGGTATTTATGCCTTAGAACACGGTCAATTTTTGTATATGTGCCATGTACTGTTGAGGAAAAGGTATATTCCTGTCTATCTCCATTCAATTTTCTCTAGACATCTGTCATATCTATCTTATCCAGAGTTTTAATCACCTCCTTAATTTCTTTCTTGTTTATTTTAAGGTTAGATTTATCAAGTTCAGAGAGGGGGAGGGGGAGGTCCCCCACTAGTATCTTTTGCTGTCTATTTCTTCATGTAAGTCCTTTAACTTCTCCTCTAAAAATTTGGATGGTATACCACTTGGAGCATATATGTGTAGTAAAGATATTCCTTCATTGTTTATGGTGCCTTTTAGCAGGATATAGTTTCCTTCCTTATCTGTTTTGATTAAATCTATTTCTGTTTTTGTTTTGTCTGAAATTAGGATTGCTACCCCTGATTTTTTTTACATTAGCTGAAGCACAATATATTCTGCTCCAACCTTTTACCTCTACCCTGTGTATATCTCTCCTCATTTCAAATGTTTCTTGTAAACAACATATGGTTGGATTATGGGTTTTAAACCATTCTGCTATCCATCTCTGTTTTATGGAAGAGTTCATCCCATTCACTGTCACAGTTATGATTACTATCTGTATCTTTCCCTGCATCCTCTTTCCCACTGTTTGTGCTTTTAGTTCTCCCTTCTCCCTTCCTCCCAATAGAGTTTCAATTTTTGACCACCACTTCCCATAGTCTTCCCTTCCTTCTTTCGGCCCCCTCTCTTTTACTCCCTAACTCTTCTTCACTAATTCTTCCCTCCCTTTTAGCCTCCCCTCCTCTTTCCCCCTTCCCCTCCTACTGCCTATAGAGCTAGTTAGATTTATATACTTAAATAAGTTTGTTGTTCCCTCTTTGAACCAAATCAGATGAGAGTACCTTTCAAACAATGCTCATCTCCCTCTGCTCTTTCCTTCTAATGTAATATAATTTTGTACTTCTTCCTGTGATATAATTTACCATATTCTGCTTCCTCTTTTTCACATCTCCTGTTACAATCTCTTCACATGCTTAAATCACTTTTTTATTATATAATTTACTTTACACCCATTCCCTCTATCTATTTATCTATCTATCTATATCCCTTTTTATAGTTCATATTAGTGATACAATACTCAAGATTAATGAGTACCATCTTCCCTTATAGGGAGGTAAACATTCTCCCCAAATTAACAAGTTTTTTTTTCCCTTTTACCTTTTTATGCCTCTCTTGAGACCTGCATTTGAAAACAGAATTTTCTATTGAGTTCTGTTTTTTTATCAAGGTCTAGAAATCCATTATTTCATTGAAAGTCCATTTCCTTGCCTGAAACCTTATGCTGAATTTTGCTGGGTAGCTGATCCTTGATTGTAGTCCCAGTTCCTTTGCCTTATAGAATATCATATTTCAATTCCTTTGATCTTTTAATGTGGAAGTTGCAAGGTCTTGTGTGATCCTGACTGCAGCTCCTCAATATTTGACTGGTTCCTTTATGACTTCCTGTAGTATTTTCTCCTTCACTTGATAGCTCTGAATTTGTCAACAATATTTCTTCGTGTTTTTAGTTTGGAATCCCTTTCAGGAGATCGGTGGTGAAATCTTTAGATGACCAGTTTGCCCTCTGCATCTAGCACTTCTGGGCAATTTTCCTTGATGATTTCTTGGAAGATGTTGTCCAGCGTCTTTTTTTCATCATGGCTTTCTGATGGGCCAATAATTCTTAAATTTTCTCTCCTGGATCTATTTTCCAGGTCAGTTGTTTTTCCAGTTTGATAATTTACATTTTCTTCTATCTTTTCATTCTTTAGATTTTGCTTGACTGATTCTTGATGTCTCATGGAGTCATTCCTTTCTACTTGGCCAGTTCTAATTTTTAATAGAATGTTTTCTTTAGTTAATTTTTGCATCTCCTTCTCCATCTGTCCAATTATTCCTTTTAAGGAGTTATTTTCTCCAATTAGTTTTTGTACTTCCTTTTTCATTTGTTCAATTTTCCTTTATAGAGAGCTATTCTCTTCAGTGAATTCTTTTTTCATACTTTTAAAAACATTGGCCAATTTTTCTTCTATTTTCTTCTTCATCTGTTCAAGGAGAGCTGTTTGTGCTTATGAGCAGTTCATAGTCCCTTCTGAAGTTTCAGATTGGAGTACAATCTCAATACTAACTTCTTTGGTATTCATGCTTTATGTCCCCATAGAAAGGTTCTATGGTCTTTTCCTTCTTTCTTTGCTTCTTTTTACTCATGCTGATGACACTTTGTGTGTTGTGGCCTCTGGTTCTTTCAGCTAGAAGCTAAAGAACCTGTTGCTGATTTGACTTAGTTGAGAAATCCCAGACCAGGTGAGTTTTTTGGGGTTTTTTTGTGTGTTTCCCCAGATTTGCCCTGGAGCTAGATTGGTTAAGTGTGATGAAGGGTTGGTCTGGTCACAGGAGATCTCCTTGGCTGAGCTAAAGCAAAGGCAAGCTCAGGGGTTGGTGATCCTGGCTGCCCTATTGTCTTCCCACTTCCCATGGAGCATTGAAGCACATCTGGGCTCCTGGTATTGGTGTTTACTAGTCTCTAGCCCTCTGTAGCTCTAGGTATCCTCCTGTTCACTGAGGTGGGACTCTCTGGGACAGCTCTAGTCCTCCACCACAGTAAGAGTAATACTCCTTAGAAATTTTCCTAGCTTCACATGCTATGAGACTGTTTGCCCCCTCTGCTGAGTCCAATGATCCAAAATTTTTCTGGGGAAATATTTTATGGTTCTTTCAAGGTCAACAAGGGGAAGGGGAGAGAGCATTTGCTGATCACTCCACCATTTTGGCTCCCCAAAATTCAAGTAGGTGACTTACAGACATTTAATCTGCAGGCTGATCGTCTCAGGAGCAGCTGCTGATACCTGGGGCACTATGGCTCTCATTCACTGGAGTTCTGCTGGACTCTTGCTCTGGGCTTCTATTCTGTCATGCTTCTGCTGCCTCAGAATGCCCTGGGGATTTCATACTCAGCCCATGCTCAATGGGGACATGCTGCTTTGTGTACTGTTTGATCCTCCACCTCTGTGGAACATATCCTTCCCGTTGACCTTCCAGTCTATCCTGGGCTATGAGTCTACCACAGTCTGTCCTCTAAAATTTGGTAAGATTCTCTTTTTAGAGCTATCTGAGGGAGTTTTTCTAAGAGCTTAGGTGAGTAGTTTCTCTCATTCTGCCATCTTGGCTCCACTCCTGAAACTTTGGAATTCAAAATATTATGGAGATGAATGATGAAAAGTGAAAATAAATTATATTTTAAAAAAGGAAAAAAAAAAACGACACATAATAGCTATTTCAGAAGTCATAAAGTTCATTTGGGCATATTGTTTTAATTTACTGAGAGAATCAAAATGCTATTTCTTCTAACTTTTCTTGAGTATCAGTTCCCTACTCACAATTTTTGTTCTTTACTTTTCAGTTCAAAAAATTATTCCACTTTAGCAGAGAAAATAGAAGCAAAATAACATTTGTTTAGCTTTGCCTCTCTCTGTTGTCTGTTGATATTTTCCCATCTAGTCCATGTACTGTTTTTTGTTTTGTTTTGTTTTTTTTCTTTCTTTTAGACATCTAGGTCATACAGCAGATAGAGCACTGGGCCTGCAGCCAGCAAATCCTACTTCAGACACACACTCACTATGTAACCCTGGCAAAGTAATTTAATCTCTGTATGTCTCAGTTTTCTCAACTATGAAGTAGGGGAAATAGTAGAATATATTTCACAGGTCTTTTGTGAAGGCCAAATGAGATACTATTTTTAAATCCCTTAGTACAGTGCCCAACACATAGAGGTGTTTAATAAATGCTTATTCCCCTCCTATGTACAATATATCTTATCTTTCATAGCCAATATTAACTCATTCTAAATTTTATTATTTCTGGTACTATTAGTTGAGGACTAAGGAGATTACACACACAAACCCACACACATACAGATACACATGCACACACTTCTATGTATGAATCTATGTATATGAAAAATATAGATATCTATCTTTTAAGTTTTTTTTCTATAAATTACCTATTTTTCCCCATCTGGCTTTTTTGATATAATTTCCTTCTTATTCACATTGAAACTGTTTTTGTTTACATCTTCAGAACTAAGCCTTGAGAGGTTCCCATCCCTATTAGTTTACTTCCCCTACAGGATTTTACATTATTGGCATTCCACCTATATTTTTTACTGAACTCTTTGAGACTAACAGTTTCAATTTCTAGCATACATGTGAAACCATACTGATTCTTTTCTCTTTCTTTATCACGAAGTATAAATGGAATGGGTATCTCTCCCATGATTTATATCATTTCTCCTTCAGTATCTAATTCCATCTTGTTGGTGGGATTGACATCCAGAGTATACATTCCAATAATCAATTCTCCTGTATTTTGAAGTACAAAATTATTATTATTAATAGTAAAGCAAATTAAATATTTATCAGCTTCCCTGCTTTTGGATGATGTCAAGATGACTGAATAAATGAATTCTCTCATTACTATTACCAATCAAAAACATTTAGTAAGCACCTTTGTTCATTCTACTAGGAGAAATCTCATGTACATACTATAAATATATGAAAATATATATGAAGTAAATATTAGGTAACTTGAAGGGAGGAAACACTAGAATCCAAGATGGATCACTAGAAGATGCAAAAGATGGCTCAGGTTAAAGAAAAGTCTAAGGATTTTAAGAGGCAAAGAGGTAATGGAGTGCATTCAAGGCATTGGGTGAAGATTATACAAACAGTACTGAGAAAAGACATGAAGCACTACATGTTATAAATAGCAAGTAGGTGGATTTTATTGGAGTTTAGGGTATATAAAAGATATTGATGTGAAACCAACAATGGAAACATATGAAAACAGGTTGTGAAGGGCTTTAATAAATAAATAAATGAAGAGGTTTGTATTTCATCCTAGAGTAATAGGAACTCACTGAAGTTCTTTGAGCAGGGAAGTTATATGGTCAGACTGACAGTTATGTGGAGGATAGTTTAAGTTCAAAGTCTTCAGGCAGGGATATCAATTAGGAGTCTATTTTGATAGTCTAGGAGAGAGATGATTAGGGTCTAATTTAGGATGGTAGTTGTATGAAGAGTGAGAAGGGATTGTCTGTGAAATACCCTGAAATAGATTTGAAATCTATTTCTTAAACTCTTCATTTGTTTGCTCTTTCTATTCAAATTATTTACTCTGTACTCCCAGGAAATATTGCTTTTGTTTGTCTACTGATTATCAACCAAATGTCTCTTCCCACGTTTCCCACTATCCTTTGGTTGCTACATTTTCTCATATATCTCCTTATTAAACACTGCTACTTGCTTACCTCATTTTATCTATTCTACATTCCTATTTCCTTTAGATTGCATAAGAATTCAGAATGGCCATGTATTTAATTTCCTTTGGATCGCATAAAAATTCAGTATGGCTATTTATTTATCCTTCATACTTAGTACAGTGCTTCACACATACCAAGTGTTTCCTAAATGTGTGTTGACTGGATATCATTTTATACAGGCTTAACTAAGTGAAGAAAGACAGTATATACTTGCAGTGAATAGAATCCTTGATTTAGAATAAGGATTCAAATCCCACTTGTGATAGTTACTAGCTATGTAATTGACTAACAAGCCAATTAACCTCTCAGTTCCTCAGGCAACTCATAGATTCACAGAGAATTTAGGGGGAACTACCTCTGTAGTAATTTAATCCAATTTATACATGAAGGAATTATAACTATGTTATTCGACAAGTGGTCATCAACCTCTACTTGAAGACATCCTAGGAGAAAGAATCCAACATCTCTTGAGGCAAGTCATTCTATTTGTGAACAGTTTTAATTTTGGGCAAGATTTTTCTGACATCAAGCTTAAATTTGCTCCTTTGAAACTTCTTATAATTATTCCTGGATCTCCCTTGTGGGGCCAAACAGAACAAGTGGAATCCTTCCTCCACAGTATAGCTGTTCAAATACTTGAACATAGGTAGGTGTCTTATCCATGCTGAGTCTTCTTTTTCTCAGGCTAAACAAACCCAGTTCCTTCAGCTGATTCTCAAATGACTTAATCTCAAAGTCCTTCACCATCCCGAGTGACTGCTTTTGATTTTAAGGCTTATCAGTGTCCCTTTTAAAACATGATATCCAGAACACAAATTTCCAGATGAGGTCTCAAATGAGCAGAATGAAGGAAAATTATTGTCTCATTCACTGTTCCTGGAATCTATGCCTCTCCCAATGCAGTTCAAAGTTTCTTTAACTTGACTGGTGAAAGTCCACCAAAGCCCCCAGATACCTTTTAAAATTAGCTGTTTTTATCCATGCTTCCCTCATCTTATATCAGAGAATTTGATTTTTTTTTCTTTCTTTCTTTCATTTTTTGGTATGTGTGTACTCATGAACAGTTTTATCTTAGATTCAGGCCAATGCTCCAGTCTAATCTATAAAAGTCCTGGATTCTTTCTTCATCATCTACCATATTAGTAATCCTCAATTTTGCATTGACTGCAAAGTTGTATCATTGGCAAATGAGTATCCCAATGCAAATCTTCTCTGATTGCAAACATAAATCCTTTTGATGCTCTATTACAATATATTATGTTAGATTTTATCCTCCTTGAGGGGAAATTTAATAATTATTTTTATTTTTCTATCCCCAGAATTTAGTGCAGCACCTTGCACAAAACTGATGCTTAAATAAAGTTTTGATGATTTTAATGGATTTATTTCATGGTCACAGGATCCCAGTTTCAGAGAAGTAAAGATGTAAATGGTCTTCTAGTCCAAGGCCCACAGGGAAGGAACTCCCACCATAATGTGCACGTCCATCTATCCTAAGTTTTAAAAATCTGTAGTTAGGGGAGCCAATAGCATCTGGTGGCATCTTATTTCATGCTGTGGTAGCTTTATTTATCACAAAAATTTTCCTGACATCCAAGCTATATGTTTCTCTTTGCAACTTCTATCCATTGCTCTTAGATTGGCACTGTGAGGTTGGGGGTGGAGGTAAAGCTTATCCCTTTTCCATGTGTTTGAAAACAGCTTCTATGTCCTCTGAATATCTTCTTTGTCAGGGTAAACCTCCCCAGTTTCTTCAATGACTCCCCTTAAATATGAACTTCCTAGTATTTATGCAAGACCCTCACTATTCTTTTTGCCATCCTTTGAATGGTATCCAGCTTATTGATGCCCTTCCTGAAATGTGTTTGATTACAGACAAAGTTTTATCATAAAGCAGATATGCTAGCTGGATATATATGTATAGTTTTCACTTTGCAATGTGTAATACAGCTTGAGTGTAAAAATTTGGTGCATGTATGTTTTGTTAAAACAAACCATCCTGCTTTTGAACCTAATGATGACAATCTCATTTATAACAAAGAAACATGAACATGATATAATTTGTGTCAATTACTAAGAAACAGGTAAACTTTTAAATATAGAATGAGGTTGGAAGCCAGTGAGACATCATACATTTCCAGTAGCGATTTTGAAAGGACAAGGTTACATTAAATTCTCTTGTGCTACTAGTCCTTTGGAGCATTTTTGGGAACACAGTGTAATGAATGTGTGTATCATTCATTTGATAAATATTGAAGTAATCACTATATAAAAAGTGGGACAGCTGATAGAAGGCAGGCTTTCTTGCTCTTCATCCCATGTGATAGTCATCTCCCAACTCCATGCCTTTTCACTTGACTACCATCCATGCACAGAAAGTTCTACTTCATTACTATGGCTTCATGGTTTCCTTCAAGACTCAATTCAAATACCACATTGTTCATGAGGCAGTAACCTGCCATCCTCCTAACTCTCATCCCCAGTGGTTGGTGCCTTTCATCTGAGATTATCAACCATGTACACTGTATATATCTTGTATGTGTAATTTTTGCATACTGTCTTTTCTATTTTAGAGTAAGCACCTTGATGACAGAAATCTTTGCTCGCCTTTCTTTGTAACCCCAGCACTTAGTATGATTCCTAGCAATAATAAGAGTTTAATAAATGCTTGTTTACTAACTTTTAGTTAGTAAAAGACCTGGGTTCAAGTTTATACACCCTATTTGTGGAGCAATGGTCAAACCACTTAACATTACTCCCCCAGTCAAATAAGACTACAAATCGGAGAGGAGCTACTAATCTACTTTGGTCCCAAGAGTTCAATCTTTGAGAGTTCTCCACACTAGCTAAATCAAAACCATTTAAGTTTTGACTATACAACAGGAACTATGGCAAGTACTGGAGTTAGAAAGAAAACAAAAATAGTACTGGTTTTCAAGGAGCTCACATTGTATTGGTGGATACAGTATACAAACAACTATACATATACAAAACATATATAGGTTAAATTGGAGGTAATCTAAAGGTATGGCAATAGCAGTGGTGGTAGAAAGGAAAGATCTATTCCTCAAGGTATGATTTCAGCTGCTTATTGAAGGTATGCTGGAAAACAAGGAGTCAGAGACAATTAGTGAGATTTTTCTAGGGATGAGAGACAGCCTTTGAAAAAGTGCAATGTTGGAATATGGAGTATTTTATAGAGAAAACCCAAAAAAGTCCATATTGTTGGACCTTGGAGAATGTGGTAGTTATTAAGGTATGAGAAGATTGGAAATGTAGGAAAAGAACAAATTGGAAAAGTCATTAAAAGTTGAATGATTTATTTCATATTTGATCCTGGAAGTAACAGGGATTTTGATTAAGGGAATGTACCTTATGAAGATCACCTTGGCAATTTGAGTGAAAGATAGACTGGAGTGGGGAGAGATTTGATAAAATAAGATCACTTAGAAAAAAAAATTGTAAGTGAGGTATAGGGTAATAAGGAGCCTGCATCAGAAAAGGTGCTGGAGAAGAGGAGAGAAAGGGAAATATATAAAAGATAGTTTCAAGATAGAAATGATAGGACCTGACAAACAATTAAATAGGAGAGACTGAAGAATCAAGGATGGCACTTAGGTGGTAAGCCCGGGTAACTCAATGGGTAGATCATGGCACACTCAATCATAAAAGGGAAGATTTGGGGGAAGAAAGAAAATGAGTTCTGCTTTGGACCTGTTGATTTTGAAATACCTATGTGATGCTGAATTCATAATATTCAAGAAGCAGTGGATGGTGATGTGACTGAGGGTCCCATGATAGAGATTAGTATGTATCGATTGATGTGAGATTCATATGATCTAAAATAGTAGTAGAATCCATGGGAATGGATGAAATCAAGCAAGAAAACACAGAGTGAGAAGGCAAGATGATCAAGGACAAAACTTTGAGGGACCATCATGATTAGTAGTTTAACCTACATGAAGGAATGATCATTCGGGTAAAAGAACAAGAGGAGAACAGTGGAACAAAAATAAAGCTTAGAGAAAGTATGCAGAAGCAAAAGATGAAGAGAGAGGGAAAAAGAAGAGGATTGAGAAAAGGCCATTCAATTTGGCAGTCAAGAGATGATGAAGAGGCTGGAAATTGCACTGAGGAGAAATGAATGAAAGGAGATGAAATAGAGACACTGAATGTAGACAGCTTTCTGAATGAGTTGAACCAGAAGGGAAGGAATGACCTAAATAAACTGATTGATAGCTGGGATAAACAGATGTAACGAAGTTGTTATTGCTTGCTTCTTTGTTGTTATTGTTAGAACTGGGGGTTTGTTGTTTGTAGGTAGCAAGGGAGTAGTCAGTAGATCAAAGAAAGTAAAGATTCATCAAAGAATGGGAATGAGAGAGGGTAAGATAAACTGGAGAAGACAGGATGGAATGGAATAAAAGATGCATGCAGAAGATTTTGCCTTGTCAAGAAGGAGGGTAAGTTATTCTTCACATAAAGGAGAAAAGAAGGTGAAAGTGGAAGAAACATTTAACTGATGTGAAATGAGGAGAAGGTAACAATATGGAAGTACCATTGGACTAATTTCAGTAAAGAATGAAACATATCCACAACTGAAAACATGGGAGTAAAGAGAAACATGGAAAGTCTGAGGAGAGGTGAAAAGTCATGAAATAGTGAGTAAGTGGTGAGCAAGATAGTGAATAGATTGGGAAGGTGAAAAATGAATACTTTAATGTAGTGAAGATGAAAGTGTGCTTATGTGACATGAACTTGTAGGGGAAGCTAATCTAATACAGTTTAATGATTTTCTCTAGCCCCATTCAGCAGCATATGAGTAAGCAGGGAGGAAAAAGATGGAGAGAGAAGACCAAGGTTTGCTAAGACCTGATCAAAAAGAGGATAATGTGTCATAAAGAGTAAAGGAGAGTATAGAGTCAAACTTGTTTAACCCAGGGTAAAGATAGAGAAGGAAAGAAAGTATAGATAATATAGGAATTATAGCCTTGGAATGAGGGTTTGGAGGTAGTTGCGAGGACAAAGAACAGGGTGAGGAATTTATAAGCAGAGAAAAAGCAATAATAATATTCATATTGATATTAAGCATTGATATGATGATTTAATGCTTCCAAAGTTCTTTAAAATTATTATTCCATTTGATCTTCACAACAATTCCAGAAGGTAGGAACTACTATGATTCTCATTTTTACAGGTTGGGAAGCAGGCAGAGGTGAAATGATCTGCCCAGGGAGTTTATAAGTGTTTAAGGCTAGATGGAAATGAAGTCTTAGATTCCAAGCCCTATTCTCTATCCATTGTATTACCTAGTTTCCTTTAAAATAGGTAGAATGGGTAACAGCGTGGGCTTGCTAGCCCTCTCCCCACAAACTCAGCCAAAAACCTGTAAAAACGATTCTAAACAAAATCTGGAGTTGCAGAACCCATAGAATGTCAGAGTGAAGTAAATCTGTAGGCCAAGACAGCCAGAAAGGTTGAAGGCAAGCTTCTATCACATAGCACTGGCAGCAGAGCTCAGTCCAGTGCGGGCCATGCAAACAGGACCTGAGCACGCTTTGGGGGAAGACCTGAATCTCAGCCATCTGTGGCATTTTCCAGACTTCACAATCCTAAACACCGAGGACAAATTGAGAAGTCAGTGGAAAAAGCCTGTGAGAGAGTAGAGTGGTCTGGCCCCAGCCCCAGAGGAGCCAAGGGGGTAGGTGAGCCCGCAGAAGAGTATGTGAAGGAGCCCAAGGCAGCAGCAATAAGGGTGGGAACAACAGCAGCAACCCTTTCTGGAGTCCTAGGCCAACAGATTGTAGAGGGATGGAGCAGCTGACTGTACACATGCCCAACCCCACTGGAAGCAGAGAACTACCTTGACAAAGAGCTTAAGCTTTTTCAGTGGAAGGAAAGAGCAGGGAGGTGGGTGGAAAAGAGTGAACTTTACTCTCATCGCATTGGGCTCAAGGAGGGAATAACATGCACACTCAATTTGGTATGAAAATCTGTCTTGTACTACAGGAAAGTAGGGGGAAGGGGATAAGTGGAAGGTGGGGGTAATAGTAGGGAGGTCAAATGGGAAGAGGGAACAGTTAAAAGTAAATACTTTTGAAGAGAGATAGGGTCAAAAGAGAGAGTAGAATAAATGGGGAGCAGGAGAGGATAGAGGGAAATATAGTTAGTTTTTCACAATATGACTGCTATAGAAGTGTTTTACATAACTATACATGTATAACTCATATTGAATCACTTGCCTTCTCAGTGAGGATAAGGAGGGAGGGAGGGAAAGTTGAAACTCAAAGTTTTTAAACCTGGATGTTAAGAATGGAACTGAGAAATAACATATACAGACAACGGAATATAGAAATCTATCTTGCCCTATAGAAAAATAGATGGAATGGGAATAAGACAAGGGAAGGGTGTGACAGAAGGGAGGGAAGATTGAGGGAAGTACTAATCAGAATGCATGCTGTCTTCAAGTGGGCAGAGGGGAAAGATAGGGAGAAAATTTGGAAATCAAAATCTTGTGGAAGTGAATGTTGAAAACTAAAAATAAAATAATATTTTTTTAAAAAAAGAAAAAAATAGGTAAAATACAGACATCCCATCCCAAGATGGTGGAGTGAGGAAGAAACTCTTTAAAATCCTCTCAAACTCTGCTCTACACAACTGGAAAACCACCTCAGAATTGATTTAGTATCAGGGAAGCAGCTTATCAGCACAGCAGAAAAGGTTTTTCCCACTGGGTGGAAAGGGAACAAGATCCAAGAGGAGCAGCAGCAGTAGCCAGGCTCACAGCAAGGAGCCTGCAGCAAGGCATGAACCCAGGGGTGATCCAGCAGGAAAGCCCCAACCTCCCGCAAACCACTAGACCCCTAAGCAAGTGAATAGTCTGTGCAGCAGAACAAGGCCCTACCCCAGTGACCCCATTCCTAGGTCAAGGCACCAGCACGACTTTGACCCCGCTGGTGACCAATAGTGAAGCCCCCAACTCAGGGATGGTCAACAGTGAGACCCCACCCTTCTTGCTTGACAGCAGAAAGACCTTGCTTCCATAGTGCAACTCTAATAGCAGCCACTCTGGATATGAATGCATATTTGCAGGGTAAATTCACAAAATATAATCTCTTCCTCAAAGGGAAAACCAAGTTATTTATTCAGATTCCAAAAAGCCAATTCCACCATAGTAAGAACAAAATTTGTAAACATTACCAATAAAAGGAGCACTGCCATTCCCAATCTTTCCCTCTGTTATACCTCCCCACAAAAATGCTCCCCCAGTCAAAATTCCACCCTCTCCCCTCATGCCAGCTTCTCTGCTTTCACTCTATCTCACTCTCTCCTAGCTTTTTCTCAGTCTCTCTAAGTTCCTCCCTTCTGTTCCACTGGGTTCCGCAAGCTACTTCCAACAATGACTCTATGTGACCCAAGCTGTGGACCGGGTCAGAGCTCAAAGCAGGTCACATGAGCCTCTTAAGGGACCTAGAATATCTTCAAATTAGCTTACCATTGCATATAAGAACCCAGTAGAAGGGCCTGACCCCTGAGACAGATTAGCAACAGCATCCCTCCTCCAGGTCCAGGCACCAGAAAGAAGATGTTGCCATAGCAAGCCAGCAGCAAGTCCTCACCCTAGAGAAGGATAGCAGCTAAACATGAGAAGGGGTATTAGGGCACAATAGGGAGGTTTTTCTCATCAATACAAGCCAGAAGGGAACTCTATCCTCCAAATGAAACAAGAAGCTAATCCCTGAAGCCTGGTGAAAGTCAAAAGTAAGACACAGAGCCCCAAAAGAAAAAGCTTGAGACAGTGCAGTTCCGAAGTCCAACTGTCACACAAAACACCAGTTCAAAAGATAAGGTAGAAAAATGAGCTGAAAACAAAAGAAGTGCTTGACTATAGAAAGTTACTATTATGATAGTGAGAATCAAGGCATAAATTTCAAAGAGGATAACTATCAAAATGGCTACATCAAAGCAAAAGGTATTTTGGTTTTAGGCCCAAAAGAAATTCCTAGAAGAGCTTAAAAAGGATTTTAAATAGAAAATTAGGGAAGCAAAGGGAAACCTAGAAAGCAAAATGAAAGTAAAATAAAAGAATTATGAAAAAAAGATTAAATAGTATGGGGAAAGGTATACAAAAATTTACTGAGGAAAATAACTCCCTAAAAAATAAAAGTGGCCATATTAAAAGGAAGTAAAAAGCTCTGTGAATAAAACAATTCCTTAAAAATTAGAAATGAACTTGTGAAAATTTGTGACTATATGATACACCAAGAATCTATGAAAGAGAATAAAAAGCAAGAAATTAAGAAGAGAAAAATGTGCAATTTCTCACTGGAGAACCAACTTAACTAGAAAATATATCCAGGACATATAACATAAAAAATATTGGACTACCTGAAAGCTATGATTCAAAAAGAAAAAGGTTTGGACAACATCTTTCAAGAAATTACAAAATAAAACTCCACTGATATATTGGAACCAGAGGGTAAAATAGAAATTGAAAGCATCCAATAAAGGCTGAGCCTATAAGCAAATTAGGAGAGCAAGGAATATTTTACCTGTCAGATTTATGGAGAACAGAAAAAATTATGACCCAAAAAAAGATGGACAGTATTATGAACTACAAAATGATCTTCAATACATTAAATTGAAAAGTGTTTGTGCAAACAAAACCAATGCAATCAAGTTTGGAAGGGAAGCAAAAACTTGGAAACAATTTGTATAACTATTGTTCCTGATAAAGATCTCATTTCTTAAATATGTAGAAAACTGAGTCAAATTTATAAGAATACTATTCATTCCCCAGTTGATAAATGGTCAAAGGATATGAACAGGCAGTCTACAGTTGAAGAAATTAAAACTATCTATAGTCATATGAAAAAATGCGCTAAATCACTATTGATTAGAGAAATCAAATCAAAGTAACTCTGAGGTACCACATCACACCTCTCAGATTGACTAACGACAGGAAAGAAAGATCATAAATGTTGGAGAGGATATGGAAAAATTGTAAAACTAATATATTTTAGTGGAGTTGTGAACTGATCCAATCATTCTGGAGAGCAGTTTGCAACTATGCCCAAAGGACTATAAAACTGTGCATATATTTTGACCCAGCAAGACCACTTCTAAGTCTGTATCCCAAAGAGATCCTACAAATGGGGAAAAGACTCACCTCTACAAAAATATTTATAGTAGCTCTTTTTGTGATGCCCAAGAATTGGAAATTAAGGGGATGACCATCAATTGGGGAATCAATGAAGAATGTAATATATGAAAAGAATGGAATATTGTTGTTCCACAAGAAACACTAAGCAAGCAGACTTCATAAAAACCCAGAATGACTCATGCAAAGTGATACTGACTGTCAGGAGCAGAACCAGGAGAACACGGTACACCGTAACAGCAACATTGCACACTGACTCACTTTGATAGACTTGGTTCTTCTCAGCAAGGCAGGGATCTGAGACAACTCCAAAAACTCATGATGAAAAATACCATCCACAGCCAAAAAAAGAACTATGGAGTCTGAATGCAGAACAAAGCATACTATTTGCTCTCTTTTTTTGTTTGTTTCTTCTTTCTCATGATTCCTCTCATTGGTCCTAATTCTTCTTTAAAACATGACTAATGTGAAAAAATGTTTAATATGAGTGTATACATAAAGTCTATATCATTTTTCATGCTGTCATGGGGAAAGGAAGGAAGGGAATGGGAGAAAATTTAGAACTCAAAATCTTATGGAAGTGAATGTGGAAAATCTAAATCATTTATTTATTTATTTATTTATTTATTTTTTTAAAGAAACAGTTCAAATACCATGGAGCTACAGTCAGGATTACACAGAATTTGATAACTTCCACATTAAAGAACTAGAAAGCTTGGACCCAGGCAAAGGATGCAGGATTAAAACCAAGAATCACCCACCCAAAAAAGTAAAATATAATCTTTCGGGGATGGGGTTGAGGGTAGATGGACATTTAACAAAATGGAGGATTTTTAAGCATTTCCAATTAGAAGACCAGAGCTGAGTAAAAAAATTTCATCTTCAAATACAAGACTCAAGGAAAATAAAAAAGGTAAACAAAAGAAACAAGAGAAAACCTCAGAAATACTGTTTATATTTCTATATGACAAGATAATATTTGTGATTCTTAACTTTATCATTATTATTAGAGCAAGTAGATTAAATAGGTAGAGGTTGTGGATACTAAGTGACTTTGATGGGATGATACCCCCAAAAAGCAAAAACAAAGGTGAGAAAAGAATTGCACTGGAAAAAAGAAAGGGGAAGATTGAATAGGGTAAATTATCCCACATAAAAGAGGCATGAAGAAGCTGTTATAATAAAGGGGAAAAGTTTCCTCAAAGAGGAAATAACACACACACAGTTGAATATAGAATTCTGTCTTACTCTATAAGGTAAAAAGAGATGGAGATAATAGAAGGGAGAGGGGTGACTGATAAAAGAGAGGGCATATTGTGGAAGATGGTGATCAGAAGTAAAATACTTGTGAGGAGGGAAAGGGTAGGGAAGACAAGGGGGTTGATAAGTGAAAAATAGCATGGAGGAAAATACCCAGTTATGGTAAGTGTAATGAATAAGATGATTTCATCCATAAAATGGAAGTAGATAGTAGAATGGATTAAAAACCAGAATTCTACAATATGTTGTTTAAAGGAAACATATCTGAAGCACAGAGATAAACACAGCGTAAAGGTAAGGGGCTGGAGAAGAATCTACTATGTTTCAGCTGAAGCAAAGAAAACAGAGGTACCAATCATGATTTCAGACAAAGCAAAAGCAAAAATAGATATAATTGAAAGAACTCATGAAGGAAACTATATCTTGTTGAAAGGTACTATAGATAATGAAATCATATTAATCCTAAGCATATATGCACCAAATGATAGAGTATCTAATTTTTTTTTTAAGGTGAATGAATTATATTATAGGAAAATAGGTAATATAACTGTGTAAGTTGGGGACCTTAAGTGTCCCCTCTCAGAACTAGATAAATCTAACCAACAAATAAACAAGAAAGAAGTTAAGCAGGTGAATAAAATTCTAGAAAAGTTAGATATCATAGATTCTAGAGAAAATTGAATGTAAATAAAGAGGAATATGTTTTTTTTCTCAGCAGGTCATAGCACCTATGCAAAAATTGATCGCGTATTCATGTATAAAAACTTCACAACCAAATGTAAAAAGTAAGAAATAGTAATCACATCCTTCACATCATAATGCAATAAAAAAATGCATTCAGTAATGGACAATGGAAAGAGAAATTAAATTAATTGGAAATTAATAATTTGTTTAAAAAAGGAAGACAAAGAAAAATCATGGAAATAATTGATAATTTAATTAAAGAAAATGACAACTATGAGACAACATACTTTAATTTATGAGATGCAGTCAAAGTTGTAGAGGAAAATTTGTATCTCTAATTGTTTACATTAATAAAATGAAGAAAAAGCAGATCAATGAATTGGACACACAACTAAAAAAAATAGAAAAAGAACAAATTAAAAAATCCCCAATTAAATACCAAATTGGAAATACTGAAAATCAAGGGAGAGATTAATAAAATTGAAAGTAAACAAATGAACTAACAACTAAAACTAGAAGGTGTTTTTTATTTAAAAAATATACAAATCATTGATTAATATGATCTTTAAAAGGAAAGAAAAAAACTAAATTCTTAATATCAAAAATGAAAGGAATGAACTCACCACCGATGAAAAGGAAGTTAAAATAATCATTGAGTGCTCTTTTGCCCAATTATATGACAATAAATTTGACAATTTAAATAAAATAAATGTGAATAAAAATATAAATTACTCAGATTAACAGAAAAAGAAGGAAAATATTTAAATAGTGTAATCTGAGAAATAAGAATTTGAACAAGTCATCAACGAACTTCCAAAGAAAAAACCTTCAGTACCAGATGGAATCACAAGAAATTTTTATGAAACATTTAAAGAACAATTAATCCCAATGCTAAATGAACTATCAAGTCAAAACAGGCAAAGAATAAGTCCTACCAAATTCCTTTTATGACACACAACCCAAAAGAGGAAGATTCAAAAGAAAGAAAGGAAATTATAGACCAATTTCCCTAATGAATGTTGATGCAAAAATTAAATAAAATACTACGAAAGAGATTATATCAATATATCACAAGAATCATGGACTGTGGTCAGGTGGGCTTTATATCAATTATACGGGGCTCATTCAGTACAAGGAAACCTGTCAGCATATTTAAACAAATCAACAGCAACCAACAGAAATCATATGATTATCTCACTGTATGCAGAAAAACCTTTGGCAAAATAAAGTACACATTCATGATAAAAAAAAACATAAAAGTAATTAGACTTTACCTTAGAACAATATTCAAAACTATCTGCAATGGGTATAAGCTAGAAGTTTTCCCAATAAAAGTAAGGATGTCCATTATTACCTTTATTATTTGATATTGTATTAGAAATGTTAGCTATAGCAATAAGAGAAGTAAAAGAATTAAAAGAGTGTAGAATGGTTAATCCATCAGATTTACGGATAAGGGAAGAATTTAGGATCAAAGATGATATAGAGAATATTACAAGACATAAAATAGATAATTTTGATTGTATAAACAAAGTTTTGCAGAAACAAAACCAATACAACTAAAATTATATGTAAAGCAGAAAAATAGGGGTAGGAGGATTTGCAACAAGTATTTCTGATAAAGGCTTCATTTCTCAAATATATAGGGAACTGCGTCAAATTTAAAAAAAAAAATACAAGACATTCCCCACTTGATAAGTGCTCAAAGGATATGAACAGGCAGTTTTCAGACAAAGAAATTGAAGCTATGTATAGTCATGTGAAAACATGATCAAAATGAGTATTGATTAGAGAAATGCAAGTTAAAATGATTCTGAGGAACCATTACACCTATCAGATTGGCTAATATGACAAAAAAGTGAAATCTTGGATGTTGGAGATGTGAAAAAACTGGGACACTAATGAACTGTTGGTGGAATTGTGAACTATTCTACTCATTCTAGAGAGTAATTTGAAACTATGTCCCAAAAGCTACAAAACTGTGCATACCCTTTGATCCAGCAATCCTAATTCTAGGTCTGCACCTCCCAAAATCCAAAGGAAAGGAAAAGAACTCTTTATCCAAAAAATATTCATAGCAGCTCTGTTTGTGGTAGTTAAGAACTGGAAATCAAAAGGATGCCCATCAATTGGAGAATGGCTAAACAAGCTGTGGTATATGACTTTAATGGAATAATATTAAATTATAAGATTGACAAGCAGGATGATTTCAGAAAAATCTGGAAAGACTTACATGAATTCATGCATAGTAAAGTCAACAGATCCAGGAGAATGTTCTAAGCAGTAACAGCAATATTGTTCAATGAACTGTGAATGACTTATTCTCAGCAGTGCAATGATCCAAGGAAATCCCAAAGGACTAATGATGAAGCATAATATGTCCCTTGAGAGAAATAACTGATATTATTTGAATACATACTGAAGCATGTTATTTTTCTTGTCTTTCATTTTTTTTCTTTTATTCAAACTCTTGTACAATTTGACTACTATGGACATATTTTTCACATCTGCCATGCATAACCTATACCTGATTGTTTAATCTCTCGGGAAGGGAGGAGGGAAGGATAAAAATTTGGAACTCAAAACTTGAAATGAAAATGCTTAAAAATAGGTAGAATAAAAAAAAGATTATAGTCAAATAAAATAATTTCAAAGTTCATGAACGTGGAATTGGAATGATCAGTTGTTTGCAATGGAAGATCAAGAGTATGACCATCTATGCATCTAACTAAAGTATAGTAAAAGAGTAGATCATGAATAACTAATAAACTGAGGAATTGTAATGTTAGGATGTTTGAGGGGCTAACAAGTTATATTGAAGTCCCCTAGCATGAAGACAGGATTTAGGGTAGACATAAAGTCAGATTTTGAATTCAAGAGGAACAGAGCATGTCCTAGATTTTCATAAATAACAACTACATATAAATAAATATGATAAATATAGGTTGAATGAATCTGAAAATGCCTTACTGAATGATGGAGGTAGAGCAAGAGACTGCAAGTAGCAATAGGAAGAAATGTTATTCTGACTCCATCATCAAAACCATTAATTGAGGAGGGAGGGTGAAAAGGGGTTATGAGTAAAAGTAAATTATTACTGGAAAAGTAACCAAGTTTGCTGTGTCATCAGAAGGGAGCCAAAAAGGGTACCAGAAGATAAAAGGAGAGAGAAAGGAAAAAGTTTAAGCTAAAAGCAAGTATGTTAAGTACAGAATAGGCTTTTCAGAAAACACAGGCGAAGGAGGATGGGTAGTGGGAGATGGTGTGTGGTTTGTCCCTTGTTCTCCAAGAGACCTATGACATCAAGGAGATGATGCCATGACTTACATTAAATTTGATTTGAGTGAGGGAGGGCTATGCACAGTTACCAACTTCATTTTCTCCTCCAGAGCTATCTGCATCCAATGGTCAGATATAAATCAGCACGGATGGAGATGGGCATTAGGGATGTTGAGCAGAGGGTGATAAGAGAAAGACAGAGGGCTACGGGAGACAGGGAACAATGATTGTACAAAGATTATACAAAATTCAGAATCACTAGGGTTGGGAAGAGAAAGACCATAGAGGAATGAGTTCAGGAAGATTATTAGTGGCTATAGAGAATTTCATTGTGAGAAGGAGGTGATTAGAGTGTTTAGTGCTGTCTCTTGATTTCCAACCTTATGTCAGGCAAGAATGTGTTCCATAGGGCTCAAGAGATCCAAAGAAAGCACAACAAAACTATATTTTTCTAGATAGATATGTGTGTGTGTTGGGGGGGACAATTATGTCTATATATGAAGAAAGTGAAACATATATACATGCAAAACATTATTTTCTTCCCTAACACCATGAATTCCTGAATATTGATGCTGCTGCCCACATGGCCATCTTAGAGGATTTCAAGGACTAGGACTGTCCAAATGTTTTCATTCTACAGTCTCATTCTCCCACTTGCACATTGAAACAGAAATGATGAATTCCTTTGAGAGAAATATGTTATTCTCTTATTGTCAATCTGACACCTTTCACCATCCATAAAAGACATTTCACTTTTGAGGAAATACATATTCAGTTTGAGGTAATCTCCCACCAGATCGCACAGTCTGAGACTGAAGTAAAATCTCTATTCCAGCCTTTTCCATAAAGTGTCCTAATGTGTTATATTTAGGTAACATTGGAGAATGTGTAATGGTTTTATACCTCACTACTTTGTTTTAATTAAAATTGACTCAGAATGGAGTCTTCTATCACCCACATGAAACTGCCTTGAACTGCTTCCATTTATTCATCCAACTCGATTTGGTTGCCTAGCAACAAGGCTGCTTCTATGTCTGTGACTGCAATCAGCAGTATCTGCTTCTACCATGCTTCTATGTTTCCTTCCCTTATTTCAAAAAAAAAAAAAAAATTAAAACTTAAAAAAAAACAACAACGACAAAGTAATTCAAACTCATCTCATCTTTTCTCCTTTCTTCTAACCAGGTGCTTCTCATGTTAGCATATCCATTCTTTGTCACCTTATCCAACCTCTGCCCCCAACAGAACTCCCAATTAAAACTCAAAAGCAGTTACCCAACCTCTGCTTGAAGGTCTTCAGAAACCCAGATAGCCCATTTCACTTCTGGATAGCTCTTTTAGGAAGTTGTTTTTTTGTTCGTTTGTTTTCCCTGATTTTAAATCTAAATTTACCTTCATGTAACATGTATCCACCTCGTTTTCACTCATTGAGGCCAAAAAAAAGGCAAATTCCTCTTCCTTATGACAGCCCTTCAAATATCTGAGAGTCACAATTGAACGCCTACTTATTTTTCTCTTCCTCAGGCTCAATACGCTCCCGTCATTTAAATGACCTATCTCCCGTCATTTAAATGACCTATCTCTAGGTAGAAATTTGGGTAGAGTATGGGTTCTGGAATCAGGAAGGCCTGGGTTCAAATCCAGCCTCACATACTTACTATCTGCATGACCCTGGGTAGGTCACTTAACCGTGTTTGCCTCACCTGTAAAAAGACCTGAAGAAAGAAATGACAAAACCACACCAGTCTTTGCCAAGAAAACTACAAATGAGGTCACAAAGAGCAGGACATGATGAAAGCAACTGTAGAGAATGTTGAACCTGGTATAAGAAAAACATAAATCTAAATTTTGTCTCAGACACTTATTAGTTATTTGATCCTGGGTAAGTCATTTCGCTTTTCTGTACTTTAAATTTCTCATATGTAAAACCAGAAAGTTGAACTTGATGTTTTCAAATGCTGCTTTCATTTTTAAATCCATTGTCCTATGATACTAAGGAAGTGATAAAAAAAAATTAAATATAAGTAATTTTAGCTTAAATCTCAGGCAAATTTCATAATAGATCTTCAGAAAGTTGGATATTGATCTACTAGCAACTGCTCTGATTCTAGGCATTCAACCAGCTCCAAGTCAATCAAATTACAGTATCATTTAATACAAATTTCTCCAACATTTTAATGAATAACATGAATTATTTTATCAAATGAGAAAAACTTAGGTAAATTATCATCATCATATTGCCTTATCTACCAATTTGGTTGCTCTGTCAAAAAAAGGGAATAATATTC